>JAPCYP010000058.1:2400000-3000000 GCA_035048595.1 Echinosophora koreensis | reverse complement strand
CTTTAATTAGTGACCTAAGGATACTCGTTAGTATGACACTACATTTATATTTTCATAGACAAAGTTTTTTTTCCCCTTTTTAAAAGGATAGACCAAGAAGCCTTTTAATAATTACAAAACAAAATCAACTTACTTGATAAAAAAAAAAAACAAAACAAAATCAACTTATATATGCAACTTGGTTTTCCGAAAGATCGAATGCAAAAAATAAGGAAGATTTTTACTCCCTCCGGTCAATAATATAAGAAATAAATGAATATTTTTTTTGGGTCCAAAATATAAGAAACATGCATCAATTTTCATACATATTAAATGTTAATTTTCAATATTACCCTCATTTATAATTGGACTTATATTTATGAGATATATCAACTTTTCATACAAGTGAGTTTGTTCATTAATTAGATGGGGTAATTTTGAAAATTTATATAAATATTAATTACAATAAGCTCATTTCAAAGCATTTCCTTGGTCTGTGTGTTTTAGAGTGCGTTTGATTTGTAAAAATGCAGGGGACTGGACAGCACACAATTTTTTGTCCCAAGTTTGATTTGAAAAGTGGTCAGGAGACAAGACAAAAAATGGGGTGAGGGACAAGACAAAAACCCAAAATTTTGTCCCCACAGAACCATGAGACAACTTTTTGTCCCATGGATAGACTACCAAAAAAGACAAAATTGTCCTTACCTCTCTATCCCCTCTCTCTCATCTCTCTCCCCCCTCTCTATCTCCTCTCTCTCTCTTTCTTCTCTCTCTCCTCTCTCTTTCTTCTCTCTCTCCTCTCTCTCCTCTCTATTCTCTCTCTCTCTTCTCTCTCTCTCTCTCTCTCTCTCTCTAATATATATATAGTATTTTTATTAGGGAAGTGCTACGGTACCCATGAAAAATATAAGGGTTTTGGAACAATTTTTTATAGTTGAGCTTGGTTTCATTGAATGATGTTAACTCTTCTTTTTTATTAGTTAGTAGTCAAAGTTTTTGATATTGTAATTCAGTTATTCAAATTAAATATTTTTATCTTTGATAATAAACATCAAAAATTTAAAATATTATACAATCTAAATAATTTGAACCTAAATTTCTTGAACTAAACAATTCCCTTGAACCTTAAAATCTCTTGTTCTTCTCTGTGAAAATATTTGTTCAACCACACAAATCATCATCACAAGAAGGATGTATCTCTCTATGCCTATCCACTCCATGAATATTCCACGCTGAATTGTGCCTATGCTGCTTCTACTACTTTCTTTGTGTTTCTTGGAGAACGGGTCATCTTGTTTGTCATGTGTCCCATTGGCTTGTTCTTCTTTCCCCTCGCCCCTGGTTTCACCCTCCATTCAACCATTGCTTCAGTTCTCAACGTCAATAATGGTGAATTAGGTTCAACAAGAGATAGATCGTGAGGGATTGGGGATTTGTTTTTCAAGAAAATAAAAATTCGATTTAAACCGGATTTATTAAAATTTAAACAATCATAAAAATTTAGTTATTTAATTAGTTAAGGACTCAACTGCAATAAGTGAAAGTTTCAATAATTAATAGAAAATGCTTGATCAGAATTCATTAAATGGAAGACCATTCATCTATTGGTGTAAAATTAACTGTTTTAAAACCCGTTGAAAATACAAGGGTACAGTAGAATTTGCCTTATTATTATTATGGTAGTAATAATATATTATCATATATACTATATATTATAAAATATATTATATATTGGCTAATAATTACATATATTAATAATATTATATTAATATATAATAATATATATTACAAATGGTGTCATAGTAAAATTAATATTATTTTACTTGTGTTGTCCATTATCTATCAAATGATGTATATGACAAAAAGTTGTCCCGTGACTCGAGGGATTGTGCGGTGCTGTCCTTCTTGTCTTGTGTTATCCTGTGTATTAACGCGTATCAAACACAGTCTTAGAGTTTTGTTTCTTATATTAAGGATCAAAGGGAGTATTAAAAGCAAAAGATAGTATGGTTAGTGTCATAAAAAAACATCCACGCATCTGGCATGGCACATTTTCAAAACTTAAAACTCATTTGAATTCCTGATAAGAAGGGCAGTCAGACGACATTGTTGCTAATTCATCGTCACCTTCCCTGGTTCACATTAATTATTTTATTTTTTTGGTTGAATTCACATTAATTATTATGTGCTAATGGAAGTCTCCTCCTACGTGAATCATCCATCATTATTTATAACTAGATTGATGGTTACTCGAGAATAATTTATGCAGCAACAGCGTAAGGTAACACGTTTATTCCCATTTCCCAGTTCCACACGGTTTCTTTTTAAAAGAGTAATGATAGTTGAATACCTAAATGGGACACTCATTTGAGACACTTGGTTAATCATATATAAATATTTGGTTAATACAGTTCATTGTATGGTTAATCATGTTAATGGACTTATTTATCATAACCATGTAAATATCTGATTAATCACATGCAAATATCTGATTAATTCAGTTATTTATATGATTAATGGGTCATCATGAATTAACCAAATATTTGTATGTGATTAACCATATAATAAACTGAATTAACCAAATATTTATATATGATTAATCAAGTGTCCCATTTGAATGTTCACCTATCATTACTCTTTTAAAAGGAAGTAGTATAAGATCCCGTTCATTTGCACGGGACATGTGTTAACTTCTTAATGTTTATATAAAATATAAAATATTTGAATTTTGAATTTTATAACATATAGGAATAAGAATTTTGTAAACTTCTATTTTGCTAGTATGTTATTCATGCGATGCACAGAGTACAATGATGATTGATTATAATATAAACAATACACAATATTTGAAAATTGTTTTCAGTTTGAAATATAAAAGGATGGTTTAATAGTCAAATTTTAAATATAAAATTCATTCGAAATAAAAAAAAACTCTTAAATATAGAAAAAGCAATGAAAATCAAATTTATTTGCCACCATGATATCACAAACAAAAGTTCAATATAGAAAAAGCAAATGATATGCTTAGTGCATGTACATAAAAAACTCTTCGCGCGCGTTGAGCATGGCACATTTTTTAATTACCACTTATAACTGGTGTGTCATTTCACGTGGTTGACACCGGTGCTTAAGAAAATTAAGTAATGCTGCTTCCTTAATTTATGTAGGAATAGTTCTCAATACCAATTGATTTATACCTCACTGCGACATCTCCCCCTTTAGATGACCAAAACTACATTCCAATTAGCATAGCTTAAACAGCATCAACACTATGGCAGAGCAACCTAAGAAGCTTCATGTTGCTGTGTTTCCATGGCTAGCCTTTGGTCACATACTCACATAATTCCATTCTTTGAGCTTGCAAAACTAATAGCACAAAAGGGTCACAAAATTTATTTCATTTCTACACCAAGAAACATCCAACGCCTCCCTAAACTACCCGCAAATTTACAACCTTTAGTGGAACTGATAGAACTCCCACTGCCCCATGTAGACAAACTCCCTGAAAATGCAGAAGCCACTATGGACATTCCACAACACATTGTTCCATATCTCAAGAAGGCTTTTGATGGTCTTGAAGAACCTTTGACTAAGTTTCTTAAGAGATCCACTCCTGATTGGATCATATATGACTTTGCACCTTACTGGTTGCCACCAATATCCTCTAAACTAGGCATCTTATGCATCCGTTTCAGTATTTTTAGTGCATTTGGTTCGTCTTCCTTTCTTGATTCCAAGGGAGTAAAGACAAATGAATCTCCAAACCAAGTAGTGCTTCAATCCTTTGAGTACAAAATTTTGTCTGATAATCACATTGAACAAAATGAATCTGGGGTTTCAGATGAATTCAGAGCCCAAGAAACACTTCGTGGTGCCGATGTTTTCGCTTCCAGAAGTTGCATGGAGATTGAAGGTGAGTCACTTAAACTTCTTGAAAAACTCTGCAGGAAACCAGTAGTTCCAGTTGGGTTAATGCCACCCTCCCCACAATTCATTGAGGACAGCAAGGATGACAATTGGGATAAAATCCAAAAGTGGTTAGATAAACAAGAAAAAAGGTCAGTGATCTATATAGCATTTGGAAGTGAGGAGTCATTGAGTAATGAAGACTTAACTGAGTTGGCTATAGGGTTAGAATTATCTGGTTTCCCATATTTTTGGGTTATAAAGAAGCAAAATATACCTTCTAACAGTGATTTTGTTGAGTCACAGGATGGGATTGAGAACCAGTTAAATAAACATGGAGTGTTGTGGAGTACTTGGGCACCACAGGTGAGGATATTAGCACACAAATCCATTGGGGGATTCTTGACACACTGTGGTTGGAGCTCAGTGATAGAGGGTCTTCAAGTTGGGTGCCCACTTATTATGATGCCATTCCATAATGAACAAGGGTTAATTGCTAGGTCTATGGAAGAAAAAAAGGTAGGGATTAAAGTGCCAAGAAACGAGCATGATGGAAAGTTCACTAGGGATTCTGTGGCCAAGGCTTTAAGATCAGTGATGTTGGAAGAGGAAGGAATGGCTCACAGAAGTCAGGCAGAGGAGATGAGCAAGATATTTGGGGACAAGGAACTGCACCAAAAATACATAGATGACTTTGTTCATTATATGGAAATCCATAGTCCAGCCATTAAGCATTAGCAAATTAAGGTTTTTTGCCACCTTCTATTCATAGTGCTGTAATAATCAAAGTGCATGGATGTTCCCTTGCACTCTCTTGCTGAATAATAGACAAAGATCCTGCTATCCAAAATGTTAGTTTTAAATGTAATCCGGGACAGACTCACTGTGTCGGATATTTAATGGTTGTTTGTCACTGTTGTAATATCATCCGGTTGGTCTTGTAATTGATGCACTATTCACATACCCATATGTTTGTTCCATGAGTTGATTTGATTGGCAGTGTCTAAAACCTGTGTTGCATGGATTTGGGTATGATAACGATAGCCGGTAGGTATGGTATTTTTCAAAAATCTAAGGTACGAGTACGTCAATATAAATTAAGAAATATATGTATAAGAAAGGTATAAAGTAGCAGCACCGCTACTAGCCTAGGATGCGAGTGTTTCAAGATGAGAGGTCGAGACCCAAAATTGGCTGGGATGTGACGATGAGAGATTGATCATGTGATTAACAGACTCAACATCATGTGTGGTTCGAAATAAAAAGAAAACAGTGATGATATTTGCACACCTGAGTTTGACACCCAGGTAGACACCTTGGTTAATCATGTGTAAATTTTTTGTTAATTTAGTTCATTATATGGTTGATGGGTTATATAAAGCTTATTTTTCATAACCATGTAAATATTTGGTTAATCACATGCAAATATCTGATTAATCCAGTTCTTTATATGATTAATGGGTCATCATGAATTTACCAAATATTTACACGTGATTAACCATATAATGAACTGAATTAACTAAATATTTGTACCGATTAACCAAGGTGTCAAGTTTGGATGTCAACTTTGGGTGTGCAAATATCATTTCTCAAAAGAAAAATCCCTAAGTTTCTAGCCCAAAATAAGCTATATGACACAGAAACAAGGAAGGACATATCCTGTTGCAACAAAACATGTTCAGTCGTGGAGTGTACCCAAAAAAAAAAAAAAAAACATGTTCAGTCGTGCATACTGCATTTAATAGTAATAGCATACCAAGTGAACAAATTTATCGAGAACCATGTGACCATGTTCATTATTACTCATGGGGAAAAAGGGAATATCACACAATGGCACAGGGTTAAGACTTAAGAGGAGTTGTACCCTCAAGGCCTCAACAAAGTCATTATAACTTTCAGGTAACGAATTTCTAAGATGTAGCGCCTCATTATCTGAGAATTGGGAGATTCCAAAAGAAATTCCAAGAGAAGCTAAAATCCACAAAAATTTAATTGTTAAAAGTCATGTATATCAAAGAACTATGAATAAGAAGTCCCATTAGAAAAGCTGAAGTATAACATATGGGAGATAAACCACCCATTCATTGAGTTTACACCATGCATATGTTCAAAGGTGAGGGTATTGGGAGTTTCCTTTATGCATTCATGTTGTATATTGACACCGAGTGTGAGATTAGACTTCATTTTTTGTTTAGTAAGCATTTCAAGTTTTTAGAAGGTTTTTTTTTTCCTTTTGGTAAACAGCTTTTAGAAGGTTTTGACTTATAAGTAATATGTGTTTAAATAAATTTTTGGTTCCCGGAAAGTTCATAAGTAATTGACAATTGACTCATTGGAATATCACAAGCATTGTTAAGGGCTTTCGTGAAAGACTTCTTTTGAGGAACCTAATTCACGTAAGGAAATGGAGAAGAAGGAGGTGGCAAAGAAGAAGAAGGAGGATCAGAAGATGAAGGAGGATGGAGAATCGAAGGAGCAAAAGACTCGGGGAATAGGCATTGCCATGGTGCAATGACATGCAAAACCCTAAACCCTCATGCAAGACAAAACCCTAGCAGAGCTTTCTTCTTCCTCCCTATTTTAAATTCATATCAATTTCCCCTATTTTAAAATCTTACTTGTCCCTTTTGAAGTATTTTCAAAATCATTTTTGAAAGGGGGAGAAAATTTTTTTTTCTGAAAGAGGGAGTATGAGTACATAGAATTGCATGTCTAAGGGGATAGTTTAAAATATAAACTATTTGTCACTTGATGACATTGTAAGGGCCAAGGGGGGTGATTCTTTATTTAAACTGCATAGCAACTCTGCATAACATGATTGACAATATTAATGTTTCATCTTCTCATCCTTAAATCATATTGCCTATAATTATAATAATAATTAAAAAAAACAAACAAACAAACAAAGGCCAGCCTATCCTCAAACCCTCTTGCAAACAAATTCCATTATATGTTTAAGGGGGGAGGAATACATAGAAAGAGCGGAACAAGTTAAAAACAAATTATATAATGAGGAGGATAATAAACACGGAAATAATGCAATATATGATGCCTTACTTATTGTGTACACAAATGCATATAAATTATCTTGATTATGTTTTTTTTTTTTTTTTTGTGACAAAATCTTGATTATGTTTTGATGATACTGTTTATTGCTCTTATTGGAATATTACTTGTCTTATTTACCTCCGCTATATTTTCCTTTTTGATAATATCAAAAAGGGGAGGGATAAGTAAATATTTACTAACGCTTTCTTTGATTAATGTTTTTTTAGAAAGGGAATATCCTTTCCACGCATATCTGCTGCAAGTACACTTTGATAAACACGTTACTCACGTAAGAAAGGTAATGTTTGTCATCATAAAAAATGAGGATAATGTAAGTATATATTTGCTTATGTTTTGATGATTGACAAACACTAAGACAAAAAGAAAATATAATTTACAAACATGCAGGTACTCAAAAGCTGGCAAAGCAAGACACAAATAAGCTAAGAATATCAAAGTTTCAAGCATCAAGATCTCAAGTAAGATTGGGTAAATTTATAAGGTCTTATATTATTTTGTAAGAGATTAATTTAATTAGGTTCCTTTATGGCTCAAGGTGTTAATAATGATAAGAAAAATATTTTTAAAATTTAAGCAAAAAAAAAAAAATTTACCAAGACAAATTCCTTTTAAATGATAAATGTGCTTTCAGTGTTCATAAATCTATTTCAATCCATTTTCGCAATCAATTTGGTCATACTGAAACATCAATTTTCTATTGTTAAAGAATGTGTCAAATAAATCCTTTTATTACCTCAAAAATCAATTTTATACCTATGGAACTTGTTTTGGACACTAAATAAAAAATCATTTTGTTCAAATTCAATGTCTTGCTCTATACGTGTGAAGCTTCAATCGTTTTGGGATTTCTATAATCAACTTGGTAAATGATTGAGTATAGCATGAAAACTGAGGCGAAGGCTAGGGTGGGAGACTTGTCAATGTCTCCCACCATGAGCTGGTACATTTTAGCAAGTTTTTTTATTATTTTTAAGCCCATTTATTTTTTCAATTTGTAAATATGCCCCATCCCCAACAACAACGGATGCCCAGAGACCCAAGCCTTGGTTTTGGTTAACAGATGAAGGCGGAAAGATGGGGAACCGACGGTAGAGCCCGCACTGCACTACCGCAGATTTCACGAACAAGAGCCACCACAACCAAGCTCCACACTGGCGGATCCACACACCTGAGATAGATCACTACATCGTCGTCCGACAATGATTCACTACACTGCCACAGAAAGAACCTTCGATCTGAGTTCACCACCACCACCTCGTTCTCACTCGGTCTGAGTTCGAGCATCGACGCATCCAGATCCGCGAGCAGTGAACCTAAGAGCGAGCGATTGAATCAATGTCGAAGCTCCGATTCTGGTCAACCTGAAAGCTGGAGGATCGTCGGGATGGCGAACGAGCGCCTACATCAACGCCGACCACTACATCCCTTGATCCATGCTGAAATCGATGACGCGGACAGGGTTCTTGCCTTGGAACACTTCGAGGATGGCCTGACTAGCGGTGAAGTGCATGAATTTCAGGTAACGGTGGGTTCGTAAAGTGGATGTGGAGCATATGAGAGTGACGAGTGGTGGTGTTTGTTGTGGTTTGCATCTGGAAACGGCGGCAATGCGAGTTGACCCAGAAGACAACTTAGTGCTTTAAATGTCTTTAGAGAGGGGGGATTCGAGTTTGCATCTGGATCTTTTTCCGGTTGACGTTCTTCAGTTGCATGGCGGATACGATGGTGAGATCCAGGTTGAGGGAGGAGGAGAGAGAGGGGGATGACAGAGAAGATATGGGGTCAACTTTTTAATTTTGAAAAGGTTTAGGATTTTAAAATAATAAATAATTTGCCCATAAGGGCTTGTTCATGGTGGAAGACATGTCCGGGTCTCCCACCGTAGCCTTCGCCGAAAAGTGATTAGCATATATAAAAAGGGTGGTGTCTAGCATGGATGAGCAAATAGGTGGTTCACGACAGAACCACCTATTTGCATCGTTAGATATGGGTTTTTTTTATTCGATGGGCGAGATGAAACAGGTTGCCCGGTCATGACTAATTGTTCAAATTTATAGTCTGGTCCTTTTTCGTGTGTTCACGGTAAAATAGAGCGTCGTGACACCCTTAAGTGAATCGGTTATTTTGTGCCCTGTGACTCGGTTATCATCAAAACGTTACTTAAAAATGAACTGGTTACCTATGTCCTTAGTGAATCGGTTATTTGACCTCATGTATAAATGTGACAATGGTAAGTAGTGAATGTGGTCACGTGCATAGTCACAAACAAACACACAAGCATGCTAACTTATAGAATGCTTCATTTTTTACACTAGTCCTATACAAACACACAAAAGCAAACCACACTACAGGAAATCAAACACACAAAAGCAAACCACAATGCATGGAATGAACCGCGGTCCTATCTGAATCCTTCCTTGTAACACACAAAAGTTTGTTGCAATATTTCCATTTTGTTGTTTCTCAACATCTTGCTTTTCCTGGCAGTAAAGCATGCCTTTGGAAACCAATAATAAAACAGGTAAGCCACCTCACGACTTACAAAACCGACATTCCTTAGATCGTCTGGAGTTAGCTTCTTCAAATCCAAGGTAGTAATGTCTTCCAACGATGCAATAGTCACACCATTTTCAATATCCAAATCCTCAAAGTCAGTATCATCACCATCATGCATATCATCAACTTCACATTCCTCTCTATCGCGTTCATCGTTGGATTCATCCTCATCTTCATTCTCAAAGTAAATGTCCTCCAGCCCCTACCAAAATTTATCATCAAATTAATAACCTTAACACTCAAACCACACTGTTGTTATTTACAAACAATGTTTACACTATTATGCCTACCTCAGCCTTAGGATTTTCTTCTTCCATTCAGCTTGGTCCCTCGCTACAACTATCCCCATCCATTAAAGTCTTCTTACTTATTTTACTGCAAAAGAATTATATTTATGAGCAAAATTATCATTGAAATGGTACACAAACAACCAGAAAACAAAATACGCACCAAACAATAACTAATTCTTTACAGGAGCAATGAGAACATGAGAGTTCGAACAAAACACAAGCAGCTACTAGGAAACGAATGCCAACATGGTATTTAAAACCTGCATTTCTGACCAAATATTTTATCTTCACTCTCTCAAGTATCAAGTGCAAAGCAGCCATAAGAAAGACTTCTATGCAATATCATGTGATGAAGTTAATCAATAGGGAAACCCATTTTCACATAATCCAAACAAGACCTAATGGAAATGAAGATTAAGCAGAAAAGAAAGAATGAATGAATTGGAAGTTCCATTTATGATATTCTCATTACACAGAAATACATTTACAGCTAAGCAAAGTCCAGCTAATCTATACATAACCTATACATGTGCTATACGTATGGTATACACTAATAAGACCAAACCAATTTTTAGCATAACTAATGAAGAAAGTTACTCAAATGTCACAAAACAAAGAAAATAAATAGGGCAAAGAATATTCCCAATATTTAACACCAACCATCTCCTAAATTACCTTGTTATTATCAAGAACAAAATAACAATATTTAAATTTGAATGACAAAGAAAAATCAAAGTGACAAATCTAAATGGAGGTGATAAATCAAAACAATAAGGGGGATGAAGAACTCTAAATCTCGGATTTTGAATAGTGTTGAAGGAACCCTAAATGTTCATACCCAAATCCCTAACCCGAAATAATCACAGATCAAAGGAAATCTAAACCCAGAGGAAGAAAACATGGGTTGTAGATGATTTACATGGAGCTCGTCAGAACCGCGGTTTATGGTGCCACAATGCCCGCCGGATTTGAGCTTGTCTTCTTGCTCACACTCTGGCTGTAGAATATGGTCGTTAGCAGGAGTGAGCAGAGGTGACAAAGGTAAGAGAAGAGGGGGCGGGGGAGAGGACCGAGCAGCAAATAAGAGAAGTTAAAAAAGGGTTTATTTGCAAAATAAAAAAACCGGCCACTACCGCATTTACCTACAATAAAGGGTCAAATTAATGCTTTACTCGTGGACCACTTGAGGCACTATTCCACTATAGAAGGCACCTATAAAAAGTTTGGAATTGATGCATGGTTTTGTCTAAAGTGCACCACTCACCAAAGTAATGCAGTGGTGCACCATCCAAGTGACATCTTTTTGTCCAATTATTTTGCCAAGTAGATTAGTGAAAATGCTTTTGACTTTTCAACATATTTTGTATTCAAAGATGTATTTGTATTGTATTTTGGATGCTCAAATACTGTATATTTTTTTAGATCCCATTTTAATTAAAATAAACAGAAATCTGATGCATTTATTTTTTATTATTGTTCCCACCGACTCGCAGGTGGCGGCGCCGCCATCCTTCTCCGGCGACCGCCGCCGACACTCCACCTCACCTCACCTCATCACCACCACCCTCAACCCCACACCACCATCAACATTGCTTTTACAACCAAGAGGAGCTAGATAAATGAATCCAACAGAAAAATCATCAAAAGAAAAAAAAAAACAGAGACGAAGAGCCAAGAAACCCTTTTGTTACCATCACTTGGGTGGTGCACCACTGCACCACTTTGGTGGGTGGTGCACCATAACCTTCAACTTGAAGCAAACGTTTCTTTTAAGGCACAAATTGATTTCATGGACCATTCAGTCATTCACGTTCATATTGCAAAGCTTAAAACTTAGGGGGCGTTTGTTTCAAGGTTAGAATTAAAATTCCGGGAATCAAATACCTGAGAATGCCATTACCAAGAATGTCATTGCCGGGTATTTTGTAAAATATGTTTGGTTAGCCATTAAAATTCCTTGGAATCTTTCTTGAAATTCTCGGGAATAATTTGATAGTTTGTTTAGTCCATAATGTATATTCCTGAGAATAAATGTTATAATTATCAAAATACCCTTACTATATAAAATATCAACTAAATGTTAATTTTTCAATCTAATTAAAAAAAATGAAATAAAATATAAAATTAATGTAATTACCACCCTAATAATATAAAATCATTTAAATGTCAGTTTTTAATGTAATTGTCCAATTGATAAAAAAAAATTAGCATAAAAATAATAAAATAAAATCAAAGTGATTATCATACTTAATTGATGCACCACTACGTTTTTTTATCAAATGAAAGGGTCGTAGCTTTTTTCTTGATTTGTGTACGTCAGTTCTATTGTAGTATATCCTAATAACAATAGTGGTACTAGCATTGTGTGTGTGACGGAAGATGTGGAGCTATGAGCACAGATAATGGAGGAGAGCAGTTATATAGGGTTAGTTTTGTATTTTTATTACAGTAATATGGTTGGGAATGGAACATACCCAACCTTGGAGGTGGAAATAAAAGAGGGAAAAATCATAGACATGTTACTTTCCTGGGAATAATTATTTCCTAGGAATGTTTTTTCAAAACTTGAAACAAATATTGGAATCTTATGTTCCCACCCTCATATTCCCAATAATAAAAGAATATACCTTGAAATAAACACACCCTTAGGTGAATTCTTGGGTACCCCTTTAAAATTAGCATAATGTTTACCCTGCATATGTGGCCTAATCAAATTTTGCGCAATAATGCCACGTAATTTAAAATTTGACAGCTCATAATTATCTTAGTCAACCATCATTGAGGGCATAATTGTAAAAACAAACTGAAAATTATACATCTGAAGTTCTGAACCCTCTCTCCCGGCGTTGTCTAGAATACTCCAACCTCATGGCTGAGTATCAATCCTCCAGGGTTGTTAATTAGAAAATTTAACGTTTTAATTTTTCGTAAGCGGAAAATGGTTCAAACAAAAGATATAAGAACATTATTGTGGAAATCCAAGAATTCTAGAAAAATTCAAGAGGATTTTCGAAATAAGATTTTAAAAGTGAGTGTTAGAATGGATAAATAGTGAAAAGTCACATTTTCATTAGTTTTATCAAATGATTCGAAAAAGAGAAGAAATCTCTAAGATATTTTAAGTTGTCAAAGAAAACGTATTTTTAAATGAAAATTCGTTTATTTTACAAAAAAGTTTAATTTTCAACAAACAATTTTAGAAAAATGCCATTATGGAAATTTTGTTAAAGAATTTCCTTTGGGGTCAAAATGGTTTAAAAAATGGTTTTAGCAACTTATTGTTTCGGAAATGAATTTCAGCGGAAAAAGATTTCTGTAAAAGGTTTTAAAAGAACCAAAATGTTTTCCGATGAACTTTGATAAGGTTCGGATTTTTCTTTTGATATTTGTTTTCAAAGAAAAAAAAACCGTGTTGAAAATTGTAAAGTTATGAGGACCTAGCAACTGAGACGTCGGGATAGAGTTTCTATGAGTAAGTACTTGGACTATGGGTCCCGTGTGTCGCGGGTTCAAGTCCCAGTTGACGCACTTGGCTTCATGTCATATATCGGCGAACCTAGTGACCGGTGAATCGACCTAGAGTTTCGTGAATGAGCACTCTGTGTCCTGTGTTAAGTATGAATGGGCTTGATGCCTTTATAAAGTTAGTCGTGAGCTTTGAGTCTCGATAAGAAAGAACGAACGAAAAAGAAAACAAAGAACCAACTATTTTACATGCATGAGCTGGAACACGTGCCATAGTTTTCGAGCTACAATCCTTTGTGGATTGGCAAATTGGGGAAGTCAAGACCAAAGTGGGTCTATAGGGACATCCGGGTTCGTGAGCCACAAAAGGCAGGGGCCTCGTGGCCTCGAGCCGTGAATGAACGACTGCCAAACGTGGATGTACTCAATCAATTAGGACTACTCAATATTATTTAGGTTTTGATGAGATATCCTTGAACAATTGGAGCTCGGACCTAAATTGAGAGGCCGACCTCATGAGAACAATTGTGTTATGGGGATATTTCGGCCTATACTGCTCGACAAAGGGAAGTTAGGATTTCCAGAGATTACGAAATACAAAGTAGATATTTGAAGTGCCATGCATTTTTACAACTCATGATGGTTGTTCAGGTGTAATATCCCCTTGTTTAAGTTTTATGGCATTGATACTTTGTTTTCCTATGGTTATATATCACTATGAATATATGTTTTGTTTGGTGAGTCACATATGTGACTACCGTGATAAACTTTACATATGAGTAGCTCACCCTTGCACTATATCTGTTTGGTTTTTTTTTCCTGTTGTATCTTGATATGTGAGTACAAATGGTGTTGAGGGGTCCCCTGCTTCATTTGGGGATATTAAGCCCGATCTTTGAAGAGGCCTGCAATAGTGAGGATGACGACAGGGGTCTTATCGATGGATATCTTTTAGAGTAACCAGCTTTGGATTTCTTGGGTTGTTTGTTTTGAGACGGTCTATATATGTGGCTCTGAGAGTCTTTCTTTTTGAATAATAGTTTATAATAGTTTCAGTTCAGCTTTGTATATTGAAACTTTTTCCAGGAAACTTGTATGCTGCGGCGGATTTGTTATATATATATATATATATATGACTAGGATGTGTGTATTGACATGTGCAATGTGGTTTTACAGCTTTCGATGAGTGTCTAAGTTTTACCGTATTGAGAAGAAAAAATTTACACCCATTTTTTCGAAAGTAGTAATTATGTAAATTATTTTCCGAAAAGTAACTAGCATTTCTTTTATTTATTTATTATGTTTTCCGCAATCGAGTTAGACATGTAACACACCAACCCTTGAAACAAAGATGCGAGTTCAAACTTTAGGGAAACAATACTTGTTAGAACATCGCATATATAGCAATATCTTATATCAAAAATATTCAAAATATGCAGATGGCAATATTAAGTATCGAAATAAACACGAGAGATAAGCAGCTGAGCCCACAACCATGTGAAATTTTGCTGATAAATAATACTCGATGAATATTAATTGTTCATTGAAACCTTTATTGCCTTCACCTCATATAGAACCATTATTATGTTATGAATCGTACGATCAAGAACACAATAGCACAAGATCAAAAACTCAGAAGGCTAGGAAATTTGGGAATGGTTGAGAAAGTACTTTGGCAATATAATAGATTTACAAAAGTTGAAACAGAAAATAAGAGCAGCCCACATCTACAAGTACAAACTTGGTAACTAAGCAAGGGAAAATTCAAAACAACTACATGACAAGTGCTTTTGCTAACTTGCTTTTGCTAAGTGCTCTTGATATCTTCAATGATTTAAGCTCATCTATCAACTGCAGCAAGTTGTTGTAAGAGGAACCACCCTCCTCTATAGCTCTCTGAGCAGCATCACCAAGCTTTCTTGCTCTCCTCCTCATTTCTCCACTACTTCCCATAAACAGCTTCACAGCCTTCACTATGTCTTCCCTTCTCACTGTTGCATCCTCGTCATCCTTGTTCCTCCAAAGCTTGTTTTCTTTAGCTCCCACCGGGACTCCAACCTTCAAGACATTGGCAAGCAACTTCTCATTGTAAAATTGCTCTCCAAACATAGGCCATGTGATCATTGGCAAACCAGCAGTCATGCTTTCAAGTATGGAGTTCCAACCACAGTGAGTCACAGTTCCTCCTATGGCAGGGTGGTTCAATATGAGCAGCTGTGGTGCCCAGTTCCATATGATATAACCCTTTCTCGCTTTCCTTCATCCTTTGCTCAAAAATCTTGCAGTTTGGAATCTGTCTCCATCTTCTTCTTCTTCGTCCTTTTCCGAATGACCCAGATGAAATGATGACCAGTAGTTTTCAAGCCCAGGGCAATTTCAAACAAGCTGAGCATGAGGGAGCCTGATTAGGCTTCACTCAAAACTTACATACAGTACAGACTCATTTTGCTTACAGTTCAGCCAATTTAACAACTCTTCCTGATCTTCTGCATTCTCCTGCTTCTTGGCCTTTTCTCCATCATATCCATAATCATACCTGTTAACCCAAGCTGAAACTGGTCCTACACTCCAAGATTTGACCCCTATTGTGCTCTTATAAAGTTGCTCATAATCACTCTCAAGTTCATGAAAGCTATTGCATAGGATCCCATAGCTTCTGCTCTCTGATTCATATATTTCATTCCAATGGTCTGTCATATCGTTCTTAGTCCCAACCCATTCTTCTAGCTGCAGAGCTGTCATCTCTATGCTTTCTGGAAAACCAGGGATTGAAAACTTGTGGTGGGTATCAGAGACTAACTTCTCATGAGGCTTATGCTTCCTGATACAGTTTCTGGCATAGGCCGCGAAGCAGCTTGAGCTGTAATAGTAAAGCCTTGGAATATTGCCTACTTTTGCTGCACACTCCACCGTCCAAGGATATAACATATCTGTAACAACACAATCCGGTTGCAGATCCTGAAACAGATGCTCAATTTGATCTTGGAGCATTGATATTCCTAGCCTGATTTTATCAAAGACTTGTTCGGAAGTGCTAGCTTTTAGGTTTTCAACCCCATCAGGGAGACCAACTCGGGCTGCAGGGAATTGAATCACGTGAGTTCTGATGGCGTATCCACAACTGAAGTCAATGTCTATGTTTTTTTGGAATGTCAAAGTGTTAGCTTGGGTTGTGATAATGGTAACACTAGCACCATGCTTGGCAAATAGCCTTGCTGTGTCTACCATGGGGTTCATATGGCCAGGAGTTGGATATGGAAGAAAAATGACATTTAGTTGGTTGAGTTCATAATCAGATGCCATCTGCATAGCAATTTAATCTCTAGCAATGGCAAAAGTGTAGAACAAGGATTGTGTATTCATTTATTAATTTGTTGAAAGAAACTATAGCTTCATTTATATGCATAGATAGTGTTGATTTTTTTTTGGATATATAGATTGCACATTATTTGGTGGCAGCTTATAACCACACCTTTATTTTATTCATCAATTTTAAATTTAACGTGAACAGCACACCTTTTATTTTATTTATTTATTTAGTGTTAACGTGAGCAGCATCTTTTTAATTTTAGTTTTAACGTTTTTTTTATAGGCAAATGTTAGATTGTTAGTATTTGTTATATTAGTGGGAAAATTGAACCCACAATCTCCTTATCACTCCAAACCTTAATGTCCCTCTCCCCAAACCACCCAGCCACCTTGAACAACACTCTTTTTATTTTATTTATTTATTTTAGTTTTAATTTTAATTTTTATTGTTTTAATTTATTTTTTAATATTTGAAACAAAGATTGAGAACAATATTTTAAGAACTGAACCGAAGATGGAACCAGTGAAATATCTGACTAATGGTTCGATTGGTTCAACTAGTTTAACAATGGTCGAACCGGATGACTAATAAATTAATAAAATACTAAACTTCAAAGGTAATCAATAACCCAAAAATGTATTTCCAGTAAAAAAAAAAAATGTATATTATAATTCATAAGTGAAATCCATAATAAATACAAATTTTCGTAAAATAAATTTAAACATCAAATCTTACTAAATAATAAGGATGCAAAATAAACTGAATAAAAAAAAAAAACTGAATCAAACAAAGTATATGAATAATAGTACCCAAAAAAATGTAACTAAATCAAAATAACAGAAGACCAATAGAACAAACAATAATAGTACCACAAAAAGTAATTGAATCTGGATTAGAGGAAGACGCGAAGAAAGACGGAGGAAGTCACATGACGACGCAGGTCGACAGCACCACAATCACAAAGTTGGGGATAAACAAATTTGCTCACATCTATTTAGTTTTATTATTGAAAAATAATTACTAATTTTAGGTGTGAAAATCGGACCCCATCAATATTCCTGGCGAAACCCAATAAAATAACCTCAAGAAGATTGGGTAGAATTTTCTTAACCGTCACTCCGGTCATCCCTAATTATGGTAGAATTTTCTTAACCGTCACTTCGGTCATCCCCTACTTATTTTGTCATCAGCATTATTAGTAAAAAAAAATTATATTTACAAATATTTAGATTGTTTAAAATCATTCACAAAACACACCAAACACTTAGATTAAGATCATATTGGTATCCCTTAAGGCCCGTCAGCACTCCTGGCAAAACCTAAGGGATGTTCCTCACCTTAAGAAAGCCATAATTTCGTCGGAGATGTACAGAAACAATATGTGTTTGACCCACATACTCCCCCTTCCAAGTAGCGCAAAGACACAAAGTTCCCTGTGCTTAAAAAAAAAAACTAATAATAAAAAAAATGCTTTTTACTAAAATGCTTAGCCTTTATATTTAATATTAAGCCCAAGTATTAGAACCCAATTTTTTTTTAAAAAAGTCACGAGCCTTATACATAGTATTAAGCTCAAGTGTCAAGGTTTCTCTGTGTGTTTTAACCACTTGAGGATCCACTCTTTATATAGGAGGTGAGGAGGGAAAAGGAGCTTGCATTCTCCGATGTGGGACTTTTCAAGTGAATAGTTTAGCCATGTGGGACTATATTTGTTAAAAGATATAAAATCACATCCTTTCCTTCCTTTTTTATCTTTTAGTTTTTTTTTTGGTAAGTTATTATTATTATTATTATTATTATTATTATTATTTAATTAAATCAACACATCAAAAGTTAGTGTTAATAAAATTAAAAAGAAGAAAAAACCCGGACAAAATTAGGTGCTGACAGGTAGTAATGATGCATTGCTAGATGTCATTTATTATTTATAATATTTAATATTATTGTCAACTTAGTGGGAGCATACAGGGTCACACGGATAGAGCAAATGCAGAACTGGTCAATTAATTAATTATGATTTAATTAATGTAAAATTTTTTAGACTTGTAGTGTACAAGGCCCAATAAGTAAGCAGTTAGGTCAAGAGGAACATGTGGCTTATAAATAGGCTATAAGTCTTGCCCTAAACCTAGACTTGCTTGTCGCGCCTCCCTATAATCGTCAGCTAGCACAAGACACAAAGCTTCGACGCCTTTTTGCTCGCGTGAACTGAGTAGAGGGGCTGCATTTTCGTGGCACTTGTGATCATAGTGAAAGCACGCTACAAGTGGTAAACAATAATACCCTATGTGATTCATGTTAGTAATACGTGATCCATGAACATGGTTTGAGAGTTGCTTCATTATACTCCTTTTTGCCTTATTTTAGCTTGATTTTGGAACCTAAGGGCTAATTTCGAGTTCTACTTCTTAAATTGAGTTCTCCTCTTACACACAAGTTTACTTTATGACAGTAGGGCATCTGTCTACATCGGCATCTCTCGTTCACTTTGATGAGTTGGTAAGTTTAAATCATTATTTTAGCTGAGTACTTAATTGATTTTATTTGTAATTTTTATTTATTACAAATATTGCAAATTTAACTTCTATTTAAATATATGCAGGCTGTGCAGTTACACCGACCCCCAACAGCTATGGAGTTGGATGTTGAAGTCAAGAGAATGGGTCAACGGCAAGGCCCGTAACTATGCGGTAAGTAAACAAACAATCTTAGTTAAAACTTGTAATTTATTATTATTTGTTAATATTATAATTATAACTAATGATTTTCGATTGTACTTCAAAGGACGCACATAATTATAAGTGGGATGAGGTCTTATAATGTGTCTTCCAGGATGTGGGTACTTCTGGTGAGGGGCCCCGCCCTCCGACCTCCGTCGACGACAACACTATATATTTGGAGGTCGTCGAATGTAGGAATAAGAAGGGGCACGTGTATGGCCTAGGCCACTTGGGCGATGAGTTTCTCGCCTCATCGTCTGGTCGGTCTACTCAGTTCTGCGTGGGTTACATCCCTTAGGAGCAGTTCGAGCATATGCAGGACACCATTACACCGCTTAACACCAAGTTCAGAGAGAAGGCTTCCACAGAGCGGTCGATGGCAGAGCAGATTGCTCAGCTAACGTAGACAACACAACTGCCGACAGTGGAGAAAGGTCAGACTATGCGCTTGGTATTGGAGAAAATGAGGATCTTGCCTCGTGTTGTGCCACCACCTCCTCTAGTTGTGGCTTCTCCTGCTCCAGAGGATGAGGATGACGACAGTGGCAGCGTCGACGAGGAAGACCATTCCGACATCTCGTCTACATCTTGATCTTGCTACATATCATTTTTAGTTGGCTACATATTTATGTTATTTTCATTTTTGGTTGACTTATATTGTATGCTACATTTTTTAAATTGTTGTCACTAATAATAAATTAAAAAAATTAAATTAATGTTCATTTCTTATTCATAGTAACCAATTAAATTTTTTTATAAGTTCTTAAAAAGGTTAAAATAAAAATCTAGCGACCGAATTATTCACTGATTATTCGCTCGCTAAGTGAAAAATAAGAAATCCATTTTTTTTTTTTTAATTATCGAGCGAAATTATGACTTACATTTCTGTCACTAAAGGGATTACCCCATGCTAAACCTAACGACCGAAATTGTGTTTAACATTTCGGTCGCTTAATTTGGTCTCCAGAAGAAGGCAACCAACTAACCAACTCCCGAATTTTGTCCATTATCGACGCTCCACTTCAGTCGTTATTGGCGATCGAATATAAATTTCGGTCACTAACACAGCTTAGCGACCAAAGTTTCTGCAACGCCATTAATTCGGTCGCTAAACAACTTATTCCTTGTAGTGGCAATTGTAAGCACATATGAGCCAAAGGTTGATTCACAATTTAAACAATATAAATAATTGATTTTTTTTTCCCCAGAATCTTCGAGAGACTTTAGCAAAATCATTCTTTACTATAAAAAAAAAATACTTTTATGTCATATGTTTAAGCAATATTTTACATGTTATTAGCAAAAATAATTTATTGTATGATTGATAATTTTATAATAATATATGATATGATAAATAAATAAAATAAAATAGTTACTATATAATTAAAAAAAAAAGTTTAATAAGCTTTTTAATCCCTGAAAAGTAGGTGAGTTTTGGTTTTACTCTCAGTTAAGTGCTGGCATGGCTAACGGAGTGCGATGTAAGTACTGCCACATCAGCAAATATGTCATGCCCGCTGCCACATATGAAAATAAACTTTGGTTTTAGTCCCTAAAAAGTGAGAAAATTTTGGTTTTAGTCCTTGTACTTTTTTCGTTGGTTTTGGTCCCTGTAAATTTAAAACTTTTGATTTCATTGTCGTCAGGGACACTTTGTTAAGTGCCGACGTAGTTAATAGAGCACCACATCAGCATTGTCACGTCAGCTTAATTATTATTATTTTAAGCCACGTACGATGCCACATCAAAAAATATTTTTTTTAAATATTAACATGAATTATTATTATATTTCATCATTATATTATTTTAGTTTTTATTATTTCCATTTTTATTATTATAATATTATAACTTTTTTCCTTATAAAACCTGAGTGTCCTTTCTTCTTCCTCTTTCTCCATCGTTCTTCCTTCATTTTATATCAATCTTGCTTTCTGATTCTACAGCAATCTTCTTCCTCTTTTGCGTTGAGGGTATCATAGTCACGACTTTAGAAACTCATTGCAGGAGAATAAACGTCGAAAACATGAGAGAAAGAAGAAGAAAAAAACACAGGTATGAATGGAAGTTAAAAAAACACTGTAGAAGGTATGAAGAAATACTTCAGAATGAGGAAGCAAGATTGTTGCAGAATGAAGAAGGAATTGGAGAAAGAGGAAGAAGAATGGACAGTCTGGTTTTATAAAAAAAAATAGTGATACTATTATAATAATACAAATTAAAATGACATAATAATATTTAATGTTGATATTTTTAATAATTAATATTATGACATGATAGCCTATATGGCTTAAAATAATAATAATTAAGCTGATATGTTCTTGCCGACATGACGCTCTATTAGCCACGTTAATTAGCACTTAACAGAGTGCCACTAACAACATGAACTAAAAAAAAAGTTTTAAACTTACAGTTACCAAAACTAATGAAAAAAAGTATAAGGACTAAAACAAAAATTTACTCACTTTTGAGGGACCAAAACCAAAGTTTATTTTCATACATGATAGCCAACGTGGTATATTTTTTTCTGACATGGCAGTGCTGATGTGACACTTCGTTAGCCATGTCAGCACTTAACAGATGGTAACTGATGGTAGGGGCTAAAACCAAAAGTTTTAAATTTATAAGGACCAAAACCAATAAAAAAAACATGCAGGGACTAAAACCAAACCTCGTCACTTTTTCAAGGACTAAAAGATTCATTAAACCTAAAAAAAGGACCAAACAATTGAGTCCCACGGCGTGTTACGCGGGGTCAAAATCTTGTTAGTGTGTGTTTGGATCAGCATTTGATAAAAATGATTTTAAATTTAATTGATTTTGTAAAATTGATTTGGTTAGAATTGAGTTTGAAGTGAAGTGATTTATGTTTGGATGTTTTTATTTTGAAAGCAAGTTTGATGTAAAAAATTAGTGTAAAATTTTCAACTCAACTCAAAAGCTACTTTTTATAGTTTCTAGTCAGAATCACTTCTGGAGGCAAAATCAAGCTTACCTGATAATAACCAAACATCTCAATTTTACTAAAAAAAATGTTTGATAGATGGCAGAATCAATTCCGAAGGTCTTCAACTTGAAATCAAACACACTGTTAATCATTATGTCCTCATTGTCTCCTCCTAACGTGAATCAGCATTTATGATTCCTCGAGATTTATGCAGCACCAGCTTAATACATTTATGGAGAATGCGATAATTAGTGCCCTAAAGAAGAAAGATCTTATTGGAAAATGTTATATTTAATGTTTTAAGAAGATAAATACTCAATCTGTTCCTTTTCTATGGTAATTTAAGGTTTCTATACACAGATTAAGAAATCATTAAATTGTTTACATTTGTACCAAAATACCCTTATTTATAGTATTATTTATAAATTCTAACCACATTTACTTCACACTCTACTAGCCATTTATGTACCTTGAAAAGAAGCATTTATATACCTTGGTCAAATGCAAAGTGCATTGATATACGCTACTTTTGTTTTGGAACATACAACATTTATGACTGAATTTAAATAGAGAAGGTTTAGTGTATTTTCAAGGCATTTCAATTTAATTCTATGATAAGGGTATATATGGAAAAAATTGTCAAATATATCTTGGGTTTATAAAAGATCCATTGTTTTGGAACAAAAACAAATAGCTAAAATTACCATAGAAAAGGAACGGAGGGAGTACTTGACTTCATAATAAAATCTTGTTATTTTTGGATTCTCTAATCAGTGACCTAAGGACGCTTGTTAGTATGACACTACATTTATATTTTCACAGGCAAAGTTTTTTTTCCCCCCTTTTTAAAAGGATAGACCAAGAAGCCTTTTAATAATTACAAAACAAAATCAACTTACTTGATAAAAAAAAAATCAACTTATATATGCAACTTGGTTTTCCGAAAGATCGAATGCAAAAAAAATAAGGAAGATTTTTACTCCCTCCGGTCATTAATATAAGAAATAAATGAGCACTTTTTTTACTCCCTCCGGTCGAGATTTATGCAGCACCAGCTTGATACATTTATGGAGAATGCGATAATTAGTGCCCTAAAGAAGAAAGATCTTATTGGAAAATATTATATTTAATGTTTTGAGAAGATAAATACTTGACTTCATAATAAAATATTGTTATTTTTGGATTCTTTAATTAGTGACCTAAGGACACTCGTTAGTATGACACTACATTTATATTTTCATAGACAATTTTTTTTTTTCCTTTTTAAAATGATAGACCAAGAAGCCTTTTAATAATTACAAAACAAAATCAACTTACTTGATAAAAAAAAAAAACAAAACAAAATCAACTTATATATGCAACTTGGTTTTCCGAAAGATCGAATGCAAAAAATAAGGAAGATTTTTACTCCCTCCGGTCATTAATATAAGAAATAAATGAGTATTTTTTTTGGGTCCAAAATATAAGAAACATGCATCAATTTTCATACATATTAAATGTTAATTTTCAATATTACCCTCATTTATAATTGGACTTATATTTATGAGATATATCAACTTTTCATACAAGTGAGTTTGTTCATTAATTAGATAGGGTAATTTTGAAAATTTATATAAATATTAATTACAATAAGCTCATTTCAATGCATTTCCTTGGTCTGTATGTTTTAGAGTGTGTTTGATTTGCAAAAATACAGGGGACTGGACAGCACACAATTTTTTGTCCCAAGTTTGATTTGAAAAGTGGTCAGGAGACAAGACAAAAAATGGGGTGAGGGACAAGACAAAAACCCAAAATTTTGTCCCCATAGAACCATGGGACAACTTTTTGTCCCATGGATAGACTACCAAAAAAGACAAAATTGTCCTTACCTCTCTATCCCCTCTCTCTCTCATCTCTCTCCCCCTCTCTCTCCCCTCTCTATCTCCTCTCTCTCTTTCTTCTCTCTCTCCTCTCTTTCTTCTCTCTCTCTCATCTCTCTCTCTCTCTCTCTCTCTCTCTCTCTCTCTCTCTCTCCTCTCTATTCTCTCTCTCTCTCTCTCTCTCTCTCTCTCTAATATATATATAGTATTTTTCTTAGGGCAGTGCTACGGTACCCATGAAAAATACACAGGGTTTTGGAACAGTTTTTTATAGTTGAGCTTGGTTTCATTGAATGATGTTAACTCTTCTTTTTTATTAGTTAGTAGTCAAAGTTTTTGATATTGTAATTTAGTTATTCAAATTAAATATTTTTATCTTTGATAATAAACATAAAAAATTTAAAATATTATACAATCTAAAAAATTTGAACCTAAATTTCTTGAACTAAACAGTTCCCTTGAACCTTAAAATCTCTTGTTCTTCTCTGTGAAAATATTTGTTCAACCACACAAATCATCATCACAAGAAGGATGTATCTCTCTATGCCTATCCACTCCATGAATATTCCACGCTGAATTGTGCCTTTGCTGCTTCTACTACTTTCTTTGTGTTTCTTGGAGAACGGGTCATCTTGTTTGTCATGTGTTCCATTGGCTTGTTCTTCTTTCCCCTCACCCCTGGTTTCACCCTCCATTCAACCATTGCTTTAGTTCTCAACGTCAATAATGGTGAATTAGGTTCAACAAGAGATGGATCGTGAGGGATTGGGGATTTGTTTTTCAAGAAAATAAAAATTCGATTTAAACCGGCTTTATTAAAATTTAAACAATCATAAAAATTTAGTTATTTAATTAGTTAAGGACTCAATTGCAATAACTGAAAGTTTCTATAATTAATAGAAAATGTTTGACCAGAATTCATTAAATGGAAGACCATTCATCTATTGGTGTAAAATTAACTGTTTTAAAACCCGTTGAAAATACAAGGTTGGTACAGTAGAATTTGCCTTATTATTATTATGGTAGTAATAATATATTATCATATATACTATATATTATAAAATATATTATATATTGGCTAATAATTACATATATTAATAATATTATATTAATATATAATAATATATATTATAAAGGGTGTCATAGTAAAATTAATATTATTTTACTTGTGTTGTCCATTATCTATCAAATGATGTATATGACAAAAAGTTGTCCCGTGACTCGAGGGGATGTGCTGTGCTGTCCTTCTTGTCTTGTGCTGTCTTGTGTATTAATGCGTATCAAACACAGTCTTAGAGTTTCTTATATTAAGGACGAAGGGAGTATTAAAAGCAAAAGATAGTATGGTTAGTGTCATAAAAAAACATCCACGCATCTGGCATGGCACATTTTCAAAACTTAAAACTCATTTGAAATATTCCTAATAAGAAGGGCAGTCAGACGACATTGTTGCTAATTCATCGTCACCTTCTCTGGTTCACATTAATTATTTTATTTTTTTGGTTGAATTCACATTAATTATTATGTGCTAATGGAAGTCTCCTCCTACGTGAATCATCGATCATTATTTATAACTAGATTGATGGTTACTCGAGAATAATTTATGCAGCAACAGCGTAAGGTAACACGTTTATTCCCATTTCCCAGTTCCACACGTACGGTTTCTTTTTAAAAGAGTAACGATAGTTGAATACCCAAATGGGACACTCATTTGAGACACCTGGTTAATCATGTATAAATATTTAGTTAATACAGTTCATTGTATGATTAATCATGTTAATGGACTTATTTATCATAACCATGTAAATATTTGGTTAATCACATGCAAATATATGATTAATTCAGTTATTTATATGATTAATGGGTCATCATGAATTAACCAAATATTTGTATGTGATTAACCATATAATAAACTGAATTAACCAAATATTTATATATGATTAATCAAGTGTCCCATTTGGGTGTTCACCTATCATTACTCTTTTAAAAGGAACTAGTATAAGATCCCGTGCATTTGCACGGGACATGTGTTAACTTCTTAATGTTTATATAAAATATATAATATTTGAATTTTGAATTTTTTAACAAGAATTTTGTAAACTTCTATCTTGCTAGTGTGTTATCCATGCGATGCACGGAGTACAATGATGATTGATTATAATATAAACAAGGCAAATTCTACCGTATCCACGTTAATTCGATCGGTTTTGGAACATTTATTTTTGAACCAATAGATGAATAATCTTCCATTTAATGAATTTAGATCAAACATTTTTTTATTTAAACATAAAAGCTTTTACTTATTTCAAATGAGTCCTTAACTAATTAAATATTTTTTCTATTTAAAATTAAAAATTCTTATTAATTTAATTTTAATAAATAAAGATAAGTTGTTTTTTTTTTTTTGAAAAACAAATCTCACAATCCCCATTCTTTTCCATCTCTCGTTGAAAAAAAATCTTATGATAACTGACAAACCAATCCTCTATTTTAGCGTGGTTGTGTTCTGTTGATTAAGAGTTTCTATGATCTTTATTTCATTTTATGCCCTACCCTGTGTGCGAATTGTGAGACTCTGAAATGAAGGAGAAGATGAAAAAGAGGTTGGGATGTAAGTGGTGGTTACATGACTAAATTACAATAACAAAAAATTTGACTACTATTTAATAAAAAGGAAGAGATAATGAAACGAAGGTGAATTATTGGCCCATGAAAAACTATTCCAAAACCCTTGTTTTTTTCATGGGTACGGTAGCAGTCTCCTATAAACAATACACAATATTTGAAAATTGCTTTCAGTTTGAAATATAAAAGGATGGTTTAATAGTCAAATTTTAAATATAAAATTCATTCGAAATAAAAAAAACTCTTAAATATAGAAAAAGCAATGAAAAACAAATTTATTTGCCACTATGATATCACAAACAAAAGTTCAATATAGAAAAAGCAAATGATATGCTTAGTGCATGTACATATAAAACTCTTCGCGCGCGTTGAGCATGGCACATTTTTTTAATTACCACTTATAACTGGTGTGCCATTTCACGTGGTTGACAGTGCTTAAGAAAATTAAGTAATGCTGCTTCCTTAATTTATGTAGGAATAGTTCTCAATACCAATTGATTTATACCTCAGTGCGACATCTCCCCCTTTATATGACCAAAACTACTTTCCAATTAGCATAGCTTAAACAGCATCAACACTATGGCAGAGCAACCTAAGAAGCTTCATGTTGCTGTGTTTCCATGGCTAGCCTTTGGACACATAATTCCATTCTTTGAGCTTGCAAAACTAATAGCGCAAAAGGGTCACAAAATTTATTTCATTTCTACACCAAGAAACATCCAACGCCTCCCTAAACTACCTGCAAATTTACAGCCTGTATTGGAACTGATAGAACTCCCACTGCCCCATGTAGACAAACTCCCTGAAAATGCAGAAGCCACTATGGACGTTCCACAACACATTGTTCCATATCTCAAGAAGGCTTTTGATGGTCTTGAAGAACCTTTGACTAAGTTTCTTAAGAGATCCACTCCTGATTGGATCATATATGACTTTGCACCTTACTGGTTGCCACCAATATCCTCTAAACTAGGCATCTTATGCATCCGTTTCAGTATTTTTAGTGCATTTGGTTCGTCTTTCTTTCTTGATTCCAAGGGAGTAAAGACAAATGAATCTCCAAACCAAGTAGTGCTTCAATCCTTTGAGTACAAAATTTTGTCTGATAACCACATTGAACAAAATGAATCTGGGATTTCAGATGAATTCAGAGCCCAAGAAACACTTCGTGGTGCCGATGTTTTTGCTTCCAGAAGTTGCACGGAGATTGAAGGTGAGTCACTAAAATTTCTTGAAAAACTTTGCAGGATACCAGTAATTCCAGTTGGGTTATTGCCACCCTCCCCACAATTCAGTGAGGACAGCAAGGATGACAATTGGGATAAAATCCAAAAGTGGTTGGATAAACAAGAAAAAAGATCAGTGATCTATATAGCATTTGGAAGTGAGGTGTCATTAAGTAACGAAGACCTTACTGAGTTGGCTATAGGATTAGAACTATCTGGTTTCCCCTTTTTTTGGGTTCTAAAGAAGCAAAATATCCCTGCTAACAGTGATTTTGTTGAGACACAGGACGGAATTGGGAGCCAGTTAAATAAACATGGAGTGCTGTGGAGTACTTGGGCACCCCAGATGAGGATATTAGCACACAAATCCACTGGGGGATTCTTGACACACTGTGGTTGGAGCTCAGTGATAGAGGGTCTTCAAGTTGGGTGCCCACTTATTATGATGCCATTCCATAATGAACAAGGGTTAATTGCTAGGTCTATGGAAGAAAAAAAGGTAGGGATTAAGGTGCCTAGAAATGAGCATGATGGAAAGTTCACTAGGGATTCTGTGGCCAAGGCATTGAGATTAGTCATGTTGGAAGAGGAAGGAAAGGCTTACAGAAATCAGGCAGAGGAGATGAGCAAGATATTTGGGGACAAGGAACTGCACCAAAAATACATAGATGACTTTGTTCATTATATGGAAATCCATAGTCTAGCCATTAAGCATTAGCAAATTAAGGTTTTTTGCCAATTGCACTCTCTTGCTGAATAATAGACAAAGATACTGCTATCCAAAATGTTAGTTTTAAATGTAATCCGGGACAGACTTACTGTGTCGGATATTTAATGGTTGTTTGTCACTGTTGTAATATCATCCGGTTGGTCTTGTAATTGATGCACTATTCACATACCCATATGTTTGTTCCATGAGTTGATTTGATTGGCAGTGTCTAAAACCTGTGTTGCATGGATTTGGGGTATGATAACGACAGTGCTGTTCTGAGCAGGGTTTCAACATAGAATTCCAACCAATTATGTTAGGGATTAATTCCCTTAACTTAACACGTTTTTACACCTAAATAATCAGTTAACATGTTTTATCAACCAACCATCATCGCAACAGTCCAAACAGCAACAACATTGTTAAATCATAACATCAATCATCATATCATATTAATAACCAACATGTCCATAACATACATATAGCATCACAATCAACCAAATATAGCATGTTATTGACGGAAACAGTAATCGACCTATAAATCATACAACATACAACGACACCAGGGTCATGTGGACCCCATTACCTTACACTACCCACTGCCTAATGAATACAATCCCACTTCTCCACATACCTGGATTGAAGGTAGCTCTAACACTGATCCTAATAGCGAACTGGTACCGTTCCCAAAGCGGCTCACTCCGATGATAAGCCTTGGTCAATTAAGAATACAACCGGTTAGTTTCCAATCTCATAAACACGAAAGGAAACTAAAAGGAACGAAACCATTACCTATTAACACTGAAGCAGATCAAGCTAGTCTCCCAAACGGCTCTCAGAACTCCACTACGGCGATGAAAGAAGGAGAGAGAGAGAAAGAAGGTGTCCTGGCCGCAGCTGCACCAAAGAAAATAAGGTTCTAGTACTGAAACCCTCGGCCTCTGCAACGTTTATAACGTCCGGACCTGAGCACGGTCGTGCTCCACTTAACGTCACCGAGACGCGGTCCACGCATTGAGCACGAGCGTGCTCGCTATTGAGCACGGTCGTGCTCAACTTAAAATCAGAAACACGCTTCTGACTTTAAGCACGGGCGTGCTGGCTGATGAGCACGGGCGTGCTCATGTACCAGAAAGGGACTTTTAAGCTAAAATCCCACTTAGCCCTTAACCAACATTTTAATTAATAAAACTAACTTTATAAAAATATTTTACGAAAAACAGGGTGTTACATGTGGCAAACCTGTAAATCTATAATATATATCTATAATTATATAATGAAAACAATTTGTAACCGACTAAGCACCAAAAAATGCACCAAAAGGAGAGGGAAGAGCACCAAAAGGAGAGGAACAAATACGAAGGAGAGGGAGAAATTGAGGTAGAGGTTCTGCTGCGGTGCTATTGCCCTGTTGATTTTGTTGTTTTGTGCTCAGCATTCAGCAATAGTGCTACTATCGCTGCGCCACTGTAAATATTTGTTAGCATTTGTTAGTTATATTATGGAAATATGTAGAATTTTATTGAGTGTGTTAGAGTTAATTTAGAAGTTTGTTTTGTTAATTTTTTTAATAAATACTAAAATGATAAACTTAAAAAATAATTTAATAAAAACTTTCATAAATGCAAAAATAATTAAGTTATAAATGAGCTACACAAGTCAAGCTCAAGCTTTTAGTTAGGCTCGTTTAAATAAATGAGCCAAGCTTGAGCTACCCATTTTTTTTTAAAGTCAAGCTCAAGCTTCAAGTGCTCGACTCAACTCGACTCGTTTACATCTCTACCCGTCATTGTACATGTAGAAAAATGAATATTTTTATACTCTATGTGTAATTTAAAAATCTTTTTAATCTTAAAAAGGTTTTTAAAAAAATCTGGTCACTAGAAAATTCATCAGTTTTGATTTTAGTCTCTATAAATTGTTTTATGAGGATTCCATCCCTATAATTCAAAACCTCTGAAAATAGTCCATATCGTCAGTGGCCCTCCTTATTTGCTAACGTGGCAAATAGATGTTATGCCAATGACACATCACTACCATGTAGGAAAATGCATATTTTTATAATCCATGTGTAATTTAATTTTTTATTTTAAAATTATTAATATTATTAAATGATACTTTTTTTTAGTAATTAATTATTTGTTATAACATTTTTTTTTATTAAAATATAAGTTTGGTTTCATGGAGTTTTTAGTACATGTAAAATGGGTTAGTTTTTGTTTTCATCCCTATAATTTTTTTATCATTGGTTTTGGTTCCTGTACGTTTGAGAACTTTAGTTTAGTCTCTGCCATTAATGCCCATCCATTAAGTGCTATAATGGCAAACGATGCACCACGTCAACACTACATGTAGGCTAATTTAATAAATTTAAATGCCATGTAGGATTATGCTTAACAAATTTTTAGTCCCTGCAAAGTGAGTGAGTTTTGGTTTTGGTCCCTCCATTTTTCATTGGTTTTGGTTCTTGCAAGTCTGAAATTGTCTTCCCGAGTTCTTCTTGCTCCTGTCATCAACTTCAAACTATCTCCACAGTCACAAACCCTATTATTGGTATTGGAGATTGAAGCAAATGAGTGGGTCTTCTGATCATCAAGTTGGCTTATCAAGACGATCTTGATAGGAAATGGAAAAAATAAGCAAAACAAAGAAGAAGCAGGACGAACGAAACGCAAGGAAGAACCTTCTTTTTGAGCACGCAAAGAAGGCGGTTGACGGAGGTGGAAATGCAAAGAAGAGCAGGAGTGAGTTTCTATTTACTAAATTATAAACTAAAAGAAAAGAATAATAAGATTAAAATAAAAATTTAATAATTATAATAAATAATAATGATTATAAATTAGAAAAATAAAAAATAAATGGTTTCCTACGTGGCTTTAAAATATAAAAAATTAATACACATGATAGTGTTGGCATGGCATATTGTTTATCACGTCAGCACTTAACGGATGGACATCAACGGAATGGACTAAAACCAAAATTGTAGAACTTGCAGGGACCAAAACCAACGAAAAAAAGGTGTAAAGATCGAAACTAAAATTCACTCACTTTGCATGGACTAAATAATTCATTAGACCAAAATAAATTATTAATCATACGTGGCATTAAAAATTATTAAATTAACCTACATGGTTGGAAGGCGTACTACATGGATTGGATACAGATAATTAAAGTGTAAGGATTTCAATGGTAATGAAGAAATTCGCCTTAGCCCAATAAGACAATACCAGAAATAGTGATAAAACTAAAAGAAGAGGAACTAACTCGATAGAAGGGAGAGGAGATGAAAGGGCTCAACCGGTAGGCGAGGTTCAAACGAAGAAAGGCTTATGGTGGATACCTAGGCACCCAGAGACGAGGAAGGGCGTAGTGAGCGACGAAATGCTTTAGGGAGTTGAAAATAATCTGACATACCTATTCGATATAATAAGTATATTATGTCAGACTAAATGATGTGGAACAAGACATATTCTGGTGTTTTAACTCTTAAAAACGCATACATCTTTATATATCCTCCAGGTCAGTCGGTTCAATAGGGTAAGTTAATTTGGAGCAGAGCTATTCACACTCCAAATCTTTTTTCTTTAGAGAATTTTGCACAACAGAGTTCCCACGTATGATAACCTATGGATAACACTGCTAGAAATTAATGATTTTCCTGCAGATTTCTTGCGGATATTTTTCGCAGGACTTTCTTGCGAATTTTTTTTACAAATTTTTCAAAAATAAGGATTTTTTTGTAAATTTAAATTTGTAGGAAAATTTGTAGGAACTTTTGACATTTCCTGCGGATTTTCCTATGAATTTAAATTTGCAGGAAATATTTAGATGTTTTATGCGAATTTTCCTACGAATCAAAATTGCACGAAAAATTCGCAAGAAATTTCGCAGCAAAACTCGTTAGTTGAAAGTTGTAGGAAATTTTGCAGGTAATTTGCTGCAAAATTTTCTTCCAATTTATTTGTTGGGAAATTACCTACAAATTTTATTACGAATCCACATACCATGTGAACTTTACTTGCAGAATTTAATCAGCAAGAAAATCTGTAGGAAATTTTGAATTTTCCTACAGAATTTCCTACAAATTCAAATATGCATTTTGAAATTATTGTCTAAAAATTAAAAACATTTTTTAATTAAATGAAGCAACTAAAAAAATAAAGAAAAAAGCCAAAACAGACCATATCACCATACTTCATAATAGTCAACAAACACAAAAATGCATTACACCAAGAGTAAAAAGTCCAATAAAAATGTATGTCAAAACTCCTGTCAGGTCCTGCATCATCAACTAGCACCTTCATACAACAAACACCATATCGCTTCAGCAGCACATTTCTTCCTGTCCACAATGTCCATTTGCCCTCCAATTAAGCTCTCTTTTTTGCCATTCATTTCTATATAAAAATGCTCCAGCCATTCCTATTATCCAAACCACTGTCAGTTAATAGCACTCATCCTAACTGAGAAAGAAAAGTGCAGCACCACCAATCATGAGTTTATACCAAACTGCAGCAACCTTGCATCACTTTTTCAGACAAAAGGCATCCAAAACCACAAAACATGAATCAAAAGCACAACTTTGATCCTTTTTACTATTTTCTCCAAAGCTCCATACACCTGCAAAAGACACATCATAACACAGCAAAAACCAGTTAAGTCCACACGATCCGAGTTCCCTCCATTTGGGACCCTTCTTTCATAAGAGCATCTGCAACCTGGTTTGCCTCCCTATTCCTATGGACAAAAGCAACATTTTTTAAAATAAACAAGATATTTTGCAATTTGTTACAAAAAAAAGCGTAAATTCCATGGGCAACTCTCTTTTCTATTAACCCACGCAATGGCATTCTTCGAATCTAATTCAACTATCATTTCCATATTTTTAATCCACTCTTGTTGTGAAGACATTTCAAGAGCAAACACGATTGCTATAAATTCAGCCTCATTCGAGTCCTGTATGCCTATTGATGCAGTAAAGAGGCCCTTTATTGTACCTTGCCAGTCCCTAAGAACTCCCCCTATACCCGCTGGACCAGGTTTTCCTTTGGATGACCCATCAACATTCCACTTTAAGGTATTCTGTGGTGGTGGTATCCAGCACATAACTGTTCTGATTTCATTCTTATTAGTCCACAGTTTTATGCAGTCCAACTTATGAACTACTTCATTTGGATTAAAAGGACAGTTTGGCTCCCAACCTTTAAGCCAAAACCCAAGCCTTAATCTAATGATATAATTCAGATTCTCCCAGTCAATCCTTGCCTTTTCAAAAATAGCATTGTTCCTTTGGTTCCAAAGAGTCCATGAGACCACAAAAAACAGAGAAATCCAAAGTTTCCTTTGGAACCCACCATTAAAAACATCTAACCAGCAATCAAACCATTGGCTTGCTATTTGAGTGATTGGTATTTGGACATTCCACCAATCCAAACAACTCATCCACACCCTCCATGAGAATTTACAATGCAAAAAAGGTGTCCAATTGTTTCTTCTTCACTCTCACAAAATGGACAATTTACTTCCTTGCCTTGGATCAAGTTCAGTCTTCTAAGTTTGTTCCTTGTATTCAATTTTTCTTGTAGGACAAACCAGGTTAAAAGTTTTGCTCTTGGTGGTGCCACCCCATACCAAACCCCTCTAACACTATTTGTAGGTTGAGTTTGCTCCCAAAAAAACCCTTGAAAAGGACTTAACAGAATACTGCCCTGAAATATCATGCTTCCACCAAACTCTATCCTCTATGGAATTAGACACAAAAGCATCTCTTATAGTATATAAAAGGATCTCTACTTGCTGCAATTCCCATTGGAAGAGAAATCTTCTCCATGTAAGATTCCAATGCCATTGAATTCTATCCCATATTCCCATATTTTTAATCACCTCCTCCTTTTACAAAGAAATTGAAAACAACCTTGGAAATCTAACCATCAAAGGGCATTCTCCAACCCATTTATCCTTCCAAAATCTGATTCTACTCCCATCACCAAGCCTCATCCACCAGCCTTGCTGAATTATCTTCTTATAACTTCCCCCCCACGATTCCAGCTTCGAAATTGAACTCCATAAGCCCCCATTCCTTGCATTATTATTCAGTTGTTGTATTAGAGATTTTTCCAGATCCAACTTATGGATAGAGGACACAGTTTTCTTCCATAGTGTATTGCCCTCCACCGAGAACCTCCACCACCATTTAAACAAAAGTGCTGCATTCTTTAAAATTAATTCATCAAACACCTAGCCCTCCCATTCTCTTTGATTTTTGGATCATCTCCCATTTAATTAAAGGCAGCCCCTTCTTATTACTTTCACCCCTCCAGAAGAAATCTCTCTGGATTTTAATTATCTGCTTTACTATTTTCTTTGGGATCTTAAATAAGCTTGTGACACCCTTCTACCCCGCATGTTATAAGGCATTTAATATAAAAACAATTAAACAGAAAAACATGCCTTTTAATGAATAAAATAAAACAATTGTCCATGAGTAGAAAAGTCCCACATGAACCAGTTTACAACGTGGAAAATAACCAAGTTTAAAACTAATAAAACGTAACAAATAAACAACCCAACCCCAATGTCACAACTCAGAGCTGGTATAACCGTTCCGGAAAACATATCCTCGGAATACAACTGAAAAAAACTAACTAATCATAAAAACAAGTATGCTCGTCATCCTCTGCAAAATGTCAATCAAGTATGCTATGCGGTGTAATGCATCAACTACTCCACTACTTTATCTATGCATGTGGATCCAAACTAACTCAGGATGAACGACTTTGGAGTTACATATCCGTATTGGTCATAGAAGCACCAACACCGGCAGTTCACCAAACCTTGGGTGAACCCCATGGATAGCCAACGCATCAAACCGTGGATGCCTCATCATGGGGGGGCCGCGGTCACCAAACCATCGGGTGACCTACCGTGGATGACCAGATCACCGTACTCTCGGGCAATCTCCCCTATGTCGAACCTCCCCCTTTAATAACTCCAATGCTATATGCAAATGGCACAACAACAAACAATCTCCACCACCTCCTTGCTCGGGCCATGAAGCTCCCAAGACTTCAACATCAACATCAATGTAACCTTAGACCCAAACTGTGGGGTCAAGGCTCTCTTCGCCAAAAAACACCAAGGTTCAACTCAACGTGCTTGGGCCAATAAGCACCCAAGACTCTGACATCCACAACGCCTTAGACCCAAACCTTGGGGTCAAGGTCACCCTTGGCCATTAAGCACCAAGGTGCAACTTATCAATGTGCGGTAACCCATCGGATACCGACTTAACATCTTATTATCTTAATCATCTTAGATAGTTATTAACCAGGTTGTCTAATCTTCATCTTTAATTAGCTGTCTCAACTTATCATCATTGAGAAAATGGGGTTTGAAACCCCTTAAGTCCTTTAATTCTATTTCTATCAAGGAGGGGTGAGCACGATCGTGCTTAAACCCCAGCACGGTCGTGCTTTAGCACATGAAGGGTGTGCTGCCCCTTAAGTGAAGCACGGTCGTGCTTCCTATTGAGCACGGTCGTGCTCTTTGTCCTGCACGGCTGTGCTAAACAGTGCGGCCATTTTCCAGAATTCAACTGGGAGCACGGTCGTGCTCCCTGTTCAGCACGATCGTGCTCATCACGCGACAGTGCTGTTCTGGGCAAGAACAGGAACTGAGTTTTAACCAATTCCTAGGGTTTAATCCGTTAATCATCCTAAGTCAGTTATCAATACGTTTTATGGATTTAACTCATCAATAACATCAGCATCAACTCAAAAACATCATCATGTTCATAACCACAACAACAACATAACCACAACCAAACATTATGAACATAGAAGTAGCATGTTAACAATCACCATCATGTTATCAGAATAATTAACGAATCATATATATATATCAAACAAATATTCACACAAACAAGCCGGGGTTATAGGAACCCCTTTACTTTACTCTAACCCCGAGCCTATGGTTACACTACCCTTCTCCCCATACCTGGATTGAAGGTTGCTCTAATAACAGTTCCCAACGGTAAACCGGTCCCGAATCCTCAAGTGGCTCACTCTTAAGTTAAGCCTTAGATAACCAAAAACAACCTTAGTCAATTTCTCTAATAAAAACAATAAAGAAACTGAAAAGAGAAAGGGACTATTACCTCTAACCAATGCAGACGTACTAAACTTCCTAAACGGCTTCCAAAACTCCACTATAGCAATTGATGGAGAAGAAATAGGGAAGGAGGCACTTTGAGCCGTAACAGTGGCTGCCACAACTAGAAAATTAGGGTTTCATGTTAACCCTAGGGTTTTGTGCCAAACATATATAGCTCGGACTTGAGCACGGTTGTGCTCAACTTAGCGTCACCGAGACGCGGTCAGCACATTGAGCACGGGCATGCTCACTGTTGAGCACGGTCGTGCGCAACTTAAAATCAGAAACACACTTCTGACTTTAAGCACGGGCATGCTGGCTAATGAGCACGGGTGTGCTCATCTACCAAAAAGGGACTCTTAAGCCAAAAATCCCACTAAGCCCTTAGCCAACACTTCTAACTTAATAAAACTAGCTTTATAAAAATACTTCCGAAAAACGGGGTGTTACAATTCTACCCCCTTATAAAAAATTTCGTCCTCAAAATTTACACGTACCTCAAGGGAAAAGATGCTGGTACGCCTCCATCATCTTGCTCTCCAGCTCTCAGGTAGCACTTTCCTCAGTTGCCCCACTCCAAACCACTTTGACCAAAGGAATCTCCTTGCCTCTTAGCCGCTTTACCCTCCTATCCTCGACTCGAAGGGGTAACACCTCAAACGTTAAGTTCTCTTTCAATTGTATAGCATCGGGTACTATCACGTGACTAAGGTCATGAATGTACTTTCTGAGTTGAGACACATGAAAAACATTGTGGAGATTTGACAAGAACGGGTGTAAGGCTATTTGGTAGGCGACATCACCGACTCTTTTAAGGATCTGTTAAGGATCAATGAACCTCGGAGTAAGTTTCCTCGCCTTTGTCACTCTACCAACCCCAGTTGTCGGGGTAACTCTCAAGAATACATGATCGCCTTCCTAGAATTCGAGCGCCTTCCTCCTTTTATCATGATAGCTCTTCTGCCTACTCTGTGCAACTCTCATCTTTTCCTAAACCAACCTGATCTTCTCTGTTGTTTCCTGGACTATCTCTGGCCCTAGCACCACACTATCACTAGGTTCACTCCAACACAAGGGTGTCCTACATCTCCTCCCATACAGAGCCTCATAAGGTGCCATCCCAATGCTGGAATGGAAACTGTTGTTGTAGGTGAACTCTATCAGGGGCAAAAACTTGTCCCAACTACCAGACTGTTCCAGCACACAGGCCCTCAACAAGTCCTCTAAGGACTGGATGGTCTGCTCAGACTGCCCATCAGTCTGCCGGTGGTAAGTTGAACTAAGCCTAAGCTTTGTCCCTAGAGCCTCTTGCAAACTATTCCAAAACCTAGAGGTAAACCTTGGGTCTCTATCTGAAACTATGTTAGAGGGTACACCATGAAGCCTAACTATCTCTTTGATGTATAGCTGAGCCAACTTCTCCAATGGATACTTCATATTCATCAGGAATGAAATGGGCAAACTTAGTCAGTCTATCCACAACAACCTATATAGCCTCAAAACCAGCTGGAGTCCTAGGGAGTCTAGACACAAAATCCATAGAGATGCTATCCTGTTTCCATTCTGGGATACTCAAGGGTTGCAACGTACCTGAAGGCCTTTGGTATTCTATGTCAGGCTTCTGACAAACTAGGTATGCATACACAAACTCAGCCACATCCTTTTTCATCCTAGGCCATCAAAACATCCTCTTAAGGTCCTGATACATCTTAGTGGCACCTGGGTGCACACTCAGTCCACTCCTATGTCCTTCTTCAAGGATCAACTTCCTAAGCTCAGGAACATCTGGCACACAAATTCTATCCTTGAACCTCAAGATACCATCACTGCCATCCTTAAAACTAAGGTCTCTACCCTGAGCGAGCAACTCTCGCTGGTCCAAGAGAAACTTGTCTAACTTCTGACCCTCTCTAATCTGATCCATCATATTGTTAGTAACCTTCAAGGCACCAAGCCTAATACTCTTAGGGGTAAACTCACAAGCTAGACTAAGGTCTCTAAATTCCTCAATCAGATCCATCTCCCTAACCATCAAAGCGGAGACATGTAGGGTTTTCCTACTCAAGGCATCGGCCACCACATTGGCCTTTCTTAGGTGATAGGTCAGCTCGAAGTCATAGTCCTTTAAGAGCTCCATCCACTTATGCTGCCTCATATTTAGTTCCTTCTGATAAAAAATATATTTCAAACTCTTATGATCAGTAAAAACCTCAAACCTCGCTCCATACAGGTAGTGCCTCCAGATCTTTAAGGCAAATACCACAGCTCCTAGCTCTAGGTCATGGGTAGGGTAGTTTTTCTCATGGGTTTTCAACTGCCTAGAAGCGTAAGCAACTACCTTACAATTCTGCATCAACATACCACCTAACCCTTGCTTAGAAGCATCGCAGTAAACTACGAAGGGTTCACTAGGATCTGGAAAAAACTAACACTAGTGTTGATGTCAACCTATCCTTAAGGGTTTGGAAACTCTCTTCACACTTAGAGTCCCATACAAACAACTGTCCCTTCTTGGTGAGACGGGTTAAAGGTAAAGCTATCTTAGAGAAACCTTCTATGAACCGCCTATAATACCCGCCTAACCCCAAGAAACTCCTAATCTCGGTTACAGACTTTGGCGCTTCCCACTGGAGCACCATCTCTACTTTAGCTGGGTCCACTGCTATGCGACCCTTAGAGACGACATGTCCTAAGAAGCTCACTTCCTCTAACCAGAACTCACACTCAGACCACTTAGCGTACAACTGCTTCTCCTTAAGGGTCTGCAAGATAACCCTCAGGTGTTCCTCATGTTCCTCCTTACTCTTGGAGTACACTATGATGTCATCTATAAACACCAACTCAAGCTTATCCAAGTAAGGGTGAAAGGTCTTGTTCATGTAGTTCATGAAAACCGCAGGAGCATTGGTCACACCAAAGGGCATAACCAAGTACTCATAGTGACCATATCGCGTCCTAAACGCTGTCTTCGGGATGTCCTTAGACTTAACCCGAATCTGATGGTACCCTGACCTCAAATCTATCTTTGAAAAGGCGCAAGCACCCATCAACTGGTCCATAAGATCATCAATCCTAGGGAGGGGATACCGATTCTTTATGGACACCTTGTTGAGCTGCCGATAGTCGACACACAACCTCATACTACCATATTTCTTTCTCACCAGCAACACAGGTGCTCCCCACGGAGAAACACTGGGCCTAATGAACTGCTTCTTCATCAGATCCTCCAACTGTTTCTTCAACTTAGCTAGCTCTAGAGGAGACATTCTATAGGGTGCTATGGAGATTGGCCTGGTGCCAGGCACTAATTCTATGCTAAACTCAACATCTCTCTCTGGGGGTAAGTTATAAACATCCCCCGGGAACACTTCAGGAAATTCCCGCACAACAGGCACGATGGCGACACCAGGAGGGCTGCTCTCTACTTCCAGGGAAGCTAACATCATGTATACTTGGGCTTCGTCTCTTATCGAAGCTTGAACTTGGCTGGCAGAGAGAAGGTCCGGATTCTTAGACTCCTTTGGAGTTCCAAAAATCAATGTTTTATCAAAACAGTTCAGGAGGACATGGTTGGAAGATAACCAGTCCATGCCCAGAATAATATCTAGGTCTTTCAAAGGTAAGCATACAAGATCAGCAACAAAAGTTTCATCATTTATGACTATATGACAGTTCTTGCATGCATAAGAAGTGGAAACAGGTTTATTTGTAGGTGTAGAAACCAACAAATCAAACTCAAGAAAAGTAACAGGCAATTCAAGACTCTTGACCCTATCATGCGATATAAATGAGTGAGTAGCACCCGAATCATACAATACAGTTAATTGAGTTCCATCAATAAAACATGTACCTTGGATCAAGTCATCAAACTCGGAGGCTTCATCTCCACTAAGAGTAAAGACTCTTCCAGTGGTCTTCATTCTGTTGGCCTGGGACTTCTGATTCTTGCCACATCTGAAGCAGATAACCTGCGTCTCCTTGCACTGAGACGAGTAGTGATCCGCAGCACCACACTTGCCACACCTCATGGGTCTAGAGGCATTAGAGAACCCGCCCCTAAACCCATCCTGCTGAAACTGTGGCTTCTTGCCACTCTGCTTGAAATCCTTGCCGGTCGGAGCATACCGCTGCTTACCCTTGTCTCTCTGATTAGTCCTCTTGCCACTCTGACTATCCGATCCCTTGGAACTAGCAACTCTGAACTGACTGGCATCCTCATAGATTCTGCACTTGTTGACCAGAATTGGAAAGATCCTGATCTCCTGATAACTGATGGCCTGCTTGATCTCAGGTCGGAGTCCAGCCTCAAACTTGACACACTTGGAGCGGTCATCTGTCTCATGCTGATATAGAGTGTAGTACCTAGCCAGCTCCTCAAACTTGGCCGCATAGTCACCAACTGACAACGACCCCTGCCTCAAAGACAAGAACTCCATCTCTTTCTTGTCCCTGATATCTGCCGGAAAGTACTTCTCTAGGAATCTCTGCCTGAACACAGCCCATGTAACTGCTGTGCCCTCAGCCTGCATCCGCTGCCTGCAGTTGTCCCACCAATGCTCAGCCTCCTCAGTCAGCATGAAGGTAGCAAAGATGAGCTTCTGCTGACCGTTGCAATCCCATTGCACGGAAGATCTTCTCTATCTCCCTCAGCCATAACAGTGCTCCCTCTAGATCGTACGCTCCCTTGAACGACAGAGGGTTGTTCCTCTGGAACTTATCCAGTCCCTGAAACTCAGCTGGCCCACCATTATTGTTATGGTTGATCTGTCCAATAGCATTGGCTAGGAGTGCCAATGCATCAGCAATCGCCTGATCGTGACGTCCTCTACCGGCCATTAGTTCCTGTACATGCCCAAAAACAACTTTTAGTACAGAACTTAAGCGGGTAAAAGCGATAGGTAACTAACTTAACGCATCATTATCTAGAAGAAGTATAGACAATCCAAACGAGAGTCACACAACAGACTCACGACAGACTCATATCACGTCCGGACAGGGCCGAACTACTCTGATACCACTAAATGTGACACCCTTCTACCCCGCATGTTATAAGACATTTAATATAAAAACAATTAAACAGAAAAACATGCCTTTTACTGAATAAAATAAAAAAATTGTCCATGGGTAGAAAAGTCCCACATGAACCAGTTTACAACCAGGAAAATAACCAAGTTTAAAACTAATAAAACGTAACAAATAAACAACCCAACCCCGATGTCACAACTCAGAGCTGGTATAACCGTTCCGGAAAACATATCCTTGGAATACAACTTAAATAAATTAACTAATCGTAAAAACAAGCCCTAACTATGAGTGGCGGCTCCTCAGAGTCACTCCTCTCGGGGCTGCTCGACATCCTCTGCAAAATGCCAATCAGGCCAAACACAAACAAATAACGGGGAGTAAGATTCATGTAAACATATATAGCGTGGAGATAGGAAATAAGGTAATCATACAACATCGCAATAACTAGCATACAATATCATAACGACATCACAACATCCAACAATATCATATCAATCAAGTATGCTATGCGGTGCAATGCATCAACTACTCCACTACTCTATCTATGCATGTGGATCCAACTAACTCAGGATGAACGACTTTGGAGTTACATATCCGTATTGGCCATAGAAGCACCAACACTGGCAGTTCACCAAACCTTGGGTGAACCCCATGGATAGCCAACGCATCAAACCGTGGATGCCTCATCACGGGGGGCCGCGATCACCAAACCATCGGGTGACCTACCGTGGATGGCTAGATCACCGCACTCTCGGGCGATCTCCCTTATGTCGAACCTCCCCCATCAACAACTCCAATGCTATATGCAAATGGCACAACAACAAACAATCTCCACCACCTCCTTGCTCGGGCAATGAAGCTCCCAAGACTTCAACATCAACATCAACGTAACCTTAGACCCAAACCGTGGGGTCAAGGCTCTCTTGGCCAAAAACACCAAGGTTCAACTCAACATGCTTGGGCCAATAAGCACCCAAGACTCTGACATCCACAATGCCTTAGACCCAAACCTTGGGGTCAAGGCCCCCTTGGCCATTAAGCACCAAGGTGCAACTTATCAACGTGCAGTAACCCATCGGATACCGACTTAACATCTTATTATCTTAATCATCTTAGATAGTTATTAACCAGGTTGTCTAATCTTCATCTTTAACTAGCTGTCTCAACTTATCATCATTGGGGAAATGGGGTTTGAAACCCCTTAAGTCCTTTAATTCTGTTTCTGTCAAGGAGGGGTGAGCACGATCGTGCTTAAACCCCAGCACGGTCATGCTTTAGCATGTGAAGGGCATGCTGCCCCTTAAATGAAGCGCGGTCGTGCTTTTCTATTGAGCACGGTCTAGCTCAGCAGCACGGTCGTGTTCTTTGTCCTGCACGGCCATCCTAAACAGAGTGGCCATTTTCCAAAATTCAACTGGGAGCACGGTTGTGCTCCCTGTTCAGCACGGTCGTGCTCATCGCGCGACAGTGCTGTTCTGGGCAAGAACAGGAACCGAGTTTTAACCAATTCCTAGGGTTTAATCCGTTAATCATCCTAAGTCAGTTATCAATACGTTTTAAGGATTTGACTCATCAATAACATCAGCATCAACTCAAAAACACCATCATGTTCATATCCACAACAACAGCATAACCACAACTAAACATTATGAATATAGAAGTAGCATGTTAACAATCACTATCATGTTTTCAGAATAATCAACGAATCATATATATATATAAAACAGATATTCACACAAACAAGCGATGGTTATGGGAACCCCTTTACTTTACTCTAAACCCGAGCCTATGGTTACACTACCCTTCTCCCCATACCTGGATTGAAGGTTGCTCTAATAAAAGTTCCCAACGGTAAACCGGTCCTGAATCCTCAAGTGGCTCACTCCGAAGTTAACCCTTAGATAACCAAAAACAACCTTAGTTAGTTTCTCTAATAAAAACAATAAAGAAACTGAAAAGAGAAAGGGACTATTACCTCTAACCAACGCAGGCGTACTAAATTTCTCAAACGGCTTCCAAAACTCCACTATAGCAATGGATGGAGAAGAAAGAGGGAAGGAGGCACTTTGAGCCGTAACAGTGGCTGCCACAACTAGAAAATTAGGGTTTCACCCTCGGGTTCTGTGCCAAACATATATAGCTCGGACTTGAGAACGGTCGTGCTCAACTTAGCGTCACCGAGGCGCAGTCAGCACATTGAGCAAGGGCGTGCTCACTGTTGAGCACGGTCGTTGATAAGCCTCTGGCTCATCTAGTTTTATAGCTAGTGAGGCTACGTTTTTTTGTGCTAACTGTTCGAGTTTAATCTCGTTTTAATCCAAATTTAGCTTTAATTGTCCCTAGGCAATGTTTTGAGTCTTTTAAGTAGTTTTTAGTAATTTATGCTATTTATGAGTCAAATAAAGCATTTATACTATTTTATATTTTCAGATTAAAAGTGAAGCTCGAGGAAGCTAGGAAAAATGAAGAAAACAAGCAAAAAGGCAAAACTGGTCATTTGCCTCGCGAACGGAAGCTCGGCCAGCGAGACAGAAGAACAGATGAAGCAATGTCAGCAGCCATTCAGCCGCGCCTCGCGAGCCAGACTCAGGGAATTGAAGATCATTCTGTCTTGTCTCGCGAGAAGTATCTCGCCTCGCAAAATATCCAATTTTGAACATGCGCCAACTTAAGATTCGCCTCGTGAATCCTTGTTCGCCCTGCGAGCGCGCGCAGATCCCAAACAGTATAAGTAGCTTGTTTTAGGTCAATTGAGCGGAGTTTTGAATTGTGATTGCAATCCTAGTTTTCTTAGAGCTGTGTAGTGAGTTTTAATTCAATTTCTTTGAGGATGAATGCTTTTCATACTTTGTTCGTTGTTATCGTCTCTATGAGGAACTAATCCTCTATTCTAAGGGAACGATAAAGCCACCATTAATGGCATAGTGAATCCAAGTAATATTTTCTTATACCCTTGTCTCTTTCCTTGTTTCTTAATTCTGATTTGTTTGTGTTAATCATATGCGCGTATGGTTAACTAGTCTAGTGCGTTGAGGCTGGCAGGCAATTCGTATTTAGGACTTAAATTAAGAACACCGCTTGAATAGTGCTAGGCATAAAATAGGAGAGTGGTGCAATTGCTATAGGGAACCAATAACTTAATAAAACTAATTGTGGGTTGAATAGATTGGCAGATTGACAACTTGCAATTGTTGATAACTCCTTTTGAAAATCGGCAGTGACATTAGGATAATTGAGGGTTCCTGTTGATAAAGAAATTAAATCGAACATAGGGATAAAGAGATAAACACTTGGGTAACTTACTTGATAGGGTAGGTGGATTCGTGATCTTAGAGACTTAGTCATAATCAAATCCCATCATACTCTTTTAGCATCTTTAACTAATTGTTTTTGATTTAATCTTTGATATAATTTTCTCTCTCTTCATAAATATTCCCCTTTGACTTGGTCAAACGCTTTGAATTTCTTTATTAAATTAGTTAAATTGGTCTCCCAATCCTTGTATTCGACCTCGGTATTTTCTTACCGTTTTTTATTACTTGCAACGAAACGGTACACTTGCCAGATCGACAACAAGTTTTTGGCACCGTTGCCGGGGATTGACACAACCAATTTTCCTAATTTTTAGGAAATTCAATTCTCTTGATTGAGCAATTTTTAATTTCATTTTTATTTTTATGCAATTTTTATCTTTTTTTTTCTTTGATCCCACTTGGTCTTGCCTTGTTTTTGTGTGTATGCAAGGTACCCTTTCACAGGAAGACTTGCTATACGATCCAGAGATCACCAGGACCGAGAAGAGGTACAGGAAGGAACTTAGAGCGAAAAAGAAGCTTGAAGCGAACCAACTCATTAATCTTGAAGGGATGGCAGAAGGAGATCCTCCACCTTACAAGCCTCTTTATGAGTACAATCTTCCTCACTTGGATGATTGTGCTTCAAGTGTTGTTAGGCCTCCCATCACGGCCGCTTCTTTTCAAATAACGGACGGTGCGCTGCGTGGGGTGCAAGAGAATCCATTTGATGGAAGTGCATACCAAGATCCTCACAGGCATATTACTCACTTCTTGGAGATGTGCGACATGTTCAAAACCCTAGGAGTTTCAGATGATGCCTTTAGTTTGCGACTATTCCCTTTCTCTCTTCGGAATAAAGCACGCGATTGGTTAGACTTGCACTTGGATCGTTCTAGCATTACTACTTGGGAACAAATGGCTCAGAAGTTCCTCACTAGATTTTTTCCTCCTCAGAAAGCGGCACAGTTGAAGATAGCCGTCACTTCCTTCAAGCAACATGATGATGAGTCCTACAATGAAGCTTGGGAAAGGTACAATGTGCTTTTGAGAAAATGCCCTTCATCCTACTTTGACTTGGTAACAAAGGTACAACACTTCTTTAATGGGTTGAAGTGTCGCTACCAAATGAACTGTGATGCCGCAGCTGGCGGTTCTTTCTCTTACAAAACAACAGAGGACGGTTGGGCTTTATTAGAGAAGATGTACAGGAATGATTATAACCGCAGAACAGGCACTTCTAATGCTTCCGAAATCAGTACTGCATCACTAGAGGCTATTCTTAAACAGAACACACTCTTGAAGAAGCAATGTGAGGCACTATCTAGCAAGCTTAAGGTTAATACAGTGCGAGAAGGCTTGCCTCCGGGGTGTAATTTTTGTAATGGTGAACATGCCGATGAGAGTTGTCCCATAAAATTTTCACAGGAACATGTGGACTCGTGTCACAACTTTTATGACATAGTGCCACAGAACAATTATCAGAGGAATAGGCAGAATGACTACAATCAGAATCGGGGGTAAATTAGGAGAGACCATCCGGGTTTCACTTGGACCAACACTAGAGGTGGTCTAGCCGGGCAACAACAACAAAATCAGAGGCCAAACTATGGAATTCAACAGCACAACACCCAACAGGCTCTCCCTGAACCTACTCAATTGCAAATCACAGATGGTGGGAAGCAGACTTGGGAAGTGGCCTTTGAGAAATTAGCCAGTCATACTAGCACGGCCATTGAGAAGCTGACAGTGCACATTGATACATCCATTGAGAAGCTAGCAACTCACACAGGGTCGGCAATCCAACTCCTGGAAACTCAAGTATCTCAGCTAGCCAAACAAATGAATGAGCGTCTTCCAGGCACTTTTCCGGGCAACACAAAGAACAACCCCAAGGCCCAATGTAATGCCATATCCACTAGAAGTGGTAAGGTGTTGGAACCAAAAGGGAATCCCTTGAAGGCTAATGAAGGTAAAACTCCAGAACAACCACAAGAGGAGAAGGAGCAAGCTAAAGAAGATGAGGTAGATAGTGAAAGGGTGTCAGAGCAAGGGGTAAGGTTGAAATTAGTAGATGAAGAATTCCGAAAGAAGAAGTGGGTTGAGCCCCAAGACCTTCCTCCCTTCATGAAGGTACCATATCCAGAGAGATTGAAGAAACCCTTGCAAGACAAGCAATTCAACAAGTTCCTTGATGTTTTCCGCAAGCTTCAAATCAACATTCCTTTTGTGGAAGCATTGGAACAAATACCATCCTATGCTAAGTTCATGAAGGAGCTTCTCTCCAAGAAGCGGAAGATAGTGGATGAGGAAAAGGTTGCTTTGACCGAGGAGTGTAGTACAATTCTCCAAAGGAAACTACCTCCAAAGTTGAAGGATCCGGGCTCTTTTAGTATACCATGCACCATTGGAGAGATGACTATTGAGAATGCACTATGTGATCTAGGGGCGAGTATCAACTTAATGCCCCTATCCATGATGAAAAGGCTTGGAATTAAAGAGGTCAAGGGCACAAAGATGTCACTCCAAATTGCCGACCGATCAATCAAATACCCTTATAGGGTGGTAGAGGATTTGCTAGTAAAGGTGGGTAAGTTTATTTTTCCTATGGATTTTGTGGTACTTGACATGGATGAAGATGCCAATATTCCTCTCATATTGGGTAGACCATTCTTGGCTACTAGGCGAGCATTGATTGATGTGCAACTAGGAAAGCTCACACTTCGGGTGCAAGATGAAAAGGAGGAATTTGATGTCTTTGAAGCTATGAAGCATCCAGTGGAGAAGGCTAAATGCTATAGTGTGGAGGTGGTGAAACCTCTTGTCAAACCAACACCTACACATGAAGCAAATGATTAACACTAGGTAAGGTGTTGGTAAAATCTCACACTCTTGAGGATGGCATGGAAAAGGATGAGTCGGCGGACTTGGACCATAAAGATGAGCTGCATAGATCCATTAAGGATGACCCAAGCAAGTTGGAGGGAAGCCACAAGAGCATCATGAGTCACTCACTGAAAAAGCTGGAGCAAAAAGGATACTTGATCCAATCCAACTCAATGAAATCCGCTCTAGAGCTTATGAGAAAGATCGAAGCAAAAAGGGGAAACCCAAGGCTCGGCTCGATGATCCAATGATCCCTATAAATAAGTTATTTCCAAATCAATTGAAGTCTTGTTGACGAGTGAAGGTTAGGAAGAAAACAGGTCTTCCTCATAATGTTTTTAAGGAAGGATACAAAGAGTCCGGGGAGGCATTTGATGATAATGACCAAGGATTGAAGCTGTTTTTTTATGGAAGAAGGAGTTGAAGGCCACCTTGTTGAGTTCACAGTGACTTAGCCCTTTGGGGCTATGACTGTTAGGCTCGGGATGTTAAACAAGCGTTTCTTGGGAGGCAACCCAAGGGTTATATCCTTTTATTGCATTTAAAGAGTCATAAAATACAAAGTGTCTTCATATAGGGTCTTTAGTTAGAAAATTGCATTAGAAAAGCATGTAGGACTTAGATGCATTTAGGAAAAGAGGGGCATAATTCTTCTCTGGCTCGCCTCGCGAGCAAGAATTCGCCCTGCGAGCCTGAGGGATGTCAAAATCCCTGCATCTGGCTCGCCTCGCGAAAAGGGCTTGGCGTCGCGAGCCTGAAAGACAGAAACTCAGAGATTAGGGACCATTTCTGCCTCATGTTGCGAGCACGTGCTAGCCTCACGAATCTGGGCAAGAATGAAATGATTAAAATCCCAGATTGGCCTTGCGAGACGCCTCTTGCCTTGCTAAAAAAAAAAAATGAACTGTTTTTTATGCCTCGGTTCGTCTGGTTTGCTAATCCTGGGGACCAGGATCCTCACCCAGGAGGGGGCGATTCCGAGGCAAAGATTTGGTGATTTCCAGGTGGAGGTGGATAGAACTCCAAAGGAGAAGGCCACAAAGACTAGTGAGCCGGAAGGAGGGGAAGAGAATGAAGAAAGGATGAGCACCAATGAAAGTTTGGGGTCCTTTCGGATCCCACGAGATAACAATTTCTAAACCTTACTCCTTTTCTTTTCTGTTTCTTCTCTTTTTGCTAAATGGTCATGTACAGTCATATGTGTGTTGAGTCTTGTGTTGGTAAGCTTGAAGTGATTTTTATTGAATTTAGCATAATGGATTGTATGATATATGTTGATTTTTGATGATTTCCCCTAATGATTTGAAAAGTTGAAAAATTGATCCCCATGAAAAATTTGAAAAATAGACTTTGAGAAATTTTATTGTGATTGCATGATTTATGACAAGTTTGGGGTGAAGGGGTGCACACACTAGGGATGTATCTCGGTCAAATAATTTGCTAAAAATGTCCAGGTGAGGAATTTGAGCCTCCAACATTATTTTTGAATTGTGTGAATCACTTTGAAGTTGCACTTTCCCGGATTTGCTTGAATCTCTTCATGGTTTGCATGTTTATATGTTTGCATCATATGATTTAGGCAATTTTCTTTGAAATAGCTACTTGGCCAAATATGAACCAACCTTGATACATGATCCCTAGTTAGCCACATTGAGCCTTAAAGCCTATTGTTCTTAATAACCTTACAATACAAGCCATAAATCCGGAAAAACCATATTAACCAAATCATAGGATTTAAGAGAGCATGTAAACTTAGCAATGTAAGTGTTTTTTGGAAACTAAGTTTGGGGTCGCTACAAGGGTTTATTATGTTGTTGTGGGCTGAGAAAAAGAAAAATAAAGGTTAAAGCCAAAGGCAAAAATAAAAAGAAGAAAAGTACAAAAATGTCAAAAAGGGTATTAAAAGGAAAAAGGTTGTAACCACCCAAAGTAAAAAAAAAAAAAAATGGAAAAAGGAATTAGAGTGAAAATAAAGGCGTAAAATGTTTCATGCTCTCTTAGTTCCTAGGGTCTTAGCCTTGTACCTTTAAATATCCTACCTTTTGCCAGGCCTCATTACAACCCTTTAAAAGACCTTTTGATGTTGCATACATGTTTTCGTGGGAACTATTTTTGAGATGAAAATCAAATACATGGAAAGTGCTCTTAAAATGTGAAATTGAGTGAAAGTTGATAACCTTGACAAAATTGAGCGAATGAGTGAATTACTATATGCCCTTGTGAGGAAGGCAATTGTTTGAAATTGGTGATCTCCCTTTTGTGTGTATCTTGGATCTTTAACTTAGATTAATGATTGCTTGAACGTTTAGATTCTTAATTGTTTAAAGTAAATGATTATGGGGATTACATTGCTGAAAAGGGGGGAACACTGAATTAGAAAATTGAATTGTTAAAATTGCATGAAATTTGTGCGAAAATAATTAAGTCCATTGAGCTTCTGTTTAAGTTTTAGTTTGCTTAGGGACAAGCAAAGTTTAAGTTTGGGGTATTTTGATAAGCCTCTGGCTCATCTAGTTTTATAGCTAGTGAGGCCACGGTTTTTGTGCTAACTGTTCGAGTTTAATCTCGTTTTCGCCCAAATTTAGCTTTAATTGTCCCTAGGCAATGTTGAGTCTTTTAAGTAGTTTTTAGTAATTTATGCTATTTATGAGTCAAATAAAGCATTTATATTATTTTATATTTTCAGGTTAAAAGTGAAGCTCGAGGAAGCTAGGAAAAATGAAGAAAACAAGCAAAAAGGCAAAACTGGTCATTCACCTCGCGAACGGAAGCTCGCCCCGCGAGACAGAAGAACAGATGAAGCAATGTCAGCAGCCATTCAGCCGCGCCTCGCGAGGAAGTGTTCGCCTCGCGAGCCAGACTTAGGGAATTGAAGATCATTCTGTCTCGCCTCGCGAGAAGTATCTCGCCTCGCGAAATATCCAATTTTGAACATGCGCCAACTTAAGATTCGCCTCGCGAATCCTTGTTCACCCTGCGAGCGCGCGCAGATCCCAAACAGTATAAGTAGCTTGTTTTAGGTCAATTGAGGGGAGTTTTGAATTGTGATTGCAATCCTAGTTTTCTTAGAGCTGTGTAGTGAGTTTTAATTCAGTTTCTTTGAGGATGAATACTTTTCATACTTTGTTCGTTGTTATCGTCTCTATGAGGAACTAATCCTCCATTCTAAGGGAACGATGAAGCCACCATTAATGGCATAGTGAATCCAAGTAATATTTTCTTATACCCTTGTCTCTTTCCTTGTTTCTTAATTCTGATTTGTTTGTGTTAATCATATGCGCGCATGGTTAACTAGTCTAGTGCGTTGAGGCTGGCAGGCAATTCGTATTTAGGACTTGAATTAAGAACACCCCTTGAATATTGCTAGGCATAGAATAGGAGAGTGGTTCAATTGCTATAGGGAACCAAGAACTTAATAAAACTAATTGTGGGTTGAATAGATTGGCAGATTGACAACTTGCAATTGTAGATAATTCCTTTTGAAAATCGGCAGTGATATTAGGATAATTGAGGGTTCTTGGTTGATAAATAAATTAAATTGAACATAGGGATAAGGAGATAAACACTTGGGTAACTTGCTTGATAGGGTAGGTGGATTCGTGACCTTAGAGCCTTAGTCATAATCAAATCTCATCATAATCTTTTAGCATATTTAATTAATTGTTTTTGATTTAATCTTTGATTTAATTTTCTCTCTCTTCATAACTATTCCCCTTTGACGATTTAATCTTTGATTTAATTTTCTCTCTCTTCATAACTATTCCCCTTTGACTTGGTCAAACGTTTTGAATTTCTTTATTAAATTAGTTAAATTGGTCTCCCAATCCTTGTGTTCGACCTCGGTATTTTCTTACCGAGTTTTATTACTTGCAACGAAACGGTACACTTGCCCGATCGTCAACAGTCGTGCTCAACTTAAAATCAGAAACACGCTTTTGACTTTAAACACGGGCGTGCTGGCTAATGAGGACGGGCGTGCTCATCTACCAAAAAGGGACTTTTAAGCCAAAAATCCCACCAAGCCCTTAGCCAACACTTCTAACTTAATAAAACCAGCTTTATAAAAATACTTCCGAAAAACGGGGTGTTACAAAGCTCATGTAGTATAGTGGCATACTATTGAGGATTGATTTAATTAACACCAATCTACCTGCCCTAGACAAAACTTTTGTCTTCCACATAGAGAGTCTTTGCTGGATTCTATTAATTACAGACGCCCATATTGCTTTTTTTTTTTGCATCTGCTCCTAAAGGAATACCTAAATAGGTTATTGGAAGATCAACTAATTGACATCCCAATCTGCTTGCCATAAGTTCTCCCCAAGTTCGGTTTTCGCCTAATACAATAAGGGCAAATTTTGAAAAATTAATTTTAAGTCCTGATAAAAGCTGGAAACAGTTTAGAGTTTGCCTAAGGTTAGTATGGAACAGCCTCTTTGCAGGGCAAAAGACTAGTGTATCATCTGCAAACTGTAGATGAGAAACATTCACTCCTTCATGGCCCACTTTAACACCCTAGAACAGATTTTTTTCCACAGCTCTAATCATTAGTTGATTGAAAGCTTCAGCAGCAATCCCAAAGAGCAAAGGAGACAAAGGGTCTCCCTGCCTAAGACCCCTCTGCATTTTGAAAGGGGCCGTTGGAGTGCCATTAACCAAAACGGATATCGATGCAGTGGATAAGCATTGACCTATCCATCTTCTCCATTTAGAGCCAAACCCCATAATTTCCAACATATGATCCATAAAGCTCCAATTAAGTGTATCATAAGCCTTTTGAAAATCCAATTTCAAAAGAGCTACATCCTTTTTATTCTTTTTTGCCCAGTTAACAATTTCATTAGCTATCAAGGCTCCATCAAGAATTTGTCTCTCCATTACAAAAGCAAATTGAGTTTCACCTATTAGAGAGGGCATTACTTTCTTTACTCTCATGGCCAGAATTTTTGCAATTATTTTATAGATGCACCCTACCATACTAATAGGCCTAAAATCTTTAAGTTCCAAAGCGCCTTCAATTTTGGGGACCAATGTAACCCAGGTGGTATTTACTGCCTTAGGGAGGGTCCCACTCTAAAAAAAAAATTCCAAAATCATGCTTATGAAATCTTCACCCACTGTTCCCCACATTTTATTAATGAAATCAAGGTTAAACCCATCATATCCTGGTGCTTTTGTAGATTCGCAGGCCCAAACAGCCTTCTTAATGTCATCTTCAGAAGGTATAACCTCCAATTCATCCTTCTGGGCTTGTGTCAACCTTGGAAAACCACCTCCATCAACTTTCAAGCATACTGAATTATCATCTAAGTAGAGGTTCTTGAAAAATCTAACTATTTCTTTCTTAATACACCTAGGGTTTTTCAGAACCCTATCCCCAACCTTTAGATTTTTTAGGGACTTCTTTCTTTTTCTAAAGGTGGCAAGTAGGTGAAAGTATTTAGTGTTTATATCTTTCTCCCTTAAGGCTCTAGCTCTAGACAACTATATCCAATAACTTCCTTTTTCGTTTCAGTCATGTCCATAATTGAGAAGTTAAGGCCCTCTTTCTTGCCATTTCAACTCCAGACAATTGTTGGCTTTCACTTAGATTGTCCAGGATCTTAATTTCACATTCCAACTTCTCAATCTTCCTGTCAATATCTCCAAAAGTCTCCTTGTTCCATTTCTTAATAGGGTCTTTTAGTTTTTTCAGTTTAGAATGTAGTGGCAAATTGACAAGTCCCTTCCATTCATTTTCAACTAGTTTTTTAAAGCTTGGATTGGAAGACCATACATCCAGAGACCTAAAAGGTTTAGGCCCCCAGTCGTACTCCTCACAACTTACCAGCAGCGGGCAATGGTCAAACACTGACCTGTTCAAACCCCATAACTTGAAATTTTTGAAGTATTCCAGCCTTTTATATCAACGAAGACCCTATCTATACGGCTTGCAGAATTATTCCTATACCACGTGAATTTCCTGCTCAAAAGGGGCAGCTCCACACAGCCCATATTAGACAGCCATGTTTGAAAGTCTCTCATACTGGCAGAAACCAAAGAATTACCTTTCCTTTCCTCAGGCTTCATGATTTCAATGAAGTCTCCTAAAATTATCATAGGAGATAGAATTCTCTGTTTCAAATCTAATAATTCATTCCAAACAACACTTCTACCCAACCTATCATTAGGCCTATAGACAAGCAGAATAACAACCACACGATCTTTCTCGATTAATTTTCCATGAAGACAAATCCAACATTCACCTTTTACACTATCTAATTTGAGGAAAAGGGAAGAATCCCAAACTAAGGCTAGACCACCCCTACCATCTCTTGCAGGGACATCATCCCAACAGAAAGCATCATTACCCCACCATCTCCTGACACAATGCATGTTTAGGGTCGCGTGCTTGGTTTTTACTCATGTCAACACGAAACGCATGTCAAGTCAAATATCGCAACATCGATACACATCATATCATATGTGGGCTTCTTGCCCAATTGTAGAGTACTTGTGGAATGACTTGCACTTAATTCAATTCTCAAACTCATGTCTCGCTTATAAGCAGATACATATAAAAAACATCGAATCTTTGGGTCCACTTGAGGTTGTTCTCTCAAGGTCCCCCACCCCGACGGTTTTAATTTTGTATCCTGGAGAATTTTGCACAACAGAGTTCCCACGTATGATAACCTATGGATAATTGGCTGCAATATTGTTTCAAATGTGCATCTTATGCGGCAGAGCTTCAGAAACCATAACTATTTTGTAGTTGTAGCAATGCACATGAGCTTTGGAAATTGTTTGCTAGTGTAATTCAGCAACCTATAGATACCTCTTCCATCAAAGGAATAATCTCTATCTGTGATATAAATTGGTCTTCTCAAGTTAAAGACATAATCCTTGCCGGTATTATCAATTTGCTTGGGGCAATTTTGTATAGAAAGAATCAAATCAGATTTGAGAGCAAAGGGATCCCCGTCAAAGCTGTGAGCCTGCGATCAATATGATAACAACAAATGTTTCTCTATATAGGAATTTAAGTACAGGAACAATGCCTTCTATGCAGGATTCTGTTTTGTTGAAGTCCTTCTTTGCTGTCGGTAAAGCCAGTCGTGCTCCATTCATCAAGCAAATCATTTGAAATCCTCCTTCTTGTAATTGGATTAAATACAACACAGACGGTGCGGCTAGAGGTGCTCCAACTCCAGCAGCTTGTGGGGGAATTTTTAGAGACTATAGTGCTGCTACACTTGGTTGCTTTGCTGTAAATCATGGCAATACCCATGCTCTTCAAGCTGAATTGCTGGGAGCAATGATAGCTATTGAGATAGCTTACAACAAAAGGTGACATAACTTTTTGGCTTGTGTGTGATTCGCAACTTGTAATTCATGCTTTTAATTCTATTAGTGTAGTCCCTTGGAAGCTTAGGAATTGTTGGCACAATTGCTTGATTTTAACTAGTAGGTTGCAATTTATTTTTTCTCACATTTATCGTGAAGGCAGTAACTGTGCAAAAAAGTTTGCTTCATATGAAACCCTTACCCGCGACCCTTTTCGTCGACAATAGGTAATCTTTTTGAAGATTACCGAGGGAAATGCCCGTCGGTATGCTTATTTTAATTTTTTAAAAAAATTAATTTTTATTTTATTAATTTTTTTATTTTTTATTAAATAAATTAAAACTTAAATTTAAAATAAAAATAGAATTTAAAATTTAATTAAAATTGAAAATGAAATTAAAATAAATAAAATCATATATTAAAAAATGCAATATATAAATAATATCAAAATTATCCATACAATTTAAGTAAATCCGTACGAAACCCCACAACTACCAAAACCCTAGAAATATCTAAAGTACCTATCCTAATAATCACCATAATAGTCATCCTCCTGTCAGGGGGAGAAATCATCATCCGGTGTCAGATGACCATCCGGTTGTGGCTGAGACGACGTATCGTCATCCTGTTACTGCTCTAGTACGTTGGTAGTAGTAGAGGGTTGGCCGGTATGGTGCACCCCCGACAGAATGGTGTGCCTCTTAGGTGGGAGCACCTCGAGCACATCAGCGACCACATGCGAGAGTGCCTCCTTGTGCTACCTCATGCGTTCGTTCTCCTCCCTCTACTGATGTACCTCTTGTCTCAGCTGATGATCAGTCCATATCCAATAATTAGGCTTGAACCCACGTTGATACAAGTGTATCTTCACTTCATCATCACTCAAAACCTTTGTACAATTGAACTTAACGCACAAACACCTAATCCCCCCTCTTCGGCATAATCTTCATGTTGCCAAGCTTTGGAGACAAACTCTTCAACTCCATCTACAAATGATTGTTTCAGACCCCGTCTTCCAGACTCGTTCCTATCATATACACAATTAAGGCTCGAGGGATAATATTTCTATCCTTCTGCATTACTTCTCATGTCTTATAGCTGACGAAATTTCGGCAGCATTTCCCATCGGTATCCAAGTACACGACTTGACCGCGGTCAGATCTAACACGATCAAGTTTGGACCCGGAGAACAAAAGGAAATGTTTCAAACTGAAATTTTATAAACTATTTAACATATGAGAATCAACGAGTAACTATTATTGCAGTGGATAAAATTTTTCTTCCCAAACTGTCCCAATTGGACAATTCAAGATTCAACAAAATGAGCGATACCATGACCACGAGTACACATGCTCAATAATATTGAACCTCGAACGGAAAACTAAGGTTTTTTTCAAGTTAGTATTAATTATAATCTAAAAGAAAATAAAACGTTAACTATCATGGATAATTTGCATAAACTTTGACAGAATTGGCAAATAATTAAACACATAATTAAGCAACCATCATAAACAAAGCATTGCAAAAAATCAATCGCATACTATAATTAAATTAATTTTAATTATTCAATCTTTATTTATTTATTTATTTAATCTAATTTTATTCTTATGTAATTATTTGCATATCTAATTTTATTATTGTTATATAAAATTAATTTTATTTAGATATTTAACTATTTTATTCAATTTTTTTTACACTCTCTGTTTTAATCACAGTCGATTTCGTCGACGCTTCCCGTGGCACGCCATTTATTTTAAATTAATTTTAATTATTCAATCATTTTTAATTATTTATTTTATTATTATTATTATTTAATTTTTTAATTTTATTATTGTTGTATAAAATTAATTTTATTTAGATATTTGACTATTTTGGTATTCAATTTTTTTACACTCCCCGTTTTAATTACAGTCGATTTCGTCCATGCTTCCCGATGTGCCATGAGCAGCTGTTCGTCTCATTTTTTATTAATATTTGTTTATTTACCGTGTCACTTAATTTATATTCATTATCACAAAATTTAATTCAATTAATTAATGTATTTTACTCTCCCGCACACCAACACCTAGACCTCGATTCCATTCACGCCATGAGGTAGTGCCGCATCAATTGTATAGTTGATGTAATACTTTGGATGAAAACCCTTCTTCGATCCCTGATTGCTTCATATCATTATACTTAATTAGGCAGGGACGGACCTACCTTATGTCCCTTGGGGGCATCTGCCCCAACCAACATCTTTTTCTTTTATTAACTCTTAAATAAGTTTTTTTGCCCCCACTAAAAAAGAGTTGTTGCCCTCATTACCTTACAATTCTATTCTACATAACACAAAAAAAAAAAAAAAAAATTGTCTCCATTATCCTACAACACTACTCTACATAATACTTTTATTTTTTCACTACAACTTGAATTATAAGGTGGATGAGTTGGTTTGGAGGAGGGACATAGGATTTGGAGTGATAAGGAGGTCATGAGTTGAATTCCCCCCCACTAAAATAAGTACATGACACACAAATTACTAACATTTTCCTATAAAAAAAATGCTAAATCTATTTAGAATTAGTAAAATAGATAAAGAGAAAGGTGGTAGAAAGATCCCAGTCATTGCGAAATAACCAAAAATAAAATAAAATTATACTCCTTATTTGTTTATCTCTCTGTCTTTTTATCTCTCTAGCCAAACAAAAATAAATATGAATACTTGAATGATTATCTGGTCACATACATAAAGAGAAATATTTTTTATATTGTCGAAAATGAAAAAAATATTAAAAAATTCAAAATACGAAGACACATAGAGAGCAATTTTAATTTTTGGAAGTTGATATGTCTTCAATTTTTTTTTTTGGTCAATATGCATTCTATTTTTTGGGTATACAATGATATAGTTTTTGTAATCTCTAATTTTTTGCTTAATAATAATGATGTCATTATTTTATCATTTATTCATTTATATATTTATTTATAATATACGATATTGCCCCCACTGGCCATAATTCCTGAGTCCATCCCTGATTAGAGGGTGCTTCATTATTCCTTAGTTAATTAATTGATTCAATATTTCAAGTAATTAATCCCCACACTTTACAATGTAAAGTACTTAAGGGCAGGAAAAATCGACAAACAAACATATAATCAACTAAATTTTGTGCTTATGGTTTTATTATTTAAGTACATTAATTAATTAATTTACACAATTACTAGTAACAAAACAGACCCACATGTAATAGCATTTTTTCATAAATAATTTATAGTAAAAAAAAAAAAAAGAATGTCCTAACAAATAAGCTAAACAAATTAAAGTTATATACATATAATAACCATATACAATCAGCAATAACCTAAAACAAATTTACCTCACAGGTGGCAGAGGAAATTGCAGCGGTGGCAGTGGCAGCGGCAGCAGGTGCTAGTGGTGGAAGAGGCAACCCACAAAGACCCTACACAGAGGCAACACACAAGGTGCCCAAAAATTACATACCTCACAAAAAAAAAAACACGAAAACCCTAAAAAACAAAACATGTACCATACAATAACTCAGGCAAGAGGAGGTGGCGGTGGCCCATGGTGGTTCGCGGAGGAGGTACATGAGGAGAAAGGGAAGGTGAGGTAGGGAGAGAAGACAGTCATGCACCGCAAGGAGAGAAGATAGTCGAGGAGTGGGAAGAGGAGACCGTCGCAATGGGTGCTGGGCAGGTGTGGTGGAGGGAGCGGTGGAGGATGAGGGCGCTAGGCAGAGGAGGGTGGTGGGTCGCAGTGAGAGGGGAAAAGGAGACGAAGAGAGAAAGGGAAAAGTGAGGGGGATTGAATGCGCTGTAGGTGTTTAATTGGGAATTACCGATAACCAGAAAATTTACCTACAGCTTTTTCTGTCGGTAATTCAACCAAAAATTCAAAAAATGGATTACCGACGGATATTCCATCGGTAACTAAAATTGAATTTCTGAGGGAATATCCATCGGTAAATAATGGAAAGCTCTCGCGCCAAAATTTCCGAATTCGTGCCACTCTTTCCGATGGATAAGCCATTCGTAAACTTATCGATGGAAATTCTGTCGGTAATTCATTAGACTTTTTGTATTCAGAATTACTGACAGCCATATCCGTCGGTATCCTCTTCATTACCGACGGAATCAATGATCGTCAATAAAAAGCCGTCGGAAAGAAGCTCTTTTCTTGTAGTGAATCTATTTATCGGGTGATGACACATGGCAAATATCACGTGAAAGTGTTTCCTTGCACTGTGGACTTCTTTGTATTATTTATGGATTTTTTTTGTTAACCATGTTATAGGTACGAAGTATCCACTACTGTTAGCAGTGACTAATCTTTGTCGGGGAACCTGTTGGGCACATAAGGTGGGTTCTCCCCTCCCAACCAGGTTTTCTCCATACACAAGAGCCAGGATTCGAACCCCTGACCACATGCTTAAGGTGTCCAAGTCCCTTACAACTTAGACCAATTACATGTTGGTATCATTTATGGATTTATAGATTATAAAGAAATAATAAAGATATTATAAAGTATGTTTTAAATGTTCAATAACTTCCTAATGATAATTGATAAATTGCCATCATATCATTAATAACTGATTTCAATTTTTTCCTGTATTTTAATAATGGATATTTATAAGATCTGAGCTGTTTAAAGATAAGCAATCCATCACACATTCCATAATAATCAAATTATAAAAATCCCTTTTGATGTGAGTTAAGGAAACCGACCAAAAATCCTTTTATAAATACAGCCCACACATGACTAAGACTCCACGCTCCATAGCCATCATTTTCTCCTACTTCTTCTTCTGTTGTCCATCATGGCATCATACACACCACCAAGGCGAGCTGGGTACCACTTACGTGTCTGTAGAATTCTGTCTTCTGACGAGCATCATCATCATCAACCACTTCAATATGTGAAGCCCACAGATTCCTTTGTATTCAAAGCGGTTGGTGTTCTTCGAATCCGCTCAAGCGACCCAAACTCTCATCGAGGTTTTTATAACTTACCACCCTTATTCCAAACATCTATATCCATAACCTGTGAACGCTTTTTCAGTGATAATCAAGATTTCCTACGTAGACATATAACCAACCAACCATACTTTCCCCCTGAAATTCTTGATCATATAACACAGGATATCATACCTAAAGTTCAACAATTCTTTCCTTTTGGTACTGGATTTTCAATAACATCAGATTCGGAACCCCAAGAGTTTCGTTTGGCTCTGTATCTTGTGGTCGACGAGGTGAACGATGGCGAGTTCGAACGTGCAGTGATGGAAGAGTCCATGCAGCAACATGTCAGAATGATTCCAGCGTCTAGGGAAGCCATCCAATCTCTCCAAACATACAAGCTTCCTGATCAGTGTCATATATGCAGGGAGAAGTTTCATGGTGAAGGCCATGATGACGATGATGTGCTGTTCACGCCAATGCCTTGTGGTCATGGATTTCACCACGGATGTATTTTGCAATGGCTACAAACTAGTCATATGTGCCCTATGTGTCGCTACCCTTTGCCCATCACCAACAACTAACCAACAATGTTAGACTCATGGGATACAAATTCTAGTTTGTATTTTCATGATATGTTTGTTACCCGTGATTATGTAAAATCAAAACCGTTGTCTACAGTTGAGAGGAGTATTGTAGTATCGTATGATTTTGGAATAAAATCAATCGCTTTCTTCTAGACTTCTGTAAATAATATCATGTTAGCATGTTTAATCCCAACAAGTCAACAACTCAATTTGATTTGATATTATCAATTAAAAGGCTTGCAACAATGTGGAACGTTATATTATAAAAGAGAGAGTTTCAATTTTTCTTGGGGGAGGGGTTAGAGGAAGGAATGACCGCCTCAAATAACACTAGCACGTTTTGTTGAAACTTGAACAATTAGTATAAATCAATAGTGAAATGTTATTACTTAATTTTCTGGTGAACTTCTTTCAAAGTGACAAGTGTGGAGTTTAACTTTTCACTTGATTTTCCCCAAGTAAGTCCAGTTATATTATGGTGTCGTTTGGTAAGTATGGAGTTTAACTTTTCACTTGATTTTCCCCAAGTAAGTCCAGTTATACTATGGTGGCGTTTGGTAACTGGAATGTTGTATTCCCAAGCAAATTTCATTCCTGGGAATCACATTCCCGGGCATAGAGTTTTCGCACCTTCACACATGGGAATAATGTTTTCCCAAGTTTCTAATTATCATTCATTAATTTTATTCTCGGGAATCTTTTATGCCTGGGAATAAATTTTTAAAACTTGTACCAAATATGGGAAACTTTTATTCCCATGCCAACATTCCCGGGAATGTTTTTTTAAAACATGTAACAAACGCTACCTATATGTAAATTACCCTGCACCAACTATAAAAATCACAAATAACCCTATAAGTGGAAAAGACTGTGTTCCATCTCCCTCCTTTACCTCTGTTTCCTCATTCGCCCTTATGGGTCCTAAATGATAGATAAACCTTACTCAAGTCACATGGTTATTTATTTTATCCTTCAAATTAAAATCAATTAACACAAAACAAAATTACATGAAGACGGGTGGAGTATGGAATTTAATATTAGGTTTCAATACCAATATGTGTAATTGTGGTGGTAGATACAGAAGTAACAAAACCGCCAATAGCGATAATTAGGTTTTTTTCCCCCCTCTCTCTCATTCATCTCCAATCTTTCACAAGAAAAGTCGATCATCTAAACAAGTATAATTTTATAACATATTTCTAATAAATAAGGTCAAATAATAATTTTATTATATAAAATTTGAATATCTTTTTGTCATTTTATTTTAACTAAAAGGGAAACTAGAAAAAAAAGTTGTACATAGCCAAAATGAACCAATTAGTACCCAAGGCCTGCAAGATTCATCCAATAAACCCAAAAACCTAAAACAAAAAGGCATAATTTTTTTAAGCTATGAATACACTTGTTGCATTCTAGAAAACTCAAAGCTCTAACAATTATGGGTGCCCAAGAAAGCTGGTCTTCATCACCAATAACAATTTATTTCTTTGTTTGACTTCAATACAACACTCAAAACGCAGCATTTCACATCTAATAAAATCCTAGTTTTTTGACAAAAAATAATGTAATTTTATGAATTCTAAAATTTGAACCCGCAAAATTTCAAGCAATTGATGAGAAATATCTGGAATAAAAGTAAGGAATTTAATCCTAATATAACCTACTCTGGTAACACATGTAAGATTCTAATCCTAATAATTGGAAGCAAAAAACCAACTCTGATGCAACTATATCCAGAATCTTCAAAGCAAAATATTATCTGGGTGGGGTGTTTTTTGAAGCTAATGTGGGTCATAACTCATAATCCAAGCTTCATGTGGCGTAGCATCCGTTCTTCATAGGTTTTGCTAAAGAATGGTTACAGATGGCATGTTGGAGTTGGAACTCAAATTAATGTATGGTCCAGTCCTTGGTTGCATATATACAATCTCTCCAAACATATGAAGCCTAATGAATTTGCTTGGAAGGATTAGTTATTGCACTTGCTGCTGGATCCTAAGGATGATCATGTATTGAATGCTCTAGTATTTGTCCATTTTGTGATATGAATCTTGAGAATACTTGGCATTTGTTCCTCACTTGTAGCATTAGTAAGTAATGTTGGCAGTTGGGTAATCTGTGGGGAAGGGTTGAACAACGTCTCGAGGAAGCTGAAAATTTTGCAGATTTTGTGGGGCATTTCCTCGAGCAGTTGGAGGGCAGGCAAAGGAATATGATAGAATTTGGGGATTATGGAAGGTCAGAAATGATGGAATTTGGGTGAAAAAGAGAGAGTAATAATTCAGGCCTTTAATACTCCCTCGATCTCTATTATAGCAAAAATTGAATAAAACACACATATTAAGGTGGTTAGTTGATCTCATTCAAAATAGTCTTTGGGAATAAAAAATTAAGTTTGTTACCTAAATTACCCTTCCTCTTATTTATTAAGCTTGTGTTGTTGAGAATAAAAAGGGTCATTGGAAAACAAAATTTGTATTAAATGAAGGGTATTTTGAGAATAAACTTCATTAAATAGGATGAAGGTAGTTGAAATTTGCTTATATTTTGGACAAAAAAATTTGGAAATTTTTGCTTATATTGTGGACCGGAGGGAGTATATTAACTATTTTGGGTGGACCATACCTTTAATAGTGCTTTGTTTAGCAAACGGTATTAAAATGGATACATTTAATAGAGCCTCTTTAGAAAATGCTTGGATTGCACTGTAGTGCTATAGGTTGCTTGTCCGAATTGCATCATATCATATATTACTGATACTAGACTGTTGTTAACTATTTACCGTTGCAATATATATTATTTAGTTATGGTTGGATAGCATGCTTACATGTCAAGTCATACTTGAGAGTCGCATCATCTTCAGCTATCGCAAGTTGTTTGACAATGAGAATCTCACCTTGTTATGTTTGTTCTCGTTTCTCTTGTTGTGTGTTTTCTTTAGACGAGGATGCTGATGGGGAAATCAGTGGTGTCGTGGCATATCACCCTGAAGATTCATGACGAGCTGTATCTTGGGTTATATTTGATTATCCAAACCACTTTCATTGTTTTGAACTGGTGGTGACTTGGACTATCCGTGGCTATCATGGAGGACCACCTCTTTTTGTTTGGAGGGTTGCTTTCTGTCTGGTGGGAAAGTTGTGTGACAGTGGAGTTTACGACTGGACTTGGTGTTGGACTTATTCGTCCAATATGTAGTGTTGTTTGTTTTTGGCCAGTCTCGATTAGGTTCCTGTTTATCCGGTTATTACTCTATGTTTTTATTATGGAGATATGTTACTCCACTATGTTGTTGTCTCTAGGAGTTATGCTATATATCCGGTGCCTTACGAGCTACCTCTTTTTATTTAGAATCTTTTGAGCTGGTGTATCGTAGACCTATGTCTATTTATTTTATCTTTCTAGATATTGGTGCTTGAAGCATCTTTAGCTGCAAACCTATGTATGTGCTATGTCCAAGAAATGCTTTAATGCTTTACCATGTATGGTTTACTCTAAGTTTGAACAACTAGTTTCATGAAAAGAAATTGTGAAACTGTAAAATTTATTAAACCCTATATATTTAATCCATTATTTTTGGACTTATAATCGTAATACATCCTTAAGCGTAGCACCCATGAAAGGGAGTGTTATATTGATAAGGGTCATCTTCTTTGTATGTGATTCAATTTGGGTCTGGTTCTTTTGTTCCTTTTCATAGGCATGTATGGCAATGTATGACCAATGGTAATTGATGTAGTTGGTGGGAGTTTAATCAAATTCGATTGCATTTGATATGATAAACTTGCATTCCCATTTCATCAATGGGTTGTTAAGGGTGTTTTTGCAATTGGGTCGTGTCGAAGATGCAGTTCGTTTGGTTGATGAAATGCTTGAACCGAATGTAGAGTTTCCACCGACTGATTACAACCCTCCATTTACATTTGAAGTTTCTTTAGTTGTTGTTTTTTTTCACACGAATTTGTTGATGGGTGAAAATTGTGTTGATTTTATCAACCCTTGTATCTTAACTTTTTTTACTTTGAATAAAACTCATTGGATTTAGGTGTTGCTTATCTACGACATGTGAGATTTGAAATGACGCGATTGGGGTGTATATTTATTTTCTTAATTAAATAAATTAACATTCAATTAAATAAATTAATTTATTAAATTGATAAATTATTTTATTAATTAAAAAAATACTATTTAAATTCAAAAAAGTCAATTGGGCCTAACATGTGGGTTAGCCACGTGGAATAGTTCTGTTAGGTTTTTGATGAAGAGATAACGGAGGAACTAACGTTGCAACATTAGAAAACTTAGAGGACCAAATGTCTATTAAAAAAACTCGGGGGATGAAAATCACACATGAGCTATAGTTAGAAGACTAAAAGTGTAATTAAGCCAATTTTATTTTTAAAAAATAATATTTAAAAATAATATTTTAATAATATATTAAATTAAATAAAAAATAAATTTTCATTTTTTTAATTTATAAATAAAATTAATTTTTATTTAATTAAAATATTATTTTAATAATGAAAATTCCACTTGACATAACAAATGTGAGTCCGTCTGCCACATTGGACAAAACTGACGACGTTTAGACGATAAGATGACAGAAGGACTAACGTTGCAACGTTAAAAAAAATGGGGGACCAAAATGTATAAATGTAACTGAACTTAAATGAAAAATAACTAGGCAAGTTCTTAACATGATCCACCTGATTGACCCGACCCGAACCAACTCGTTTTTTGTCGGGTTGGTTTGGTACGGGTTTGGAAAAAATTATGGGAATCCGACCCAACACAACCCGTAGAATATTGATTGGGTTGGGTAATGGATTTGGTAAAACCCAATTATCCCGATCCATGTACACCCCTAGTTACAACCAACAAATAGCATGTGCCTCACAAAAAAAAAAAAAAATGAAGGCCTTAAATTGTTATTCATCATAATTTCAGTTATGCATACTCCAAGAAATTAACTTTAACTTATTCTATAATACTATATTTTATATACGAGCTTATATGAATATCATAAATTATTTTCATAAAATATTTGCATATATTTATTTTCATAAAATATTCTCGTAAACTCAATATATAAGCTCTTTCAATTAAACACACCCAAGCTTTGAAGGAAATGTTAAACAAATAATATGCGCTCGCTGCTTTTGCAAATGCTTCTCTCGAGTGGAAACCAATATGCGCCATATGTCTACAAGTTGGAGCATGTGTTCAACACATTTACAGGGAACAATTCAGTGTGGTGCCCAACGAAGGATATTTGCCACAATATGACGGAGTAATGGTGTGCCACAATACAGAAATGCGGAGAGATCCTCGAGGTCGTCCATAATCCTCCCACATTCATACTGAAATGGACCTCAGGGAAAGCTACCAGCCAAAAAGATATGGACTATTTCGAAATCCGGGTTATAACATGTGTGATTGTCCTCACTGTGCCGGAAGTTCTTCCAAACCGTAGAAATTTTATTTTTTTTGAAATAGTTTTGTAATAATTTTTATTTATTAATAATTAATGTTTCTAATTTTTAAATTAAGTTTTTTAGTATATAATTAAATTTTTTTAATATCCTAATTAACATAATAATTAACTAGATTAACATAATTAATTAAAAAACTTAACTAATAGATTATAAATAATAAAATAATTAAAGCAAAAAAAAACCTAGTTGAGAAGTCGACCCCTCTAAAATCGATTTCTCATTTCAATAAAAAAAATTCCTATTGGGAAGTCGGCATTGGGGAAGCCGACTTCAAATTTAAATGAAAAAGAGGGGCAATAGGGTGCATATTTGAAAAAAATGGGTATTTGAGACACGCCGATGTCCCATTAAAGAAAAACCTAAATTATCTAAAACTTAATCTTAATATTAGCGTTAACATATATAGAAAATTGTAAATATAAAAAAAACTTAGAAATAAGAACAAAATTAAACACCACCACACATACACACACACACACACACACACACACACATATAAATACAGACATACTGTGCTGATAAACTAAAGAGGGTACTCCGTCAGTAGTGTCCCAAAAGATACATACTGATACAAAATGATATAAGCAACGGAAACTAAAACGTCACACAAAGATGCACTGGCCATAGACCCTAAACTCAACGGCTAGAGGTCACTGCTCGTCCTCCAGCATCTGGCTCATAAGGAGTCTCATCAAGCTCCTCTGTAGCTGGCTCATCCGCAGGGTCTTCTCAAAACGAGCACATAAAAGAAACATACATATAAAGAAGTAGGGGGATAAGAAACTATCTATCATTATATATGGAAAATGGTACGTAACATATAAACAATAAAGGCACATAGACATGTATCACAGATATATACACAAGAATTATATACAATCATCCTCAAGATATATTATCATCCTCTACCCTTCGCACTTATGCAATTTATGCTAACGTGGCCACCACCAGTCCCGTCACACATCCCTTGCCCGCTCAGGGATGTTAGTCAGTCGTCCAAGCGACGCATCCCCAAATCCCGGTGCACACTCTCCTCCGCGGTGAGAACGCTCATGCAAAGTAATGACACTATAGCTGCACAATTTCTCCGGTGCACATCCCCATTCCCGGTAGGGTGCTCATGCAAAGCAATGACACTATAGCTGCACAATCTAAATCTAAGTTGGGACGGTCCCGCGAGGACTCCTGACCCGTGTGTTCCAAACACACAGCTGTGATAAAAAACATGCATCTATATGGATCTCGCCAACATATACCAAGTCATACCCTAGTGCCTTAACCTTTCATCACTATCTCATAGCATGTCTCAAATAATATCACCTCATCATTCCAATCATAATAAAATATTAATTAATTAGGTTAGGCACTTATAAATCATAAATCATACACTCCCCAACATGCGCCACTCAAAATATCAAATATTATCACCTAGATGTCACTAAGTATATCATTCCAGATAAATCATATTATCAATCAAGACAACATGTTATTAACCATAATCAAAATAAATAATAATAATAATAATAATAATAATAAAATACTAACATATTTTAATAAACATAATAATTATAATTAACATGTTAATCCAAATAGCACACAGTAAGCAGCTCAACTATGCTAAAATCAGACAACCTCAGATATCATAAAATTAACCTAACGGAGATAAACCTACAATCTCCATATCATCATTGGTACCACTAAGTAGTCTCCAATGTGATATTGATATTGTCCATTATTCGCCCACTAGTAGGGTTTAGGTCTCCCTACGCCAATATAGATTAAAATGCTACTTAGCCATTTCCGACGCTAGATGGCTTCTTTCTCCCACCTAAGATGTTGTAGGCTAGCTTTAGAGCAACGAAACGAGCCCGCTCTCAACTCCTCAAATCTGCCTCGTGAGTACACGTTACGTGTAGCTCAAATCTGCCTCGTGAGTACATGTTATGTGTAGCTCAACTCCTCAAATCACGAAGTACACATTACGTGTAGCTCAAATCTGAAGACGAAATTGAAAACTAATAAACGGATTGAGAGATAACTTCAATACTATCACGGACAGCATTTTGGCATAAAAACATAGACTTACCTTAGCCTAACCAAGAAAAGAAAGGTAGGATGATGAAGTAGAAGTCGCGAGGATCACAACAGTATAATCGGTTTTTCAATAGGACGAACGAATTGATCAGAATCAGCTCTAGAAATTTCTCTCTCTTTCTTTCTCTCCTCTCCCTCTCTCTCTAAATTCTGAGTTTTCTGTCACTTTCTAAAGGGTTCCACGAAATTCTCTTTTAAAAACTCTTCTCTCTCTTTTTTTTTTCTTTTCTTTCCTGGCACCTAGTGCTCAGCGCCTGTGATCCAGCGCTCAATGCTGGTGAGGCACACCGCCTTCCTCGCCCAATCGTGACTCGACACGTGGCACAAGGACAGTGCTCAGCACTCCATATGCTGCACTCAGCGATGGCTACTGTCCAGCACTACTGGTTCATACGTTTTATCGCGTTCTAAGCTCGTTTGAAATCCGATTGACCTGAAATTTGAAACATAGACTCCTCTATACCTAAGGAATAAGACCAAGCCCTCAAAAATACCTAATCTCTTCCACAAAAATAAATTTCCTATTGTGAATTCTTAAACGTTCTAAACGGTATAACGGAAATTCTAGAACACGTTCTCATTCAATTCAACGCCGGTTAATCTCGTACTTTCCATGCAAGGTTCCCAAAACCTAAACATGCATATTAAACCTTAAAGGCTTAAACCAAGGTCCTAAACCTAGTCATCAAACATATAAACTATGCCGTAAAACTTGGATGTTACATTACTACCCCCCTTTAAAAGAAATTTCGTCCCCGGAATTTTACGTACCTCAGAAAAGAAGTGGATACTACTGCTGCATATCTGCCTCACGCTCCCAAGTAGCATCTCCTGTGGTGTCATCCCAAATGACCTTGACCAAAGGAATCTGTCTACCGCAAAGTTCCTTAATCATTCTATCCGCGATCCTAACCGATAAAGCCTCATACTCTAGATTCTCTCGGAGTTGTATTGACTCAGGCTCAAGTACATGAGAAGGATCAGGATAATATTTTATCAACTGGGATACGTGAAAGACATCATGAAGATTAGAAAGGTTAGGTTGTAAGGAAATATGGTAGGCTACTGGACCAATCCGTCGCAGAATCTGGAAAGGTCCAATGAATCTAGGAGTAAGCTTTCTAGACTTGATAGCTCTGCCAATTCCAGTCTTCGGAGTGACTCTCAAAAACACGCGATCACCTTCCTGGAATTCTTAGGGTCTCCTCCTCTTGTTACTATAGCTCCTTTGCCTATTCTGTGCTTCTTTCACCTTTTCCCTGATCTTTCTAACATGTTCCATCGTCTGCTGTACCATATCAGGGCCCAATACCTGGCTTTCATACCAACACAACGGAGTCCTACATTTCCTGCCATACAAAGCCTCATATGGTGCCATCCCGATATTGCTATGGAAACTGTGGTTATATATAAACTCAATCAACGGCAAAAACTCATCCCAACTGCCAATGTGCTCTAAAACACAAGTTCTCAAAAGATCCTCCAATGACTGAATTGTCCTCTCAGACTGTCCATCCGTCTGAGGATGATAAGCAGAACTCATCCTCAACTTCGTCCCCAAAGCACTGTGCAAATGTCTCCAAAATCTAGATGTGAATCTAGGATCTCGGTCGGAGACAATGCTTGATGGTACACCATGTAGCCTAAAAACTTCCTTGATGTAGATCTAGGTCAACTTCTCTAAGCTATAACTCTCACCAATAGGTAAGAAGTGGGCACACTTCGTCAACCTATCGATGATAACCCAAATCGCATCATGCCTCTTAGGAGTTCATGGTAATCCAGCCACAAAATCCATAGCTATGGTATCCCACTTCCATTCTGGGATATCTAAGGACTGTAGCAAACCAGTAGGCTTTTGATGTTCTATCTTAGCTTTCTGACAAACCAAACACGATAAAACATATTCTGCCACTTCCTTCTTCATTCTCGACCACCAAAACGTTTTCTTTAAATCCTGATACATCTTGGTGGCTCCGGGGTGAAAACTCAACTTACTCTTATGTGCCTCTTCCAAAATCATCTTCCTAAACTCTAAGTCCTCTGGCACACATATCCCATCCCTAAACCTCAATACACCATCTAGCCTTCTACTAAATTCTGAAATCTTACCCTCATCTATGCCTCTACTCACCTCCCTCTACTCACCTCTTGCAGGTATTGATCCTGAACCTGTTTATCCTTAAGATCCCTCAGAAACTCACTATTAATAGTGATCATACCTAAGTATATTCTATCCTCACACAACTCCATCCCTAGATTCATATCTCTAAACTGTTCAATCAACTTTATTTCCTTTACCATCATCGCCGACACATGTAAAGATTTCTTACTCAGAGCATCTGCTACAACATTCACCTTCCCAGGATGGTATTGAAGATCAAACTCATAATCCTTAATAAACTCCATCCATCTATGTTATCTCATATTTAGCTCCTTCTGATCAAACAGATACTTCAAACTCTTATGGTCACTATACACATTAAACCTAGCTCCATAAAGATAGTGTCGCCATATCTTTAATGCGAACACTGTAGCTGCCAACTCCAAATAATTCCTCCCATGAACTCTCAACTGTCGGGAAGCATAAGCCACAACTCTTCCTTCTTGCATCAAGACACAACCCAATCCTTGGTATGACGCATCACAATATACGTCAAACTGTCCTAAAGGATTTGGCAAAGTCAGAACAGGTGATGTGGTTAACTTTTCCTTCAACTTCTGAAAACTCTCCTCACATTCCTCCGTCCAAACAAATGTTGTACCTTTTCTCATTAACTGCGTCATAGGCAACGCAATTTTCGAAAAACCCTCGATAAACCTCCGATAATATCCAGCCAATCCCAAGAAACTCCTCACTTCACTAACCGACTTAGGTCGTTCCCACTTAAGCACTGCTTCAACTTTAGCAGGATCTACTGCTATTCCTTCTTTGTTAATCACATGACCTAGGAATTGAACCTCCTCTAACCAAAAATCACACTTAGAAAACTTGGCATACAACTATCTATCCTTCAATAACTATAACACTGTTCTTAGATGTTCCTCATACTCTTCCCGTGTACGGGAATAAATAAGGATATCATCTATAAACACCACCACAAACTTATCGAGGAACGGTCTAAAGATCCTGTTCATATAATCTATAACCACTGCTGGAGCATTAGTCACACCAAAAAGGCATAACTAAATATTCATAGTGTCCGTACCTCGTCCTGAAAGCTGTCTTGGGTATATCCTCCTTCTTTACTCTAATTTGGTGATACCCGGACCTCGGATCAATCTTGGAAAATACCGAAGCTCCCTTTAATTGATCCATCAGATCATCTATCCTAGGCAATGGATACTTATTCTTGATCATCACTTTATTCAACTGCATGTAATCTGTGCACAATCTAACACTTCCATCCTTCTTTTAAACAAACAACACTGGAGCTCCCCCACGGTGAAATAATGGGCCTGATAAATTCATTTTTTAACATATCATCCAATTGTTTCTTTAACTCGGCTAACTCTACGGGTGACATCCGATAAGGTGCTATAGATATAGGTCCCATCCCCGGTATGAGATCTATGGTGAACTCCACTTCCCGCTCTCAGGAAATTCTCTCACGATAGGTATAGAATCTATACTCGGTGTCTCCTTAGATTCCAATGAGAAAAGCATCACATACAGTCAAGAACCCTCACTCCTCATAAGTACTCCTTCATTGGCAGATACAATGCTAGAAGGCTCAATAAATGACAAAGTCTTGCTGGAACAATCTAACACTACATGGTTAGCCGAAAGCCAATCCATGCCGAGGATAACATCTATCTGCTGCATAGGTAAACAGACAAGATCCACAAGGAATGTCCTATTCTCAACAAACAATAGGACACTGTAAGCAAACATACATGGTAGTCAAGGAATCAATGGTTAGAGTAGATACTGTAAGGGTATAAGGTAACTAAGAAACAGGAAAATGTAAATGATCCACACACTCATGCGAAATAAATGAATGTGTAGCACCTGAGTCAAACAACACAGACGAGAGTCTACCAGATATCAAGCACATACCCTGGATAAGATCTGCAGATTGAGAGGATTCAGCTCCCCTCACGGTAAACACCCTCCCTATGGCCTAAGGTCTGGCCACCGACGGTTCTGCTACTTGGGCTCATCTCCACCTCTATAGCCTGCAGCTCCTCTACCAGCAGCTGCCTGCTGTTGTATCCCTCTCTGCCTGCAATCCCGAGCCATGTGGCCTGGTTTCCCACAGTGGAAACAACTCAGCCTCTCTATGCAATCTAACATAATGCGGACCTCCGCATCTGTAACAAACTGGGCCTTTCTGCTGCTGGCCCGCTCCACTAACTGGTGAAACAGGTTTACTAGGACTCTAAAAGGGTTGAACCTTTCTAAGGCTAAAACTTTCCCAAACATGAACTTAGACATCAAAAACAAAACATAACAAGCATATACAAACATATATATAACATATATGAAAGCACTAAGCTTATTTACAAAAAAACAGGGTGTTACATGACGCCCGGTGCTGATGAGGGCAGGGAGTGGTCGCTGGTGCAAGAAGGCACGGACAAGGAGCGCCTCCTGGCAGGCTTCTAGGCTGGGGGGGGGGGGGTACATGAATGAACCAATTGCACAGCGGAAATCCCGAGACTTGTGTAGGTATGGGACTACATAGTTGATGATTGCTTATGTGAATTGATTGGTACTACCTATACTAACAAGATGCATCTTCTTTTAAGGAGCCTATCACTTAAGAACTCCACAGTTAAGCGTGCTTAACTTGGAGAAATTTTGGGATGGGTGACCTCCTGGGAAGTTTTCCCAGGAAGCGTGTGAGTGAGGATAAAGCATGCTGAATAGATCCGTATTGGTTTATGGGGACAATCGTCAATCCGTAAAGCAGCCAGGGATGTTACATGAAGCCCATAGATTCCTTTGTATTCAAAGCGGTTGGTGTTCTTCGAATCTGCTCAAGCAACCCAAAATCTCATCGAGGTTTTTATAACTTACCACCCTTATTCCAAACATCTATATCCATAACCTGTGAACGCTTTTTCGGTGATAATCAAGATTTCCTATGTAGACATATAACCAACCAACCATACTTTCCCCCTGAAATTCTTGATCATATAACATAGGATATCATACCTAAAGTTCAACAATTCTTTCCTTTTGGTACTGGATTTTCAATACCATCAGATTCGAAAACCCCAAGGAGTTTCGTTTGGCTCTATATCTTGTGGTCGATGAGGTGAACAATGGCGAGTTCGAACATGCAGTGATGGAAGAGTCCATGCAGCAACATGTCAGAGTGATTCCATCGTCTAGGGAAGCCATCCAGTCTCTCCAAACATACAAGCTTCCTGATAAGTCTCATATATGCAGGGAGAAGTTTCATGGCGAAGGTCATGATGATGATGATGTGTTGTTCACGCCATTGCCCTGTGGTCATGGATTTCACCACAGGTGTATTCTGGGCTACAAACTAGTCATATGTGCCCTATGCATCGCTACCCTTTGCCCATCACCAACAACTAACCAACAATGCTAGACTCATGGGATACAAATTCTAGTTGTATTTTCATGATATGTTTGTTACACGTGATTATGTAAAATCAAAACCGTTATCTATGGTTGAGAGGAATATTGTAGTATCATATGATTTTGGAATAAAATCAATCGCTTTCTTCTAGAATTCTGTAAATACTGTCATGTTAGCATGTTTTATCCCAACAAGGTAACAACTCAATTTGATTTGATATTATCAATAAATGGCTTGCAACAATGCGGAACGTTATATTATAAAAAGGGAGTTTCAATTTTTCTTTGGGGAGGGGTTAGAGGAAGGAATGACAGTCTCAAATAACACTAGCATGTTTTGTTGAAACTTGAACGATTACTATAAATTGATAGTGAAATGTTATTACTTAATTTTCTGGGGAACTTCTTTCAAAGTGATAAGTATGGAGTTTAACTTTTCACTTGATTTTCCTCAAGTAAGTCCAGTTATACTATATGTAAATTACCCTCCACCAACTATACAAATCACAAATAACTCAATAAGTGGAAAAGACTGTGTTCTACCGCAACCACCCCCCCCCCCCCCCCCCCCCCCCCACTTTCGTCATTCGCCCTTATGGGTCCTAAATGATAGATAAACCTTACCCAAGTCACATGGTTTTTTATTTTATCCTTCAAATTAAAATCAGTTAACACAAAACAAAATTACATGAAGACAGCGGGGTGGAGTCTGGAATTTAATATTAGGTGTTCAATACAAAATATGCATAACTGTGGTGGTAGATATAGAAGTAACAAAACCGCCAATAGGGATAATCAATTTATTTTTTTTCTCTCTCATTCATCTCCAATCTTTCACAAGAAAAGTTGGTCATCTAAACAAGTATTATTTTATAACATATTTCTAATAAATAAGGTCAAATAATAATTTTATTATAAATTTGAATTTCTTTTTGTCATTTTATTTTAACTAATTTTGTTAAATTTATTAGGTCTTATATAATTTTGTAAGAGATTAATTTAATTAGGCTCCTTTATGGCTCAAGGTGTTAATAATGATAAGCAATTGTTACAAAAAAGTTTAGGTGAGTTGGGTCCCGGGGGCTCACAAGGGTCAGGGCAGGCCTCATGGCTCAAAGAGCGTTTACAGAGGTACTTACAGATTACCGACCAATGATGTCTTCACATCAGTAGTGGAATTTGAACTCACGACCTTGTGGGTTATGAGCTAGATCCTTACCAACTGGACCAACTTTCATTGACTATTTTTATTTTTTTAATTTAAGCAAAAAAATATTTTATCAAGAAAAATTCCTTTTAAATGATAAATGAGGTTTCTGTGTTCAAAAATCTATTTCAATCCATTTTCGCAATCAATTTGGTCATACTGAAACATCAATTTTCTATTGTTAAAGAATGTCTCACATGAATCCTTTTATTTTCTCAAAAATCAATTTTATACCTATGGAAATTGTTTTGGACACTAAATAAAAAATCAATGGGTTAAATATGTTTTTTGTCCCTGTAAAATAGCGAAAATTTATTTTTATTCCCTCATTTTTAAAACATACAATTTTGGTATCTCAATTACAATTTCCAAAATATCTCACTTTTGGTCCATAACATTAACTTCGTTTCATCTGGTTCTGAGCTATCAAATGGAGTTCTACATCCTTTCTACGTCCCTCACTTTTTTTTTGGTTCCAAGTTATTACAGATAACAGGTGTAAAAATTTGGTGCCAAGTTATTACAAATAGCTTTCGCACAAAAATCTGATATCACTTTGAGCTATCAAATTGTTCCCACCCTATCAATCTCATAGGACTTCAATTTGTATTATTTACACTGTTTAAGAGGGCTTCAATTTCTTTTACTCCTTGTGTCAACTCTGTAATAGGGTGTGGTATCCCAAGGTTGAGGGTGAGGTATCTCTCTGATTAGAAGGTGAGGTATCCTTCTATTGTAAAGGGTGTGACATTCCTTTGGTGTGCTACTTTAGGCTCAGAAGCACGGGTGAGGTATCTCGGAGGCGCGAGGGAGAAAGCTAGAGGTCGTTGACTCTCTTACACATGGTGGGTGAGGTATCCCAAGAGGCGTCCTCAGAGTGATCTGTTGTGTACAAAGGTTGCACGCACCAGTTTATAAGCTTGTTTATTAGTGGAAGAAAATCTCACAGGTGGAGTGGGGACCGAACGTAGGTCATTGGTGGTTGGTGGCTGAACTAGTATAAAATCCATGTGCAAGTGTCATCTTCCTTATCCTCTTATTGTTTAATTCATTTTATTGCTCATCTATTCATACTTTGTTTATTCCTTATTGTGTGATTTAAGATTTTATATTGAGAAAATAAATTTCCGTAAATTATTTTAAAAAAATTTATAAACCCAATTCACCCCCTCTTGGGTAATGGCTGCCACGACCAATATATGGAACTGCAGAGATAGGCCGGAAGGATAAGACCGGTGAGTCACCATGACAACTCACATGGGTGAGTCATCATGGTGAGTCACACCATGAATCACTAATGTCATCATGACATTTTAGAAAATATCTAAATATCTATGCAAAATATCCAAATTACCCTTAACTTATTCAACAAGTTCTCAATGTGTCCCAGGATATTTTGGACCCAAATTTCTCTCCAATTTTGTGCAGCCCCCTACAAGACAGAAGACCCATTTCATTTTACCAATTTTGCTCACAAAACTCAAGCCTTGTTCCTAAGCTTTCAAGAGAAAACTCTTAAGTGTTCTTGAAGGATCCATCATTTCTCATCCATTTCTTCATCAAATTGAGGTATAATCTTGTGATCTAAGATCATACTATCATCTCCTTTCATAGTTTCCTTCCATTCATTTAAGATTTTGCAAGTTTCCATATTCTTGATTTTCATGGTTTCAATTTTAGAAAATCACATGAATGGAATTTTGGTCCTATGACAATTTTTCTATCCTACATGGGACCATAATATCATGTATCTAGAAGCTTGAAATGAGAAAAAAAAATCCTAGGTACCCTTTCATTTATTGGCCGTGAGCACCTAGCGTTTTGGTAACCATGGTGTTGTTTTGTTTTAACTTGTTTTATGTTGGTTTGTTGAAGGTTGCTTGTGAGCTTGATTGTGTGGTCTTTTGTAAGTGAAAGGAAAGGATTTGTAGGGATCTAAGTCAAGGAAAAATTATTGCTTCAAGAGGTAAGGGGAGCTAATTACCTCATAATTTTGGTAGTTACATGCTATTTGTTAGTTGTTGTGCGCACATGAATGGTTACTAATATGTGATATTTGCTTTGGTGATTTGAATTTGAAAATTGTTTATTGTTGAGTTAAATTATGTCTTGGATAGTATATATGTATATATTGATGAGATTGTGCATTTGACTGTACTGGTTGAGAGCATGGTGGTTGGCCATAGCTTTATAATGGATTAAGCCGCTAAAAAGTCTTAATCAAAAAATTTAAGCGTTTTAAATTTTCGTAAGCGGAAGATGGTTCAAACAAAAGATATAAGAACATTATTGTGGAAATCCAAGAATTCTAGAAAAATTCAAGAGGATTTTCGAAATAAGATTTTAAAAGTGAGTGTTAGCGTGGATGAATAATGAAGAGTCACATTTTCGTTAGTTTTATCATATGTTTCGAAAAATAGAAGAAATCTCTAAAATATTTTAAGTTGTCAAAGAAAACGTGTTTTTAAATTAAAAGTCATTTATTTTATAAAAGGGTTTCTGTAAATGGTTTTAAAAGAACGAAAATGTTTTCCGATGAACTTTGATAAGGTTCGGATTTTTCTTTTGATATTTGTTTTCAAAGAACGAAAACCATGTTGAAAATTGTGAAGTTATGAGGACCTAGTAATCGAGACGTCGGGATAGAGTTTCTATGAGTAAGTACTTGGACTATGGGTCCTGTGTGTCGCAGGTTCAAGTCCCAGTTGACCCACTTGACTTCGTGTCATATATCGGCGAACCTAGTGAACGGTGAGTCGGCCTAGAGTTTCGTGAATGAGCACTCGGACTGCGTGTCTTGTGTTAAGTATGAATGGGCTTGATGACTTTATAAAGTTAGTCATGAACTTTGAGCCTCTACAAGAAAGAACGAACGAAAAAGAAAACAGAGAACCAACTGTTTTACATGCATGAGCTGGAACACGTGCCATAGTTTTTGAGCTATAATCCTTTGTGGATTAGAAAATTGGGGAAGTCAAGACCAAAGTGGGTCTATAGGGACTTCCAGGTTCGTGAACCACAAAAGGCTGGGGCCTCGCGACCTCGAGCTGTGGATGAACGACTACCAAATGTGGATGTACTCAATCAAGGACTACTCAATATTATTTATGTTTTGACGTGATACCCTTGAAAAATTGGAGCTCGGACCTAAATTGAGAGGCCGACCTCATGATTGTGTTATGGGGATATTTCGGCCTATACTGCTTGACGAAGTGAAGTTAGGATCTCCGAAGATTACGAAATAGAAAGTAGATATTTGAAGTGTCATGCATTTTTACAACTTATGGTGGTTGTTCGGGTGTAATTCCCTTGTTTAAGTTTTATGGCATTGATACTTTGTTTTCATACGGTTATATATCACTGTAAATATATGTTTTGTTTGGTGTGCCACGTATGTGACTAACGTGATAAACTTTATATATGAGTAGCTCACCCTTGCGCAATATCTATTTTGGTTTTTTTCTGTTGTATCTTATTACGTGAGTACAGATGGTGCTGAGTGTAACATCCCGATAATTATGTATATGTGTTTATTTTATAACTATATTTATTAATTGGTCAAATATATTTATTTTTATGTGATTTGACTTATTTGATTTTATTTGCTTATTAAACTATTTTTTAATTGGTGCGTTAACACTGCTTTATTGCAGTGTATGTGCGTTTATAAGACAATAATATTATGTTATTGTCCCTATTTTTATTTGTTTAGAAAAACATTTTTAAATAATATGATTGAAAGAAATTTGTTTTTAGATCTAAGGATCAATATTATTTTTATTTTTCTAGACTCTCAATCACTCAAATTTACCCATATCAATAATAAAGAACAAAAGTTCCTCTCCCCTGGTGCTCATTCACCCACGTAGAGCAGCTCTCCCCCTCACATCCTTTCTTTTCCCTTTTTCTTTCCTTTCTTTTTTTCCTTTTTCTTTATTTTCTTTCTACTCCAGCGTCAGACACACACACCCCATTTGTCTTTCTTCCTTTTTCATTTTAGACTCATCACTTCTTCTTCTTCTCTTCCCTTCAAACTCCATCTTCTCCTTCCCTCTTGAAGCAGTCGCGCCACCACCTCCCAAGAGCCAGCCGCTTGTTGCCACCACGGGAGAGACCGTCCGGCCGCACTCGCGACTCGCCGCCGCCCTTCTGGTTCACATCGTCGCTGTTGCGTCATCCTCCGCCGGGGTAGGTGCCTTCAGCCGCCATTCATGGTGGTTTTTCCACCATTTGAGCTCAACTTAGCTTCCTTTTTCTTCATCTCTTGAACTCTCTTTCTCCTATATAAAAGCCCTATGAAAATCTCTTGAAAGAAAGCATTTGGAAAACCCTAGCCGCCACCTTTCGAGCGGTTTCCGGCCACCGTCCGGCCACCCTCCACCAAATCAACACCACAACTTTGCTCCCCTCATCCTCCTCTACAAAACCCCTCAAGAAATTTCAAGATCGGAGAACATTGGTTTTTGACCACCGTGAGCCGTGCCAGAGCTGCTGCCACCACCACAATTCTCTTCATCTTTCAGTGGTGAGTTGATTCCACCCTCCCGTCACCCTTCATTGTGCATATCCTTCAAACTGCTTGAACCCGAAGTTCCTGAGTTATGCTCTAAATTCAATCTTAAATATGTTTTATTTTAAAACTAAAAATTAGTAATTTAAAGTTATTTACTTTGTGATCATTGTACTGATATTGGTCCTGTTTGTCTTGCTTGTGTTGATGGACAATTCTCTTGCAAGTGTCTGTGGCTGTCATGCTTGGAGGAGCAGGATATATATATTTCTGGAGCTGACAAGAGTTACCTGTGTGTGCTGAGAAGCGCCAAAGGAACCCGGAACGTCATGCCAGGTGGGGGAAGATAATACTTTGGGTGTAGTGTGGGTTTTTAATGTGGGTTTAGTATGTTTGCTAGAAAATTATATGGGGGTTGTTATTATATATTACTTGATTTTGTCTGTGTTAATTATCTGATTGAATTATATGATTGGTATGATTGGAACCTTATCTGATGCTATGTGTGGGAAATTGTGTTTTTGGAAATGATTGTTTTTGCTGGCTTTGATTGTTCATTCCTACTTGAGATTAGAAATAGGGGATCGTTATTCCTTAGGACTTAAATCATGTACGATGTTGTTGGATGGAGAAATGCAATAAGAGTAGAGTGGAAATGTGTATGTGAAGAGGTGTGAGCGAACCTTGAAGACATAATAGTCTATTTAAATGGTTAATTAGTATATAGGTGTGAATCCTAATTTGACGGAAGATGAATGGGTTGTAGAAACGGTTATGTACTGATGTAAGTTCTTAGACTAAGCTTCGTTAAACTTATGTTAAAGTAATTGCTATGTTAAGAAACAAGGCATAAAGCCAATATAATTTTATGGACTGTATAAGTTGATTATGATGGATGTAATGGATAGATGAACAAGATTAGTTGATCGTGAAGAGCATTAAATTGGGTGCCAAGAGTTATCAAAATAATATAGTATATTAAGAGAAGGATGTGTCTCATTACCATGGTGGGTAAGTTGGAATGATGATATTAAAGGTAGAGTTCTTTTAAAGAGTAATGTTGAAAGTTTAAGGAAAAGGAAATAATTAGTAAGAGTAGGCTTGGATTATGGGGATTATGATGGGTAGTAATAAGACTTAAGGTGAATGGTAATAAGGGGCATTAAAGTGTGTTATGTAAAGAATGGTGGACATTGTTTTATGTTGTTTATAATGTGGAGATGCGGTTTTATTAAATATGTTTGATGGAAAAAAGTGTGTGGTGAGCTTGATGTGTATTTCTTGTAAGAAAGTAATGATAATTTTTGTCTTGGCCATGATATGGTATCATTGCAAGTTTCGCCTAAGGTTAGAATATGAGAACCTCATGTATTATTGAATTTCCGGAGGTTAATACGTCAATTCGATTCTGTTATATTAGGATCTAAGTGTAAGCCTATCAGTATAACCATTAAGTCTAGGGCTCGTTTGGTGGTCAGGATAAGAGAGACAGGATAGGATAAGCTATCATATCCTATCTGAAACTGTTGTTTGGTGAGCCAGCAGGATAGGATAAATCAATCATGTCACCTATCATATCCTGTCTATCTAGTTCAACAATAGTCTCCATGGAGCAGAGTTAGGTCTAGTCCTAGGCATGCATTCGAGTCTCGACCTTTTTCTGAAACTATATATGTATTTTATAAATATATCCCTTAATATGTATAATATTCACTTGAATGCTTGTTTGTTTTCCTGCATGCCCATATCTACATTACTAGCCTATTGTAGAATCTTACCTCCTCTTCTTGTACTTCTTTTCTTCTTCGTTCCTTGTTGGCAACAATTAGTTTTATCTGAAGAGCATAAAAGAGATGAGGAATGACTGAAAGATGCTGAGAAGGTGACAAAAGAGAATTATGAAGACTCAGAGCTTTGATATCGTGTGTAATATGTTATATATTTAGAGTTGTTTGTGTTTAAAGTATTTGGAAAATGTTATTATGTTTTATTTTGGCAATCATGAGAAAATTTATAAGCTTACTTAGTTTTTGAAAACTCATTGTATGTAATTATTTCATGTGCTTATGAAAATTCATTTGAGACAGTTGTATTTATCTATTTTAAGTTTTTAGTGTATAAATGGAATTTTATTCCTTTTCTATCCTGGCAATTGATGTAAGACCAGTGATCGAATTTTTATTTTGAAGAAGTTTTGGATTCATCAAATGTTTATCAGGTAATATTTTTGACGTAATGCAAAGTTCCAATTTTTAAAGAGGATATCTCGAAAATAATTCTAAAAATCCTCATTTTATAAAGTTAATCCGTTTTAAATAAAACATGGTGTTACATTTAGGGGTCCCCTGCTTCATTTTGGGGATATTAAGCTCGATCTTTGAAGAGGCCTGCGATAGTGGGGATGACTACGGGGGTCTTCCCAATGGATATCTTTTAGAGTGACCAGCTTAGGATTTCTTGGGTTGTTTGTTTTGAGATGGTCTGTATATGTGGCTCTGAGAGCCTTTCTTTTTGAATAATAGTTTAGAACAGTTTCAGTTCAACTTTGTATATTGAAACTTTTTCCAGGAAACTTGTACGTTGTGGCAGACTTGTCATGTATATATGACTAGGATGTGTGTATTGACATGTGCAATGTGGTTTTACAGCTTTTGATGAGTGTCTAAGTTTTACCATATTGAAAAGAAAAAAAATTATACCCGTTTTTCGAACGTAGTTATTACGTAGATTGTTTTCCGAAAAGTAACCAGCATTTCTTTTATTAATTTATTATGTTTTCCGCAATCGAGTTAGACATGCAACACCGAAAGGGGGTGTTATACACCAACCCCTGAAACAAAGATGCGAGTTCAAACTTTAGCGAAACAGTACTTGTTAGAACATCGCATATAGCAATATCTTATATCGAAAATATTCAAAATTGTATCGAAAGAAACACGATCGAGAGATATGTAGCTGAGTGTAACACCCTGTTTTTCATAAAATGTTTTATAAAGTTAGTTTTATTTATTTTAAAAATGTTGGTTAAGGGCTAAGTGGGATTTTAGCCTAAAAGTCCCTTTCTGGTACATGAGCACGCTCGTGCTCATCGGCCAGCAAGCCCGTGCTTAAAGTCAGAAGCGTGTTTCTGATTTTAAGTTGAGCACGACCGTGCTCAATAGTAAGCACGCCCGTGCTCAATGCGTGGACCGCGTCTCGCTGACGCTAAGTGGAGCACGACCGTGCTCAATGCTAAGCACGACCGTGCTCGGGTCCGAATGATATAAAAGTAAGCAGAACCCGAGGGTTACGTAAAACCCTACTTTTTGGTGCAGCTGCGGCCAGAACGTCTTTCCGCTCTTTTTCTCCTTCGTTCTTCGCCGTAGTGGAGTTCTGAGAGCCGTTTGGAAGGCTTGATTGATCTGCTTCGGTGTTGGTAGGTAATGGTTTCGTCCCTTTTAGTTTCCTTTCATGTTTTGGGATTGGAAACTAACCGGTTGTGTTCTTGTTTGCCCAAGGTTCATCATTGGAGTGAGCCGCTTTGGGAACGGTATCAGTTTACCAGTAGGAGCAGTGATAGAGCTACCTTCAATCCAGGTATGGGGAGAAGGGCATTGTATTCATTAGGCAGTGGGGTAGTGTAAGGTGACGGGGTTTCCCATGACCCCGGAGTCGTTGTATGTCTACTTGATATTATGTCTGTTTGCCAACATGATTGTTTAAGTTAATGCTGTTATGTCATAACATGTTTTAGTTGTTCTTGATGCTTGATGAATTATGTTCTTATTCATGATGTTATGATTGATGATTTGATCATGGTGATATTGAATGACTGGCTGAATACTGAGTTATTGTTTTAAGATGGTAACTGGAAAGATTAGGTTTGAAAACGTGATAGATTAGTTGGTTAATTGATCCTTAAAATTTGGCTAATAATCTGGTTTCTATCCCTGCCCAGAACGGTGCAGTCGTGCATTGAGCACGACCGTGCTCCCACTTAAATTCTGGAAAATGGCCACGCTGCTCAGCACGGCCAAGCAGGTCAAACAGCACGATCGTGCTGCTGAGCACGACCGTGCTGAATGTGAAGCACGACCGTGCTTCACTTAAAAAGGCAGGACGCCCTCACGTGTCCAAGCACGACCGTGCTAAGGTCTAAGCACGACCGTGCTGACCTCCTGGACAGTGATGAAATTAAAGGACTTAAGGGGTTTTTAACCCCATTCCCCTATGATGATAAGTTGAGATAAATAATCAACGATAAAGATTAGATAACCTGGTTATTAATTATATAAGATAATTAGATAATCAAATATTAAGTCGGTATCCGTTGGGTTACCGCACGTTGATAAGTTGAAGTCTTGGGTGCTTATAGACCCAAGCATGTTGAGTTGAACCTTGGTGCTTATTGGCCAAGGGAGCCTTGACCCCACGGTTTGGGTCTAAGGTTACGTTGAGTTTGATGTTGAAAGTCTTGGGAGCTTCATGGCCCAAGCAAGGAGGTGGTTGAGATTGTTTGTTGTTGTGCCATTTGCATAAATCATTGGAGTTGTTGATGGGGGAGGTTCGACAAAGGGGAGATCGCCCTAGAGTACGGTGATCTGGCCATCCACGGTAGGTCACCCAAGGTTTGGTGACCGAGGCCCCCCGTGATGAGGCATCCACGGTTTGATGCGTTGGCTATCCATGGGGTTCACCCAAGGTTTGGTGAACTGCCGGTGTTGGTGCTTTTATGGCCAATACGGATATGTAACTCCAAAGTCGTTCATCCTGAGTTAGTTTGGATCCACATGCATAGTTGGAGTAGCGGAGTAGTTGATGCATTGCATAGCATAGCATACTTGGTTGTTATGACACTGTTGGATGTTGATGTATGCTTATGTGTATGTTTACCTTGCGTACTATTCCCCTGCTGTTTATATGATTACATGAATCTTACTCCCTGTATTGTTTGTGTTTGGCCTGATTGACATTTGCAGAGGATGACGAGCAGCCCGGAGAGGAGTGACTCTGAGGAGCCGCCACTCATAGTTAGGGCCTGTTTATTGTTTAGTCTGTTTTCGGTTGTATTCCGTGGATATATTTCCGGAACGGTTATACCAGCTCTGAATTGTGACATCGGGGTTGGGTTATTTATTTGATTATGTTTTTATTTGATTAAACTTATTTTGTTATTTTCCGCGTTGTAAACGAGTTCATGTGGGACTTTTCTACCAATGGACAACTGTTTTATTTAATTCAGTTAAATGCATGTTTTTCCTTTAATTGTTTAATATTTAAATGCCTTATAACATGCGGGGTAGAAGGGTGTCACACTGAGCCCACAACCATGTGAAATTTTACTGATAAATAATACTTGATGAATATTAATTGTTCATTGAAACCTTTGTTACCTTCACCTCCTGCAGAACCATTATTATGTTATGAATCGTGTTCCCGACCGAAATAGCACAATGCCATCTAGGTCGGGATAGTGCGAAAATTGTCTATGACCGCGAAATCGGGAAAGTCTCTTTTTGAATAATAGTTTAGAACAGTTTCAGTTCAACTTTGTATATTGAAACTTTTTCCAGGAAACTTGTACGTTGTGGCAGACTTGTCATGTATATATGACTAGGATGTGTGTATTGACATGTGCAATGTGGTTTTACAGCTTTTGATGAGTGTCTAAGTTTTACCATATTGAAAAGAAAAAAAATTATACCCGTTTTTCGAACGTAGTTATTACATAGATTGTTTTCCGAAAAGTAACCAGCATTTCTTTTATTAATTTATTATGTTTTCCGCAATCGAGTTAGACATGCAACACCGAAAGGGGGTGTTATACACCAACCCCTGAAACAAAGATGCGAGTTCAAACTTTAAGCGAAACAGTACTTGTTAGAACATCGCATATAGCAATATCTTATATCGAAAATATTCAAAATTGTATCGAAAGAAACACGATCGAGAGATATGTAGCTGAGTGTAACACCCTGTTTTTCATAAAATGTTTTATAAAGTTAGTTTTATTTATTTTAAAAATGTTGGTTAAGGGCTAAGTGAGATTTTAGCCTAAAAGTCCCTTTCTGGTACATGAGCACGCTCGTGCTCATCGGCCAGCAAGCCCGTGCTTAAAGTCAGAAGTGTGTTTCTGATTTTAAGTTGAGCACGACCGTGCTCAATAGTAAGCACGCCCGTGCTCAATGCGTGGACCGCGTCTCGCTGACGCTAAGTGGAGCACGACCGTGCTCAATGCTAAGCACGACCGTGCTCGGGTCCGAATGATATAAAAGTAAGCAGAACCCGAGGGTTACGTAAAACCCTACTTTTTGGTGCAGCTGCGGCCAGAACGTCTTTCCGCTCTTTTTCTCCTTCGTTCTTCGCCGTAGTGGAGTTCTGAGAGCCGTTTGGAAGGCTTGATTGATCTGCTTCGGTGTTGGTAGGTAATGGTTTCGTCCCTTTTAGTTTCCTTTCATGTTTTGGGATTGGAAACTAACCGGTTGTGTTCTTGTTTGCCCAAGGTTCATCATTGGAGTGAGCCGCTTTGGGAACGGTATCAGTTTACCAGTAGGAGCAGTGATAGAGCTACCTTCAATCCAGGTATGGGGAGAAGGGCATTGTATTCATTAGGCAGTGGGGTAGTGTAAGGTGACGGGGTTTCCCATGACCCCGGAGTCGTTGTATGTCTACTTGATATTATGTCTGTTTGCCAACATGATTGTTTAAGTTAATGCTGTTATGTCATAACATGTTTTAGTTGTTCTTGATGCTTGATGAATTATGTTCTTATTCATGATGTTATGATTGATGATTTGATCATGGTGATATTGAATGACTGGCTGAATACTGAGTTATTGTTTTAAGATGGTAACTGGAAAGATTAGGTTTGAAAACGTGATAGATTAGTTGGTTAATTGATCCTTAAAATTTGGCTAATAATCTGGTTTCTATCCCTGCCCAGAACGGTGCAGTCGTGCATTGAGCACGACCGTGCTCCCACTTAAATTCTGGAAAATGGCCACGCTGCTCAGCACGGCCAAGCAGGTCAAACAGCACGATCGTGCTGCTGAGCACGACCGTGCTGAATGTGAAGCACGACCGTGCTTCACTTAAAAAGGCAGGACGCCCTCACGTGTCCAAGCACGACCGTGCTAAGGTCTAAGCACGACCGTGCTGACCTCCTGGACAGTGATGAAATTAAAGGACTTAAGGGGTTTTTAACCCCATTCCCCTATGATGATAAGTTGAGATAAATAATCAACGATAAAGATTAGATAACCTGGTTATTAATTATATAAGATAATTAGATAATCAAATATTAAGTCGGTATCCGTTGGGTTACCGCACGTTGATAAGTTGAAGTCTTGGGTGCTTATAGACCCAAGCATGTTGAGTTGAACCTTGGTGCTTATTGGCCAAGGGAGCCTTGACCCCACGGTTTGGGTCTAAGGTTACGTTGAGTTTGATGTTGAAAGTCTTGGGAGCTTCATGGCCCAAGCAAGGAGGTGGTTGAGATTGTTTGTTGTTGTGCCATTTGCATAAATCATTGGAGTAGTTGATGGGGGAGGTTCGACAAAGGGGAGATCGCCCTAGAGTACGGTGATCTGGCCATCCACGGTAGGTCACCCAAGGTTTGGTGACCGAGGCCCCCCGTGATGAGGCATCCACGGTTTGATGCGTTGGCTATCCATGGGGTTCACCCAAGGTTTGGTGAACTGCCGGTGTTGGTGCTTTTATGGCCAATACGGATATGTAACTCCAAAGTCGTTCATCCTGAGTTAGTTTGGATCCACATGCATAGTTGGAGTAGCGGAGTAGTTGATGCATTGCATAGCATAGCATACTTGGTTGTTATGACACTGTTGGATGTTGATGTATGCTTATGTGTATGTTTACCTTGCGTACTATTCCCCTGCTGTTTATATGATTACATGAATCTTACTCCCTGTATTGTTTGTGTTTGGCCTGATTGGCATTTGCAGAGGATGACGAGCAGCCCGGAGAGGAGTGACTCTGAGGAGCCGCCACTCATAGTTAGGGCCTGTTTATTGTTTAGTCTGTTTTCGGTTGTATTCCGTGGATATATTTCCGGAACGGTTATACCAGCTCTGAATTGTGACATCGGGGTTGGGTTATTTATTTGATTATGTTTTTATTTGATTAAACTTATTTTGTTATTTTCCGCGTTGTAAACGAGTTCATGTGGGACTTTTCTACCAATGGACAACTGTTTTATTTAATTCAGTTAAATGCATGTTTTTCCTTTAATTGTTTAATATTTAAATGCCTTATAACATGCGGGGTAGAAGGGTGTCACACTGAGCCCACAACCATGTGAAATTTTACTGATAAATAATACTTGATGAATATTAATTGTTCATTGAAACCTTTGTTACCTTCACCTCCTGCAGAACCATTATTATGTTATGAATCGTGTTCCCGACCGAAATAGCACAATGCCATCTAGGTCGGGATAGTGCGAAAATTGTCTATGACCGCGAAATCGGGAAAGTCTCTTTTTGAATAATAGTTTAGAACAGTTTCAGTTCAACTTTGTATATTGAAACTTTTTCCAGGAAACTTGTACGTTGTGGCAGACTTGTCATGTATATATGACTAGGATGTGTGTATTGACATGTGCAATGTGGTTTTACAGCTTTTGATGAGTGTCTAAGTTTTACCATATTGAAAAGAAAAAAAATTATACCCGTTTTTCGAACGTAGTTATTACGTAGATTGTTTTCCGAAAAGTAACCAGCATTTCTTTTATTAATTTATTATGTTTTCCGCAATCGAGTTAGACATGCAACACCGAAAGGGGGTGTTATACACCAACCCCTGAAACAAAGATGCAAGTTCAAACTTTAGCGAAACAGTACTTGTTAGAACATCGCATATAGCAATATCTTATATCGAAAATATTCAAAATTGTATCGAAAGAAACACGATCGAGAGATATGTAGCTGAGTGTAACACCCTGTTTTTCATAAAATGTTTTATAAAGTTAGTTTTATTTATTTTAAAAATGTTGGTTAAGGGCTAAGTGGGATTTTAGCCTAAAAGTCCCTTTCTGGTACATGAGCACGCTCGTGCTCATCAGCCAGCAAGCCCGTGCTTAAAGTCAGAAGCGTGTTTCTGATTTTAAGTTGAGCACGACCGTGCTCAATAGTAAGCACGCCCGTGCTCAATGCGTGGACCGCGTCTCGCTGACGCTAAGTGGAGCACGACCGTGCTCAATGCTAAGCACGACCGTGCTCAGGTCCGAATGATTAAACGTAAGCAGAACCCGAGGGTTACGTAAAACCCTACTTTTTGGTGCAGCTGCGGCCAGAACGTCTTTCCGCTCTTTTTCTCCTTCGTTCTTCGCCGTAGTGGAGTTCTGAGAGCCGTTTGGAAGGCTTGATTGATCTGCTTCGGTGTTGGTAGGTAATGGTTTCGTCCCTTTTAGTTTCCTTTCATGTTTTGGGATTGGAAACTAACCGGTTGTGTTCTTGTTTGCCCAAGGTTCATCATTGGAGTGAGCCGCTTTGGGAACGGTATCAGTTTACCAGTAGGAGCAGTGTTAGTGCTACCTTCAATCCAGGTATGGGGAGAAGGGCATTGTATTCATTAGGCAGTGGGGTAGTGTAAGGTGACGGGGTTTCCCATGACCCCGGAGTCGTTGTATGTCTACTTGATATTATGTCTGTTTGCCAACATGATTGTTTAAGTTAATGCTGTTATGTCATAACATGTTTTAGTTGTTCTTGATGCTTGATGAATTATGTTCTTATTCATGATGTTATGATTGATGATTTGATCATGGTGATATTGAATGACTGGCTGAATACTGAGTTATTGTTTTAAGATGGTAACTGGAAAGATTACGTTTGAAAACGTGATAGATTAGTTGGTTAATTGATCATTAAAATTTGGCTAATAATCTGGTTTCTATCCCTGCCCAGAACGGTGCAGTCGTGCATTGAGCACGACCGTGCTCCCACTTAAATTCTGGAAAATGGCCGCGTTGCTCAGCACGGCCAAGCAGGTCAAACAGCACGATCGTGCTGCTGAGCACGACCGTGCTGAATGTGAAGCACGACCGTGCTTCACTTAAAAAGGCAGCACGCCCTCACGTGTCCAAGCACGACCGTGCTAAGGTCTAAGCACGACCGTGCTGACCTCCTGGACAGTGATGAAATTAAAGGACTTAAGGGGTTTTTAACCCCATTCCCCTATGATGATAAGTTGAGATAAATAATCAACGATAAAGATTAGATAACCTGGTTATTAATTATATAAGATAATTAGATAATCAAATATTAAGTCGGTATCCGTTGGGTTACCGCACGTTGATAAGTTGAAGTCTTGGGTGCTTATAGACCCAAGCATGTTGAGTTGAACCTTGGTGCTTATTGGCCAAGGGAGCCTTGACCCCACGGTTTGGGTCTAAGGTTACGTTGAGTTTGATGTTGAAAGTCTTGGGAGCTTCATGGCCCAAGCAAGGAGGTGGTTGAGATTGTTTGTTGTTGTGCCATTTGCATAAATCATTGGAGTAGTTGATGGGGGAGGTTCGACAAAGGGGAGATCGCCCTAGAGTACGGTGATCTGGCCATCCACGGTAGGTCACCCAAGGTTTGGTGACCGAGGCCCCCCGTGATGAGGCATCCACGGTTTGATGCGTTGGCTATCCATGGGGTTCACCCAAGGTTTGGTGAACTGCCGGTGTTGGTGCTTTTATGGCCAATACGGATATGTAACTCCAAAGTCGTTCATCCTGAGTTAGTTTGGATCCACATGCATAGTTGGAGTAGCGGAGTAGTTGATGCATTGCATAGCATAGCATACTTGGTTGTTATGACACTGTTGGATGTTGATGTATGCTTATGTGTATGTTTACCTTGCGTACTATTCCCCTGCTGTTTATATGATTACATGAATCTTACTCCCTGTATTGTTTGTGTTTGGCCTGATTGGCATTTGCAGAGGATGACGAGCAGCCCGGAGAGGAGTGACTCTGAGGAGCCGCCACTCATAGTTAGGGCCTGTTTATTGTTTAGTCTGTTTTCGGTTGTATTCCGTGGATATATTTCCGGAACGGTTATACCAGCTCTGAATTGTGACATCGGGGTTGGGTTATTTATTTGATTATGTTTTTATTTGATTAAACTTATTTTGTTATTTTCCGCGTTGTAAACGAGTTCATGTGGGACTTTTCTACCAATGGACAACTGTTTTATTTAATTCAGTTAAATGCATGTTTTTCCTTTAATTGTTTAATATTTAAATGCCTTATAACATGCGGGGTAGAAGGGTGTCACACTGAGCCCACAACCATGTGAAATTTTACTGATAAATAATACTTGATGAATATTAATTGTTCATTGAAACCTTTGTTACCTTCACCTCCTGCAGAACCATTATTATGTTATGAATCGTGTTCCCGACCGAAATAGCACAATGCCATCTAGGTCGGGATAGTGCGAAAATTGTCTATGACCGCGAAATCGGGAAAGTCTCTTTTTGAATAATAGTTTAGAACAGTTTCAGTTCAACTTTGTATATTGAAACTTTTTCCAGGAAACTTGTACGTTGTGGCAGACTTGTCATGTATATATGACTAGGATGTGTGTATTGACATGTGCAATGTGGTTTTACAGCTTTTGATGAGTGTCTAAGTTTTACCATATTGAAAAGAAAAAAAATTATACCCGTTTTTCGAACGTAGTTATTACGTAGATTGTTTTCCGAAAAGTAACCAGCATTTCTTTTATTAATTTATTATGTTTTCCGCAATCGAGTTAGACATGCAACACCGAAAGGGGGTGTTATACACCAACCCCTGAAACAAAGATGCAAGTTCAAACTTTAGCGAAACAGTACTTGTTAGAACATCGCATATAGCAATATCTTATATCGAAAATATTCAAAATTGTATCGAAAGAAACACGATCGAGAGATATGTAGCTGAGTGTAACACCCTGTTTTTCATAAAATGTTTTATAAAGTTAGTTTTATTTATTTTAAAAATGTTGGTTAAGGGCTAAGTGGGATTTTAGCCTAAAAGTCCCTTTCTGGTACATGAGCACGCTCGTGCTCATCAGCCAGCAAGCCCGTGCTTAAAGTCAGAAGCGTGTTTCTGATTTTAAGTTGAGCACGACCGTGCTCAATAGTAAGCACGCCCGTGCTCAATGCGTGGACCGCGTCTCGCTGACGCTAAGTGGAGCACGACCGTGCTCAATGCTAAGCACGACCGTGCTCAGGTCCGAATGATTAAACGTAAGCAGAACCCGAGGGTTACGTAAAACCCTACTTTTTGGTGCAGCTGCGGCCAGAACGTCTTTCCGCTCTTTTTCTCCTTCGTTCTTCGCCGTAGTGGAGTTCTGAGAGCCGTTTGGAAGGCTTGATTGATCTGCTTCGGTGTTGGTAGGTAATGGTTTCGTCCCTTTTAGTTTCCTTTCATGTTTTGGGATTGGAAACTAACCGGTTGTGTTCTTGTTTGCCCAAGGTTCATCATTGGAGTGAGCCGCTTTGGGAACGGTATCAGTTTACCAGTAGGAGCAGTGTTAGTGCTACCTTCAATCCAGGTATGGGGAGAAGGGCATTGTATTCATTAGGCAGTGGGGTAGTGTAAGGTGACGGGGTTTCCCATGACCCCGGAGTCGTTGTATGTCTACTTGATATTATGTCTGTTTGCCAACATGATTGTTTAAGTTAATGCTGTTATGTCATAACATGTTTTAGTTGTTCTTGATGCTTGATGAATTATGTTCTTATTCATGATGTTATGATTGATGATTTGATCATGGTGATATTGAATGACTGGCTGAATACTGAGTTATTGTTTTAAGATGGTAACTGGAAAGATTACGTTTGAAAACGTGATAGATTAGTTGGTTAATTGATCATTAAAATTTGGCTAATAATCTGGTTTCTATCCCTGCCCAGAACGGTGCAGTCGTGCATTGAGCACGACCGTGCTGAACAGGGAGCACGACCGTGCTCCCACTTAAATTCTGGAAAATGGCCGCGTTGCTCAGCACGGCCAAGCAGGTCAAACAGCACGATCGTGCTGCTGAGCACGACCGTGCTGAATGTGAAGCACGACCGTGCTTCACTTAAAAAGGCAGCACGCCCTCACGTGTCCAAGCACGACCGTGCTAAGGTCTAAGCACGACCGTGCTGACCTCCTGGACAGTGATGAAATTAAAGGACTTAAGGGGTTTTTAACCCCATTCCCCTATGATGATAAGTTGAGATAAATAATCAACGATAAAGATTAGATAACCTGGTTATTAATTATATAAGATAATTAGATAATCAAATATTAAGTCGGTATCCGTTGGGTTACCGCACGTTGATAAGTTGAAGTCTTGGGTGCTTATAGACCCAAGCATGTTGAGTTGAACCTTGGTGCTTATTGGCCAAGGGAGCCTTGACCCCACGGTTTGGGTCTAAGGTTACGTTGAGTTTGATGTTGAAAGTCTTGGGAGCTTCATGGCCCAAGCAAGGAGGTGGTTGAGATTGTTTGTTGTTGTGCCATTTGCATAAATCATTGGAGTAGTTGATGGGGGAGGTTCGACAAAGGGGAGATCGCCCTAGAGTACGGTGATCTGGCCATCCACGGTAGGTCACCCAAGGTTTGGTGACCGAGGCCCCCCGTGATGAGGCATCCACGGTTTGATGCGTTGGCTATCCATGGGGTTCACCCAAGGTTTGGTGAACTGCCGGTGTTGGTGCTTTTATGGCCAATACGGATATGTAACTCCAAAGTCGTTCATCCTGAGTTAGTTTGGATCCACATGCATAGTTGGAGTAGCGGAGTAGTTGATGCATTGCATAGCATAGCATACTTGGTTGTTATGACACTGTTGGATGTTGATGTATGCTTATGTGTATGTTTACCTTACGTACTATTCCCCTACTGTTTATATGATTACATGAATCTTACTCCCTGTATTGTTTGTGTTTGGCCTGATTGGCATTTGCAGAGGATGACGAGCAGCCCGGAGAGGAGTGACTCTGAGGAGCCGCCACTCATAGTTAGGGCCTGTTTATTGTTTAGTCTGTTTTCGGTTGTATTCCGTGGATATATTTCCGGAACGGTTATACCAGCTCTGAATTGTGACATCGGGGTTGGGTTATTTATTTGATTATGTTTTTATTTGATTAAACTTATTTTGTTATTTTCCGCGTTGTAAACGAGTTCATGTGGGACTTTTCTACCAATGGACAACTGTTTTATTTAATTCAGTTAAATGCATGTTTTTCCTTTAATTGTTTAATATTTAAATGCCTTATAACATGCGGGGTAGAAGGGTGTCACACTGAGCCCACAACCATGTGAAATTTTACTGATAAATAATACTTGATGAATATTAATTGTTCATTGAAACCTTTGTTACCTTCACCTCCTGCAGAACCATTATTATGTTATGAATCGTGTTCCCGACCGAAATAGCACAATGCCATCTAGGTCGGGATAGTGCGAAAATTGTCTATGACCGCGAAATCGGGAAAGTCTCTTTTTGAATAATAGTTTAGAACAGTTTCAGTTCAACTTTGTATATTGAAACTTTTTCCAGGAAACTTGTACGTTGTGGCAGACTTGTCATGTATATATGACTAGGATGTGTGTATTGACATGTGCAATGTGGTTTTACAGCTTTTGATGAGTGTCTAAGTTTTACCATATTGAAAAGAAAAAAAATTATACCCGTTTTTCGAACGTAGTTATTACGTAGATTGTTTTCCGAAAAGTAACCAGCATTTCTTTTATTAATTTATTATGTTTTCCGCAATCGAGTTAGACATGCAACACCGAAAGGGGGTGTTATACACCAACCCCTGAAACAAAGATGCAAGTTCAAACTTTAGCGAAACAGTACTTGTTAGAACATCGCATATAGCAATATCTTATATCGAAAATATTCAAAATTGTATCGAAAGAAACACGATCGAGAGATATGTAGCTGAGTGTAACACCCTGTTTTTCATAAAATGTTTTATAAAGTTAGTTTTATTTATTTTAAAAATGTTGGTTAAGGGCTAAGTGGGATTTTAGCCTAAAAGTCCCTTTCTGGTACATGAGCACGCTCGTGCTCATCAGCCAGCAAGCCCGTGCTTAAAGTCAGAAGCGTGTTTCTGATTTTAAGTTGAGCACGACCGTGCTCAATAGTAAGCACGCCCGTGCTCAATGCGTGGACCGCGTCTCGCTGACGCTAAGTGGAGCACGACCGTGCTCAATGCTAAGCACGACCGTGCTCAGGTCCGAATGATTAAACGTAAGCAGAACCCGAGGGTTACGTAAAACCCTACTTTTTGGTGCAGCTGCGGCCAGAACGTCTTTCCGCTCTTTTTCTCCTTCGTTCTTCGCCGTAGTGGAGTTCTGAGAGCCGTTTGGAAGGCTTGATTGATCTGCTTCGGTGTTGGTAGGTAATGGTTTCGTCCCTTTTAGTTTCCTTTCATGTTTTGGGATTGGAAACTAACCGGTTGTGTTCTTGTTTGCCCAAGGTTCATCATTGGAGTGAGCCGCTTTGGGAACGGTATCAGTTTACCAGTAGGAGCAGTGTTAGTGCTACCTTCAATCCAGGTATGGGGAGAAGGGCATTGTATTCATTAGGCAGTGGGGTAGTGTAAGGTGACGGGGTTTCCCATGACCCCGGAGTCGTTGTATGTCTACTTGATATTATGTCTGTTTGCCAACATGATTGTTTAAGTTAATGCTGTTATGTCATAACATGTTTTAGTTGTTCTTGATGCTTGATGAATTATGTTCTTATTCATGATGTTATGATTGATGATTTGATCATGGTGATATTGAATGACTGGCTGAATACTGAGTTATTGTTTTAAGATGGTAACTGGAAAGATTACGTTTGAAAACGTGATAGATTAGTTGGTTAATTGATCATTAAAATTTGGCTAATAATCTGGTTTCTATCCCTGCCCAGAACGGTGCAGTCGTGCATTGAGCACGACCGTGCTGAACAGGGAGCACGACCGTGCTCCCACTTAAATTCTGGAAAATGGCCGCGTTGCTCAGCACGGCCAAGCAGGTCAAACAGCACGATCGTGCTGCTGAGCACGACCGTGCTGAATGTGAAGCACGACCGTGCTTCACTTAAAAAGGCAGCACGCCCTCACGTGTCCAAGCACGACCGTGCTAAGGTCTAAGCACGACCGTGCTGACCTCCTGGACAGTGATGAAATTAAAGGACTTAAGGGGTTTTTAACCCCATTCCCCTATGATGATAAGTTGAGATAAATAATCAACGATAAAGATTAGATAACCTGGTTATTAATTATATAAGATAATTAGATAATCAAATATTAAGTCGGTATCCGTTGGGTTACCGCACGTTGATAAGTTGAAGTCTTGGGTGCTTATAGACCCAAGCATGTTGAGTTGAACCTTGGTGCTTATTGGCCAAGGGAGCCTTGACCCCACGGTTTGGGTCTAAGGTTACGTTGAGTTTGATGTTGAAAGTCTTGGGAGCTTCATGGCCCAAGCAAGGAGGTGGTTGAGATTGTTTGTTGTTGTGCCATTTGCATAAATCATTGGAGTAGTTGATGGGGGAGGTTCGACAAAGGGGAGATCGCCCTAGAGTACGGTGATCTGGCCATCCACGGTAGGTCACCCAAGGTTTGGTGACCGAGGCCCCCCGTGATGAGGCATCCACGGTTTGATGCGTTGGCTATCCATGGGGTTCACCCAAGGTTTGGTGAACTGTCGGTGTTGGTGCTTTTATGGCCAATACGGATATGTAACTCCAAAGTCGTTCATCCTGAGTTAGTTTGGATCCACATGCATAGTTGGAGTAGCGGAGTAGTTGATGCATTGCATAGCATAGCATACTTGGTTGTTATGACACTGTTGGATGTTGATGTATGCTTATGTGTATGTTTACCTTACGTACTATTCCCCTACTGTTTATATGATTACATGAATCTTACTCCCTGTATTGTTTGTGTTTGGCCTGATTGGCATTTGCAGAGGATGACGAGCAGCCCGGAGAGGAGTGACTCTGAGGAGCCGCCACTCATAGTTAGGGCCTGTTTATTGTTTAGTCTGTTTTCGGTTGTATTCCGTGGATATATTTCCGGAACGGTTATACCAGCTCTGAATTGTGACATCGGGGTTGGGTTATTTATTTGATTATGTTTTTATTTGATTAAACTTATTTTGTTATTTTCCGCGTTGTAAACGAGTTCATGTGGGACTTTTCTACCAATGGACAACTGTTTTATTTAATTCAGTTAAATGCATGTTTTTCCTTTAATTGTTTAATATTTAAATGCCTTATAACATGCGGGGTAGAAGGGTGTCACACTGAGCCCACAACCATGTGAAATTTTACTGATAAATAATACTTGATGAATATTAATTGTTCATTGAAACCTTTGTTACCTTCACCTCCTGCAGAACCATTATTATGTTATGAATCGTGTTCCCGACCGAAATAGCACAATGCCATCTAGGTCGGGATAGTGCGAAAATTGTCTATGACCGCGAAATCGGGAAAGTCTCTTTTTGAATAATAGTTTAGAACAGTTTCAGTTCAACTTTGTATATTGAAACTTTTTCCAGGAAACTTGTACGTTGTGGCAGACTTGTCATGTATATATGACTAGGATGTGTGTATTGACATGTGCAATGTGGTTTTACAGCTTTTGATGAGTGTCTAAGTTTTACCATATTGAAAAGAAAAAAAATTATACCCGTTTTTCGAACGTAGTTATTACGTAGATTGTTTTCCGAAAAGTAACCAGCATTTCTTTTATTAATTTATTATGTTTTCCGCAATCGAGTTAGACATGCAACACCGAAAGGGGGTGTTATACACCAACCCCTGAAACAAAGATGCAAGTTCAAACTTTAGCGAAACAGTACTTGTTAGAACATCGCATATAGCAATATCTTATATCGAAAATATTCAAAATTGTATCGAAAGAAACACGATCGAGAGATATGTAGCTGAGTGTAACACCCTGTTTTTCATAAAATGTTTTATAAAGTTAGTTTTATTTATTTTAAAAATGTTGGTTAAGGGCTAAGTGGGATTTTAGCCTAAAAGTCCCTTTCTGGTACATGAGCACGCTCGTGCTCATCAGCCAGCAAGCCCGTGCTTAAAGTCAGAAGCGTGTTTCTGATTTTAAGTTGAGCACGACCGTGCTCAATAGTAAGCACGCCCGTGCTCAATGCGTGGACCGCGTCTCGCTGACGCTAAGTGGAGCACGACCGTGCTCAATGCTAAGCACGACCGTGCTCAGGTCCGAATGATTAAACGTAAGCAGAACCCGAGGGTTACGTAAAACCCTACTTTTTGGTGCAGCTGCGGCCAGAACGTCTTTCCGCTCTTTTTCTCCTTCGTTCTTCGCCGTAGTGGAGTTCTGAGAGCCGTTTGGAAGGCTTGATTGATCTGCTTCGGTGTTGGTAGGTAATGGTTTCGTCCCTTTTAGTTTCCTTTCATGTTTTGGGATTGGAAACTAACCGGTTGTGTTCTTGTTTGCCCAAGGTTCATCATTGGAGTGAGCCGCTTTGGGAACGGTATCAGTTTACCAGTAGGAGCAGTGTTAGTGCTACCTTCAATCCAGGTATGGGGAGAAGGGCATTGTATTCATTAGGCAGTGGGGTAGTGTAAGGTGACGGGGTTTCCCATGACCCCGGAGTCGTTGTATGTCTACTTGATATTATGTCTGTTTGCCAACATGATTGTTTAAGTTAATGCTGTTATGTCATAACATGTTTTAGTTGTTCTTGATGCTTGATGAATTATGTTCTTATTCATGATGTTATGATTGATGATTTGATCATGGTGATATTGAATGACTGGCTGAATACTGAGTTATTGTTTTAAGATGGTAACTGGAAAGATTACGTTTGAAAACGTGATAGATTAGTTGGTTAATTGATCATTAAAATTTGGCTAATAATCTGGTTTCTATCCCTGCCCAGAACGGTGCAGTCGTGCATTGAGCACGACCGTGCTGAACAGGGAGCACGACCGTGCTCCCACTTAAATTCTGGAAAATGGCCGCGTTGCTCAGCACGGCCAAGCAGGTCAAACAGCACGATCGTGCTGCTGAGCACGACCGTGCTGAATGTGAAGCACGACCGTGCTTCACTTAAAAAGGCAGCACGCCCTCACGTGTCCAAGCACGACCGTGCTAAGGTCTAAGCACGACCGTGCTGACCTCCTGGACAGTGATGAAATTAAAGGACTTAAGGGGTTTTTAACCCCATTCCCCTATGATGATAAGTTGAGATAAATAATCAACGATAAAGATTAGATAACCTGGTTATTAATTATATAAGATAATTAGATAATCAAATATTAAGTCGGTATCCGTTGGGTTACCGCACGTTGATAAGTTGAAGTCTTGGGTGCTTATAGACCCAAGCATGTTGAGTTGAACCTTGGTGCTTATTGGCCAAGGGAGCCTTGACCCCACGGTTTGGGTCTAAGGTTACGTTGAGTTTGATGTTGAAAGTCTTGGGAGCTTCATGGCCCAAGCAAGGAGGTGGTTGAGATTGTTTGTTGTTGTGCCATTTGCATAAATCATTGGAGTAGTTGATGGGGGAGGTTCGACAAAGGGGAGATCGCCCTAGAGTACGGTGATCTGGCCATCCACGGTAGGTCACCCAAGGTTTGGTGACCGAGGCCCCCCGTGATGAGGCATCCACGGTTTGATGCGTTGGCTATCCATGGGGTTCACCCAAGGTTTGGTGAACTGTCGGTGTTGGTGCTTTTATGGCCAATACGGATATGTAACTCCAAAGTCGTTCATCCTGAGTTAGTTTGGATCCACATGCATAGTTGGAGTAGCGGAGTAGTTGATGCATTGCATAGCATAGCATACTTGGTTGTTATGACACTGTTGGATGTTGATGTATGCTTATGTGTATGTTTACCTTGCGTACTATTCCCCTACTGTTTATATGATTACATGAATCTTACTCCCTGTATTGTTTGTGTTTGGCCTGATTGGCATTTGCAGAGGATGACGAGCAGCCCGGAGAGGAGTGACTCTGAGGAGCCGCCACTCATAGTTAGGGCCTGTTTATTGTTTAGTCTGTTTTCGGTTGTATTCCGTGGATATATTTCCGGAACGGTTATACCAGCTCTGAATTGTGACATCGGGGTTGGGTTATTTATTTGATTATGTTTTTATTTGATTAAACTTATTTTGTTATTTTCCGCGTTGTAAACGAGTTCATGTGGGACTTTTCTACCAATGGACAACTGTTTTATTTAATTCAGTTAAATGCATGTTTTTCCTTTAATTGTTTTAATATTTAAATGACTTATAACATGCGGGGTAGAAGGGTGTCACACTGAGCCCACAACCATGTGAAATTTTACTGATAAATAATACTTGATGAATATTAATTGTTCATTGAAACCTTTGTTACCTTCACCTCCTGCAGAACCATTATTATGTTATGAATCGTGTTCCCGACCGAAATAGCACAATGCCATCTAGGTCGGGATAGTGCGAAAATTGTCTATGACCGCGAAATCGGGAAAGTCTCTTTTTAAGGCAAGGTCCTATCGGTAGAAGGTAGAAGGCAATCACCCGGGCTGTTGCGTATTATAACCAGTCCAAAAGTCTTCGACCAAGGACCACGGGTAGGGCGAGAGTCTCTCGGGTTGAGTACCAAGGAACACATCGGTCGGTCAAAGGTAATAGTCTTGATAAAGCATCTCGGTCGGGCAAAGGTGACAGTCATAATAAGACAAGCCAAAGGACGCGTCACCCTCTTCTAGAAGAATATCATGATGATTGGCAAAATAGAGATCTCGTGCACGATTCCGCAAATCACGCTAACGGCTCGGTGGGACCCGTCCAGGGTAACCAACTCGCGTGAACAGTACGCACCTAGTAGGCTATATAAAGAAGGATCTTCGTCCTTGATACACACACTGTATACACACACCCAAGTATTGAGAATGACAAAATAATACTATGATCACCATTGTTCTGTACCTAGTTCTCAATCAATAATACAGCAACCCCATATACTATTCCTCTTTATTGTTTTAGCACAAACATTTGGCGTCCACCGTATGGCTCCGGTAAAAATTTTCCTCTACCACTTTGGAAAAGCATGAGAAACACAGAGCTCAGGGAGGCAACTCCCACCTATCATCCTGAGTTAGTCACCGATCCTCAGTTCTCCACCAAACGAGTCTACCAATAACTGATGAACACTATGGAACAACTGCGGAGAGACAACCTGGAGTCGTGACCACCTATTAACAACTCCAATCCCGTAACCCAGTTCGGCGAGGAGTAGAGAGAGGAAGATCATGAAGATCTGGGGGGTACCTACCCCGGCACATGAATACCAGGTTCCATTCTTAGGCCAAAGGCGTGCCCACAAGGAAGGATACGAAGACTTCAGGCACCATGAAAACCCACATTTTCCATACCTAAGGCATCCTTTCACTGAAAACATTATGGAGGCACCGATACCAAGAACTTTTGAAACCTTGGTGATGGAAAAATATGATGGAACTGGAGATCCGGAGGAACATCTTATCATGTTTAGCACCCGGATACTGCTCTTCAATCCCACAGATCCGGTTTGCTGCCGGGTCTTCCCACCCACCCTAGGGGGTGGCTCTGGCATGGTATTCTAGACTTGTCCCAAATTCAATTTCCTGCTTCGGTGACCTTGCTATACTTTTCAGTGCCCAATTTGCCGCTAGCCGAGGATATCCCAAAACCTCGGCAAGTCTCATTAATATCAGGCAGGGTAGTTCGGAATCCTTGAGGGACTTTATGTCCCGCTTTAGTTAGAAAATTATCTCGATTCGAGATCTCTGCCTCGTCGTGCTACTGCACGCACTGTTGAAAGGGTTAAGAAGTGGACATTTTGTCGATTCGTTAGCTCGCAGGCCTCCTGAGAGCATTGACGAGCTTAGGCACCGAGCTGTCGAGTACATCAACATGGAAGATATATTCAGGTCAGAAATCTGAACGACCTGGCGGTCGCCCTGTGAAACCCGAGAAGGAGGAGGTTAAGGAGAGAAAAGCAGAGAATAATGGGGAAAGTCAAGAAGGTCAAAACATGATGACAATGCTCTCTATGGTAGGGAAAGATCCGAGAACCCGCAAGCATTTTATGTGGAACACTTCTCGGGGACCTCAATACTGGGAAGACACCAGAGGAGAAGTGACCGATCACAGCGTTGCCTTTTCCATCAATATTTTGGACACACTACCGAAAACTGCAGAACTCTGCAGAAGGCAACAACGGATCTCATGAAAAAAGGACACTCAGTCGGGGCCGACGGCAACCAGGAAGATCAGGCATTCATCCCAAGACCCAACAGACAAGAAGAACAGCAACAACTCTGAAGAGAGTAGAAGACCTCGTACCCGAGATACTGAAGCAAAACGGATGTAAGAAAGGGGAGTACTCTTTTTTCCATCCGGCAATTCCATCAGTCGGAGGATTTTTAATGAGGCTCCTCCCTTATATAAATCAAAAGAGTGTTTCGGGAATCTTTTTATATGTCCTTAAGTTCAAGCGCTGTTCAGCCGCGATCCCTCCAAAAACTACAAGGTCAAGCATTGCGCTCAAACTACAAGGTTGAGCATTGCGCTCCCTTCAAAACTACAAGGTCGAGCATTGCGCTCCCTTTAAAGACTACATTGTCGAGCATCACGCTCCCTTCAAAAAATCACAAGGTCAAACCCCGGCTTCATTTCAGGAAAGACAAACCAGTAGGGACCATGCATTTCAAAAAAAATACAAAAAAAAAAGGAGACAAAAGTAGAACAAGCATCAAATAATGTTTTATTGATAAGTTTCCGAGTACAAGAGAAGTTACTTGGTCCTCCTTTCCGAGTACAAAAGGAGGACCCTACTTAAAAGGGGCTACATTCCACGAAGAAGAAAAGAGAGGGGAAGACTAGCACTTCGAGGCATCTACTGTAATTCCAAGAAACACGCCGATCTGCTCCAAGGTTGAATCCACTCGAGTATGAAGCTAACACACTGGAACAAAAGATCATCCAGGGTTGAATCCAACCAAGTGTGAAGCTGACACACTAGAGCAAAAGACCCCCCAAATGGCATCCTTTGTCGAATCCACTCGAATGTACCAAAGGGAGGCTGCAGTTTGCCCTTTACTGGAACAGCATGAAGCTGATGTGTGTAACACCCTTCCACCTCGCATATTAATATAAAACATTTACTTGAAAGAGGTAATATAAAAACATGCATTTATTTTATTAAAATAAAACTGGATAGAAAGATACCACATTGTAACATAAACAACGTGGAAAAAAACATAGTTTAAAAATAAAACATAAAAATAAACAACTAATTAACAAAACCCAACCCCGATGTCACATACAGAGTTGGTATAACTGTTCCGGAATAAAATCCACGGAATACAACTAAACTGGAAATAAACTATCATCTATAAACTAAGCATCCTATCTAGAGACGCGGCTCCTCAGAGTCACTCCTCCACTGGCTGCTCCCCGTCCTCTGCACAAAGAGATACATACTGGCAACAGAAAAGAGAAACGGGGAGTAAGAAATTATGTAAACACAACGGTACGGAGATAGTTAAGCAAGATGATCATATATCATAACATGGCATAGCAATATACAACATAACAACAGCATAATATAATCATATCAACATGGCATCTCAACCAACATATGCTATGCGGTGCAACACTGCTCCGCTACTCCGTTATGTGGATCCAAAACTATCTCAGGAAGGCAACTTCGGAGTTACATATCCACATTGGCCATAAAAGCACCAACCTGGCAGTCCACCGAACCATGGGTAAACCCCTTGGATAGCCGACGTACCATAACCAGGGTATGCCACCGCTGGGGCGCACGGTTCACCAAACCTTGGGTCAACCTCCCGAGACTTGGCCAGATCATCGAACTCTAGGATGACATCCCCTATGTTGAACTTCCCCCCACTAACAACTTCAACGTATGAATGCATGAGCACGACAACAACAAGGCAACCACCTCCTTTGCTTGGGCCAATAAGCACCTAAGACTTATCACCATCATCAACAACATCAACGTCAACGTCAACACCTTGACCCACAAGGGTCAAGGCCTCCCTTGGCCAAAAAGCACCAAGGTTCAACTCATCAATCACCTCGACTAAAAAGCATCGAGGTCACTTTGGCCAAAAAGCACCAAAGCGTAATCAACGTGCGGTAACCCAATGGGCACCGGCTTAACCAGCTTATTATTCTTTATTATACTAATTAATCTTTAATTAAGCTATCTAACTCTTCTTCATTCGATTGGTGTTTTATCATATTATTGGGGACATTTGGGGTTAAGCACCCCGTAATTCTATTAAGTTAACGTTCTGACCAGTAGGGGGAGCACGGGCGTGCTCGCCCCAACACGGTCGTGCTGCCACTTAAGTGGAGCACGGTCGTGCTCACTATCCTGCACGGCCGTGCTCAATGCGCGGCCGCCTTCCAGAATTTAACTGGGAGAACGGTCGTGCTCCCTGTTCAGCACGGCCGTGCTCCTGAGCCAGTCATACTGTTCTAGGCAGATTCAACTTGTGTTCTTGGATTTTTGGCTCCCTAACACTCTCAAATCATATCCTAGGGTCCTTGGACTAATCCAATTGGCATCAAACCTCACCTCTCACTAACAGTTCATGTTTTATGAAACATTGGGGAATTAATCCCTTAATCCTTATGTTAACTAAGAGTCCTAATAATTCAATTAGAGTCTTATTAACAGTTCAACCTCAACACTCAGTCAATCAACATCATCAATACAATAGCCAACAGCATTATCATAACATCATCATTAATAAACCAATGGCATTCAACATAGCAATATTCATCAATATACACTGTTTGGCATATAACATCATAACAATCTAACAACTACAACAAAGAGGCATACCAACTAACAATTATAGAAATTAATCCATCCAACCAAACAGAACATGGCATTGACAACAGTTTAGTCATATTCATAGTCAAACATAACATGATATTAATAACAGTTAACAACAACAACATATAACGGGGCTATGGGAACCCCTCATCTCACTCTACCCCCTTTCCTAATGAATACACTATCCTTCTCCCCATAACCTGGTATGAAGATTTCGATAGCGACAACCCAACGATCAACTAACACATCCCCTCGAACGGCTCAGTCATCTTTCCAAGCCTTGGTAAAAAAGAAAAGGTTAACCAAATCAGTTTTCAAATCTAAATAATAGAAAGGAAACCAACAGAGAGAGAAACCGTTACCTATACCGATTGGCACTGACAAACTAGATGCTCCCAAGGGTCTCTAAAGCTCCAACAATGGAATTGATTTAGAGAGCAAAGGGAAGAAAGGGTTCGTAGCCGCAATAGGATTTCTATCTGTGCTAAAATAGGGTTTATGAGAAAACCCTCGGTTACTGTTCTCCTTTTAAAGACACATACCCGAGCACGGTGGTGTTCCTCCTTGAGCACGACCTTGCTCAACTTAGCGCCTACGAGGCGCGGTCTGCCTTTGAGCACGGGCGTGCTCCCTGTTGAGCACGGTCATGCTCAACTTAGCATCAGCGAGACGCGCTTACCCAATGAGCACAGCCGTGCTCCTTGTGACTCAGAAAGTCACAAGACACAAGCCTAAGGAAGGGATTTTCCACCTAAAACTCCACTTGACCCATTCTAAACCTTCCTAACAAACACGACACATACAAAAGTACTTAACGAAAAACGGGGTGTTACAACGTGAGGGAGCAAAAAATCCCCCATGTGGTGCCCAGAGCACGAATCCTCCCTCAAATCCTCCTCATGGACCAAAGTTCGTTAAGAACTTTGCCGTAGCCCACGAAGAACATTACGAATTTTGCCATAGCCCAAGAAAACGCTGACGATCAAGATAGAAACCTTCCCAGGAGGAACAAGATTTTCCCTCATGGCCATTGAAAGAGAAATAAAGGATAAAAATATCGAGGGAAAAGGAGAAGTTCATAAATGAAGCATTCAAAGGCATGGTATTTATAGTCAAAAAATGGTAAAAAAGCATTAAAAGCGGAAGTTAAATCCGCATAGGGAACGCATGCATTTAAACCCTTCGGGAAAGAACGCATCTGGAAAGAGGCAAAAGGAGATAACAGCTAAACATAGAAAACAAGTTAATGGTATACCCGAAGCAAACTAACTAGATATGCAAGATCGAAAACCTCTTTGGAGGTCAAAAACAGAATCAACAAAAGAAAGAAACAATATCGAGAACTAAAATGAAGCCTTAGTCGGCTTCCCGAGTGGAATCCAACAAAATACCAAGTTCCAAAAAATTTACAAGTTACCATAAAAAAGGGGGGAAAGAGTTACATCAGCTAACGGGAGCATTTTCCCGACCTTTAGGTACTTCGTTCTCAGCTACCATCTCTTGATAAAGCCGGTCTCACCATCCACCATCCCAGCTGGCACCATCAACTGACCATCTCGAACCTTATTGAGCAAGTTGAATTGAGTATAATCCAAATCGGGGCAAATACTGGAGTACTGCTTTTGCGCAAAATCGAAACTCACCTCGAGCTACTCAGCCGAGAACACCTCCAGTTCAACCACTTCCTTAATCTAACTCTCCCACCTTACCTTCTAGCTGAACTACCTTCTCCTTCGACTCGTTAAGGTTGACCTGAAGAGAATCCTTGGTTTTAAGAATAGTTGAGCAGTTTTCCTCCTGCCTGAACACGTTCTCAGTTGATCACCTCAAATCAGCCTTTAATTCCTCAATCTACAGAGTCATCTTAGCAATATCGGTCATCTACCGTTGATCATCAGCAATCTTCTGATTCAAACGTTTGTTCTCTGCTTCAAAGCTCGACAATACTGGTGTCGATCAAAACTGAATCCATCTCAGAAAAACAAGTCAGGCTGGCCAATCGGAGGCCAAGGATCTCGGTCATCTTAGCAATTTGGGAACGAGTCAGAGAATGATAGAGATCAATATCTGTTTGGTACTGTAGCTGAGGATTCGGGGGTGAGACTCAAGAGGAATAGGGAGTTTCCAAAGAGAAATGGCATCAGGTTGAAAGTTCACCCGGTTTGCTAACATCTGTCCGAAGATATTATCGGGTAAGGTTGCCGGCGGAGGGACTTCAAACTCTAGATTCTCCGATCGCTTTTTGGAAGCAGTGCCAGCGTCGTCCCTAACTTCTGCAACGTTCCTCTTTCTCGGTCTGAGTTTCACTTACGGAACGTTCACGCTGATCCACGTATTGGGTCACCGCCTTATCCCGTTTAGCGAGACCAGATCCCCCGGCGTTACTTCCAGATTGTTTCTTCTTCTCTAGGATCTCGAGCATGGCTTTTTTCGACATCTTGGAAGCCCATCTTCCCTGTTAGAGCCAAAAAACCAAAACACTGAGAAAATGGAGCCGGGCAATCAAGAAAACATTAGAAGGAAAAAAGACCTCACCCATATAAGAGGTCAGCTCGGGCAAATTGCTCTCAGATTCGATGAGCTTACGACAACTCACATCTACCAACTGCTCCAAGAAGTCAATTTCTAACTTTTCTTGATCGGAAAGGCAATGGTACTCGAAACGTCTAATTATGTGGGGCTTACGAGTCCAGAATATAGGGAAATTGGGTTCCCCCGAGCGGGTAAGAAAGAACAAACGACCTACTCCCTGGCTGACCACTTTGACAAATTCCGGCTTAAAACCCTTCCAAGAAGTCGAGTAAGCCTCAAAGATTCTCCTATGGGGAATAGAGCTAAGGGAGATCCAAACCAAACTGTTCTGTATTTTTCACACACAAAAAAGGGTAAAATAAACTTCTTTACAGAGGCCGAGATACCAAAGAATTTACAGGCAATCTCGAATGCCCTGATGAAGGTCCAACTATTCAGATGCAGTTGCGATGGAGCTACATCTAAAGCTTGGAGAAGTGAGCATTCAAACTTAGTAAAAAGGAAGATGGACTCGAGCGAGGGTGAACACCCTCTTATGCATAAAAAAAGAAGTCATTCTCGGGTGACGAATGGTAGATGCGATCTTCACCAGAACAAGGAAGAAAACCCAACCGGCCTTGACCCTTTCTTATCTACAACCAGGTCCTGGACTTCCTTAAGAGAATTCCAGTCTGAAAGCTTCGAGCGCATGCCCAAAACACTGGGAAGCACCCACAATACGGTTCCCTCACAACGGCGGCTAGAACCACCTCACCATCCTCCGTGACAAACGGCGAACCACCCTCTCCAGAATCCACTTCACTCGCAGTGAAACCCTCTCCTATTCCCTCCATAGCCAAAATATGAAAAAAGAAGCAAAACTACCCAAAACACAGCAAGAAAGAAAAAGTGATTTTGAAAGGCGTACTTGTAATGAGAGAAATAGGCAGAAGTGAAAGAGGGAAATAGGAAGGCGAAGAACCAGGAGGAGCAGAGAAACTAGTGAAGACGAAGAAGTGAGAAAGCGAAAGGTTGAGAGGGAGAAGAAGCAGTTTAAATAACAAGCACCCAGTCATAGATGTAAGGAAAATCTGACGGTCAGGGATGAGGAAATGTGTGAAAAGGAATTAATGATGACCCCTGACACGTGTCGAAGGAGTGCAGTGCACGAATGACAAGGAATGGTAAAAACTGCGGGACGTGGCTCTCAAGAAAGTTGACATAGATGAAACAAAGTGTCGAGAAAGCCGTCAGGATTTGAAGACTCAAGCCTCTAGGCTGAATATAGCATGAGACTTGGGAGGTTTCTGTTCCCGACCGAAATAGCACAATGCCATCCAAGTCGGGATAGTGCGAGAATTGTCTATGACCGCAAAATCGGGAAGTCTCTTTTTAAGGCAAGGTCCTATTGGTAGAAGGTAGAAGGCAATCACCTGGGCTATTGCGTATTATAACCAGTCTAAAAGTCTTCGGTCAAGGACCCCAGGCAGGGCGAGAGTGTCTCGGGTTGAGAACCAAGGAACACATCGGTCGGTCAAAGGTAACGGTCTTGATAAAGCATCTCGGTCGGGCAAAGGTGACGGTCATAATAAGACAAGCCAAAGGAGGCGTCACCCCCTTCAAGAAGAATCTCCTGATGATTGGTAAAAATAGAGATCACGTGCACGACTTCGCAAATCACGCTAGTAACCAACTTGCGTAAACAGTATGAGCCGAGTAGGCTATATAAAGAAGGATCTTCGTCCTTGCCACACTCGCTGTATACACACACACACCCAAGTACTGAGAATGACAAAATAATACTATGATCACCATTGTTCTGTACTTAGTTCTCAATCAACAATACAGCAACCCCACATACTGTTCCTCTTTATTGTTTTAGCACAAACAAATCGTATGATCAAGAACACAATAGCACAAGATCAAAAACTCAGAAGGCTAGGAAATTTGGGAATGATTGAGAAAGTACTTTGGCAATATAATATATGGTTTAAATAAGTTTTTGGTCCTTACAAAGTTCATCAAATTTGGTTTTGGTCCCTGTGAAAATTTTTTCTTAGGTTTTTGTCCCTGTAATCTCAAAAAATTTGCAAATAGGCCCTACCGTCATCTTTTTCCATTATCTAGTACTTATGGGTATCGAGATAATTTTATTTACTGTCCAACTTGCTGTAAAATTTGGCCATAAAATAGAAACAAAATCATACATTAGGGAATAAGGTTAAAATTGCTAAATTCGTTCATTTTGTATGATATCTAGTACTCAGGGGGTATCGAGGTAATTTCTCGTTCTTGTCCGACTTGCTCCAAAATTTGGCTAGAAAGTAGAAATAAAATCATATATTAGGGCCATAGGGTTATAATTGACAAATTTTTCATCTAGTATGATTTTTAGTACTCATGGGTAACAATAGGGACTATTTACAAAACTTTCAAAAATACAGGGACGAAATCCTAAGAAATTTTTTTACAAGGACTAAAACCAAAATTGATGAACTTTTCAATGACTAAAAGCTTATTTAAACCATAATATATTTACAAAAGTTGAAACAGAAAATAAGAGCAGCCCACATCTACAAGTACAAACGTGGTAACTAAGCAAGGGAAAATTCAAAACAACTACATGATAAGTGCTTTTGCTAACTTGCTTTTGCTAAGTGCTCTTGATATCTTCAATGATTTAAGCTCATCTATCAACTGCAGCAAGTTGTTGTAAGAGGAACCACCCTCCTCTATAGCTCTCTTAGCAGCATCACCAAGCTTTCTTGCTCTCCTTCTCATTTCTCCACTACTTCCCATAAACAGCTTCACAGCCTTCACTATGTCTTCCCTTCTCACTGTTGCATCCTCATCATCCTTGTTCCTCCAAAGCTTGTTTTCTTTAGCTCCCACCGGGACTCCAACCTTCAAGACATTGGCAAGCAACTTCTCATTGTAAAATTGCTCTCCGAACATAGGCCATGTGATCATTGGCAAACCAGCACTCATGCTTTCAAGTATGGAGTTCCAACCACAGTGAGTCACAGTTCCTCCTATGGCAGGGTGGTTCAATATGAGCAGCTGTGGTGCCCAGTTCCATATGATATAACCCTTCTCGCTTTCCTTCATCCTTTGCTCAAAATCTTGCAGTTGGAATCTGTCTCGATCTTCTTCTTCTTCTTCGTCCTTTTTCCGAATGACCCAGATGAAATGATGACCAGAGTTTTCAAGCCCATGGGCAATTTCAACAAGCTGAGCATGAGGGAGCCTGATTAGGCTTCCAAAACTTACATACAGCACGGACTCATTTTGCTTACAGTTCAGCCAATTTAACAACTCTTCCTGATCTTCTGCATTCTCCTGCTTCTTGACCTTTTCTCCATCATATTCATAATCATACCTGTTAACCCAAGCTGAAACTGGTCCTACACTCCAACATTTGACCCCTATTGTGCTCTTATAAAGTTGCTCATAATCACTCTCAAGTTCATGAAAGCTATTGCATAGGATCCCATAGCTTCTGCTCTCTGATTCATATATTTCATTCCAATGGTCTGTCATATCGTTCTTAGTCCCAACCCATTCTTCTAGCTGCAGAGCTGTCATCTCTATGCTTTCTGGAAAACCAGGGATTGAAAACTTGTGGTGGGTATCAGAGACTAACTTCTCATGAGGCTTATGCTTCCTGATACAGTTTCTGGCATAGGCCGCGAAGCAGCTTGAGCTGTAATAGTAAAGCCTTGGAATATTGCCTATTTTAGCTGCACACTCCACCGTCCAAGGATATAACATATCTGTAACAACACAATCCGGTTGCAGATCCTGAAACAGATGCTCAATTTGATCTTGGAGCATTGATATTCCTAGCCTGATTTTATCAAAGACTTGTTCGGAAGTGCTAGCTTTTAGGTTTTCAACCCCATCAGGGAGACCAACTCGGGCTGCAGGGAATTGAATCGCATGAGTTCTGATGGCGTATCCACAACTGAAGTCAATGTCTATGTTTTTTTGGAATGTCAACGTATTAGCTTGGGTTGTGATAATGGTAACACTAGCACCATGCTTGGCAAATAGTCTTGCTGTGTCTACCATGGGGTTCATATGGCCAGGAGTTGGATATGGAAGAAAAATGACATTTAGTTGGTTGAGTTTATAATCAGATGCCATCTGCATAGCAATTTAATCTCTAGCAATGGCAAAAGTGTAGAACAAGGATTGTGTATTCATTTATTAATTTGTTGCAAGAAACTATAGCTTCATTTATATGCATTGATAGTGTTGATTTTTTTTAGATAGATTGCACATTATTTGGTGGCAGCTTATAAGTGGTAATTAAAAAAATGTGCCATGCTAAACGCGAAGAGTTTTTTATGTACATGCACTAAGCATACCATTTGCTTTTTCTATATTGAACTTTTGTTTATGATATCATTGTGGCAAATAAATTTGTTTTTCATTGCTTTTTCTATATTCAAGAGTTTTTTTTATTTCGAATGAATTTTATATTTAAAATTTGACTATTAAACCATCCTTTTATATTTCAAACTGAAAACAATTTTCAAATTTTGTGTATTGTTTATATTATAATCAATCATGGTTGTACTCCTTGCATCGCATGGATAACACACTAGCAAGATAGAAGTTTACAATTCTTATTCCTATATGTTAAAAAATTCAAAATTCAAATATTTTATATTTTATATAAACATTAAGAAGTCAATACATGTCTGGTGCATTGCACGGGTTCTTATACTAGTTCCTTTTAAAAGAGTAATGATAGGTGAACACCCAAATGGGACACCTGGTTAATTATGTATAATTATTTGGTTAATTCATTTTATTATATGGTTAATCACATACAAATATTTGGTTAATTCTTGATGACCCATTAATCATATAAAGAACTGAATTAATCAGATATTTGCATGTGATTAACCAAATATTTACATGTTTATGATAAATAAGCCCATTAACGTGATTAACAATATAATGAACTGTATTAACCAAATATTTATACATGATTAACCAGGTGTCCAAAATGAGTGTCCCAATTGGGTGTTCAACTATCATTACTCTTTTAAAAAGAAACCGGGTGGAACTGGGAATAAACGTGTTACCTTACGCTGTTGCTGCATAAATTATTCTCGAGTAACCATCAATCTAGTTATAAATAATGATCGATGATTCACGCAGGAGGAGACTTCGATGAGCACATAATAATTAATGTGAATTCTACCAAAAAAATAAAATAATTAATGTGAACCAGAGAAGGTGACGATGAATTAGCAATAATATCGTCTGACTGCCGTTCTTATTAGGAATTCAAACGAGTTTTAAGTTTTGAAAATGTGCCATGCCAGATGCGTGGATGTTTTTTTATGACACTAACCATACTATCTTTTGCATCCAACTTGTGATGATGATTCTTGTGGTTGAACAAATATTTTCACATAGAAGAACAAGAGATTTTAGGGTTCAAGGGAACTGTTTAGTTCAAGAAATTTGGGTTCAAATTTTTTAGATTGTATAATATTTTAAACTTTTGATGTTTATTACCAAAGATAAAAATATTTAATTTGAATGACTAAATTGCAATATCAAAAACTTTGACTACTAACTAATAAAAAAGAAGAGTTAACATCATTCAATGGAACCAAGCTCAACTATAAAAAACTGTTCCAAAACCCTTGTATTTTTCATGGGTACCGTAGCACTCACTACAAGAAAAAAGGCATTTAGCGACCGAATTTAGCGACCGAATATAGTTAGTTGCTATAAGCAACCGAAATTGCGACCGAATTTTTTTTTTCAAAAATTGGTCAATTTTTTCCTTCAGTGACCGAATATTTCGTCGCAAAATATTCAGTCGCAAAATCAGTCGCTAAAAAGAAAATTGAGAAGTCAAACAATTTTTCTTGGTCAGCGACCGATTTAGCGACTGATTATAATAACTAGTTTGCGACCGATTTATTTTCGGTCGCTGAGTAAAATAAATTTTGAACACTAAATTCTTTCCCCTGTGTACATCGTGCCTAGGTCAAAAGAAGAGGCCATTTTCCTTCAATCCACTCTCCCTCATTCTCACTTAGCGCCGCCGCTGCTCCTGGACTCCCCTCGCCGCCGCGCACTCTCCCCCTTCGCCTTCACCTTGTGCTACTGGCTGCTGCTTCCTGCTTCACCTTACGCCGCCGCCGCTAGCTGCTCCTACTTTGCCACTTCGTGAGCTGCTGCGGAGGCCGACGCTGTGTTGCTTTGCCTTTACCTTGCGCCGTCGCCTCGTGCCTCCTAGGTAACTGCTTCGTCTCCACCATACCTGTCTCTGATCATAATCTTCATCTCTGTCTCTCCCTCTCAATTTTTCTTCTTTGTCCCTTTAAAAATCTGAATTAGTAATTGTAAGGATGTCAACGAATTTGTGGGTATTGTCCCCTTTTTTTTGTTTTGTATGAATACATATGGAGGGTGTAAGTTGAATGTTTAAGTTGGTTGATAATGTACAGATATGCTACAAGTTTGTGTACTTTGCTTACTTGCACACCATGTGTTTGATGTAAGACTTGAGATGATTCTTCTTTGAGAATATAATGTGATGCAAATACTTTTCTTTCTCTTTATTAGACTGGATTTGATGAAAGCCTGAACTCTTATTTGAGTAACTTAGTAACTTGGCTTTTGGTTTGTAATGTGTTATTATACACTCATGCTGCTGTCCTGATACTTGTTTTCATTTTGCTACTGTTTCAATGTGACTGATCATTATATGGCTGTCCTGGGGGTTCTAGTGTTGAGTTTTGCTGTTATACAATATAATGCTGCTCTGTCTCATTTGTCCAATATGCTGCTGTCTCAGTTGTTAAATTTACAATGAAGGTTCAAGTGTAGCTGTTTTCTTCTTCAACTCATGCAGTCAAGTGATTTTGGTTTTAAATAACATCAAAATTGATGTTCTGTGTTGGCTGCTCACAACATGTAATCCGCTTGCTTGTTTGGTGGAGGTTTTAATGGGTATAGGTGTAGAATAACAACACTTTTGTTGTTTTTGAACAACTATGCGCTGGCTATTGGGCTACTGCTACGTTCTTTTTTTTATGTGGTTCTGCTTTCTAACAAAGCCTTGGGTGGTTGGTTTTTGGTGGTTTTCTTATCAATTTAATTATGTTACAGATAGTAAAGACTAGGTGTGGGATGGGACAATGTAGTTCTTCAACCTTGCTGTTTATCTTGGTTGAATTCTTACCTTGTTTTGTTCCACTAATTTTTGGTGGTTATGTGTATACGGGTTAGGGTACCCCTAGTATCCTTATTTATTCATTTTTTGCTTATAAAAAAAAAAATCCCTTTGTTGTAATTGGCTCGTGACCATGATGTTGTTGAGGTCTCTATTGGTTTCCTTTTAAGTATTTTGCTTGGACTGATATGCTTGGATACTGTCGACGATGCTCTAATTGACTTACTCTCCTAAATGATAATTAATCTATGTACTCTTGCAAAGTCTGTTTCAGGTTTGTCATCAAGGAAATGAAAATTTTGAATGACTATGGCATGAATTTTGTTAACTGTTCTTGGGACTTAACATGTTAAGCTGAGAAATCTACTTGTGTTTCATGTGATCAAGCCAAGGAGAATGAGTCTATAATACTATTGAGACTTGAGGTACATTTATAATGGCAGCTACGTCTCTCATCTTTCTAATTGGTCTTTTTTTCATTCTTATTTTTATCTTATTTTATTTATTTATTTATTTATTTTTAAAAAAAACACTTTGATAATATGCTAGTAGGTTGTGCGTTCAATTAAAAGATAAGTGATCCAAGAGTCGTAATTTGTGTCTTAATTTGTTTGTCCAATTTGTTAATGGTTAAAATAAATATTTTAAAATTTATTAAGTGTTTGCACAATTAATATGGGTAACCGTTTTTGTTAATGGATGTACTAGGGGTGCAGTGGGGTTAAAATGGGATGAGAACATGCAAGTCCTAGTTTCAAGATCCTATCTACCTCTTCCTTTTGTTCTATACTAGCTCTTATGTTGGGGAGTTTACTTTTTTAGATCAGTTTCATTTATTCATGGTAACAAGTGTTGGGTTTCTAGAATTTAGACTATGTTTTTTTTGCTATTTTATATATGTTTTTAACTAAATGAGTGATGATCGATCAGTGGATTTCGTTGTTAATTTTTGTTTATTGATTTCTTTAATTATTTTCTGATATAATGTGATTGAATCTTTGCTAGTTAATTTGTCATGGTAATTGCCTTTAAAAGGGTTCCTTATCAACATTACATTTCTTCTTCATATGGTTTGTTGCAGTTATTGAAAAGATGTTGCTTCTTGTTGTCACTAGATGTGTGAATTGAACAAAGGTGGTGATGCATTATTCTGGCTATTCATGCTTCTTTTGCATCCAAGACTTGTTGTCAATTTGCTGGTTCTATTAAAATTCCTAAAAGTAAGTACACTTACAAGTGCTTCATATCTTTATCAGTCTCTTGAGTTCCATGGGATTTCATTTTAGTTATTGGATTTTATTCCATAAGTTGCATTTTTGGAAGAAACTTAAATTTTATAACTGTTATTAACTTACTATATTTCTTGGTTTTATTTAGTTATTTTTAAAAAGTTGTAATCTTCTTGAGTTAATTCCATATGTAATTGTCTTTGGTCTCTACTTTTCATATTCAATTTATCTGTTTGGCCCAAGTAATGTACATGTTAGGCTAATGTTTTTATACTTTATAAAGTTTAGGTGTAGTTTAGGCAAAACACAATAATAACGTGCACCAATAATAATCAACATAGAACACACAAATATAGGCTATTCAGAATTGAGGTGCAGCAGAGTGGCTTTGACTTCGAATAGATCCTGGTATTGATCTACAGTCCCATAAATTCTAGAATTGCATCCACTTGAACAATAGGATCTTATTGTTCAATTAAAACTAGTTTCACTTAATTTAGATATCTATGGAGCAAGTTGTACAACAAAAATTACAAGCTGTTAGGGTCAAGTTCTGCACAAATTCAGTTGTGTTCATGTTGCAGCTGAGAGCAATTATTGCATCTAAAATTTCTAAGACTTTTACCAGATCTAGATGAGGATTTTAGCTTTAATTCAAGATTGGTTTCATTGAATTTGGACAAGTACAAAGAAAGATATGTATCCTAGATAGTAAGGCGACACAAAGCAAACTAAGCAAAAAAAAAGTAATTTAATCCTTTGAACTAAAATTTGGTTTACCTTCTATTAAGTTGTGAATTCTCTAGAATAATCCAAACTGCAGCAAGATTAATTCTCTAGAATAATCCAAATTGCAAGTTGGAGACTAGCTAAGTCATTTGTAGATAATTGGGTTGATAAGGACATTGAGTCTTATAATTTGGTGTCAAATAAACTCACTAATAAAGAGAGACAAATGATACCATTGTTTAGCATATTATATTCATTATTCTCTTTTATTGCATCTTGGAAGCTAAGGAATGACTTGAAAGGCTAACATCTTGGAGTCCTTGTGTTATATGTGCATGTAGTTGAAGCTATACATTGACGATTATGCTTGTGATGTGTATGTTTCAGGTTTCTGTATTCTGTCCCACACTTCGAAGTTCGTAATCCCCTTCTTAGTTTAAGTCTCGGTGAGGTAAGTCAATAGTCCCCTTCCTATGTTATGAACTTCTTATTGTTTTGCATTACTTGTAATGTGTTATGTGAATTGATTTGTTGTTTGTTAGTGGAGAGCAAAGCTCAATAGGTTGTTGGATGTGTGCTGATAAATGCCAATCAAATGCTTGCTATTTGTCTCATTTATGTTTTCTTTTGTTAGTGGAGAGCGGAGCTCAATAGGTTTGATATTGTATGAGATGCATGACTGCTTGTATGCTGATAATTTAGAAACCATGCATGTGTTTGTCAACTTGATTTGTTATTTGTTTGTAGGGAGAAGAGCTCAATAGATTGTGATGTTGTTTGAGATGCATGACTGATTGTGTGCTGATAATTTGGAAAAGTTGTATGTGTTTGTCTATTTGATTTGTTGTTTGATAGTAGAGAGCGGAGCTCAATAGGTTGTTTGTCAATTACTTAATGTTAAGTGTACATGACCACTAAAGTTTTATCTTCCCTGTTAACTTGAATTGTTGTTTGTTAGTAGAGGAAGATAAGGCTAAAGTTTTATTATTTTTAATGTTAATAAATTAGCAAAGCCTTAGTTTCCCGTTTGAGATACAATATCAATGTACATGTGTACCTTGAAACACATGCTCATTGTATTGGATCTTGAATTGTCCAAGTTGGACAGTTTGGGAAATACATTTTCTTCACAAAGTTAACGGTTATTCTTTGCATTCTCGTATCTTACAGTTGATTGAATTTTGGTCTTTTACATTTCCTATTGTTCTCCGGGTGCATATTTGATTGTGGTGGATGTCACCTCGTTCAATTCGTGTATACCAGAGACCAATGGGAAATGCTGCCAAAATTTCGTTAGGTATGAGGCATGAGAATTAAGGAATAACTCTTAACGGAGTCTTCGAAATGTTTGTTCTCGAATGGGATAGGGCCATACCCTGTGACAATAAGAAGATGAGTGTTACTCGACTAAGTATTGTTGTTCTAGTTACCAGTCATGGAAGCTCCTGAGCATCGGATGTGGATGGATAGAAGGAAGGAACAAGGTGGAGTGACCGATGAGTTCATTGAGGGAGTGAATGAATTCATGGATTTTGCTCGCAACTCTGAGGAATATCTTAGACAAGAAAAACCAAAGATGAGGTGTCCTTGTAAGAGATGTAAGTGCAAACGGTATCATTACGGGGACGACGTGATGGCACATCTCTATGAGAAGGGGTTCATGCCTAATTACTACTACTGGACCAGCCACGGTGAGAGATTGCCCCCGTTTCCGCCGGTTGTGGTGGACGATGCATACTATGGGGCTGGTGAGCATAGAGAAGACTACCATCCATTCGAGCAGATGATTATGGATCATGCTGGCCCCGAAGTTGGTAGGGGCATTCAACTGGACGGTGTGATGGGGTCTCAACACATAGAGGAGGATCCTAACCCAGAATCACAAAGATTTTTTGACATGTTGAGAGCCGCACAAGCACCTTTGTAGGATGGTTGTCAGGATTACTCCGAACTATCGGCTTCTCTGGTTGCTCTTAGCCTCAAGTCCGAAGGCAATATGACTTAACATGATTTTGATCGGTGGGTTCAATTTATGGGTGGGGCAATGCCGAGCAACAATCGCATGCCTAGAAATTTCTATCAAGCTAAGAAATCAGTGGCAAACTTGGACCTGGGTGTTGAGAAGATTGAGTGTTGCCCGAATGGTTGCATGTTGTATCGTAATGAATATTTGGATGAGAGAGTTGATACTTGTAGATTTTGCGGTGCTGATCGTTACAAGATAAGAACTGATAGAAAGGGAGTTGTTAAAAAAAAGCCCCCTAAAAAAGCAAGATCGGAAAGCAGAATCGGGCTTCTGACACTAGCGCTCCACTATACACCGGTGGCTCAATAACCATTCATGAACATTTTGATAGGATGGTAATAAGTCAACTTGAATTTTATTGTTTTTTAATTTAGTGCTTTATATATGTCCTTATTAATAAAAAATTGTATTTTTTAGCTTTTGTATATGTAGCAGAAAGAGCAGCAGAGAAAACCCACTGCAATTGAGATCGTGCACAAGACCAAGAAGACCAAGCGTGGGGAGTGGGTTAGCCCGAAGGTTCGGGACCTTGTTGTAAGTACTATTAACTCACCAATTCATTTTAAAAATATTAATTACTTTCATTCTTTTTAATATATAATTACAAATGATAATGTCTAACATATTTTGCAGGACGAATTCCATCGCCTCAAAGACGATGCCAGTAGTCAGGGGCAGGAGCCGTCTCCTGAGTCTGACAATGCCCTTTACTTAAAGGTGGTTGGCGGGAAAAATAAGAAGGGCCATGTATTTGGCCTTGGTCAGCTTGGGGAGCAGTTCGTGGCCATATCAGTGCCATGCGAACATTCTGGCCCTGATCCCAACCCAGATGTTAGAGAGGCCATCATGAACATGAATGCTGAACTTGCGGCGAAGGATAACGAGATACATGAGTTGCGGGAGCACGCACGATAGCAAGACAGTCGCAAAAGAGAGCAGGATAATCGCATGGAGGAGCTGTTTAGGTACTTGGGATTCTGACCTAGCAGTTCCGGATCTGGCGGCGCCCACGTCGAGGCTACTACTGCGGATGTCGCTGCTGCTGATGCCGCCGTTGTTACCGATGCTGCTGCTATTGATGACGCTACTGCTGCTATCGCTGCCTCGGATCACTCTGGCATCAGCCCACTCCCTTCACCCCCTCGTCACATAGATTAATTTTCCCATCTTTGTATGACACATATTGACTATTACATTTGTATTTCTCCTGGTCTTTTTAAATATTTTGCGTGAATTTATCGAATTATCTGCTTTAATATGATTGATATTTAATTTTATTTGCTTTAAGTTTATGTTTGATAATTTTAATTTAATTAATTAAATCTTATTTTAATATTTTGCGACATAAACAAAAATAATAATAAATCAGTGACCAAAATTTTTTCGGTTGCTATTTTAAATATGACCAACAATTTTAGCGACCGAATTAGCGACCGAAAATCGTTAAATAGCGACCAAAAATTTTGGTCGATAAAATCCTTTTTTTTTTGTAGTGACTTCCCTAATAATAATACTATATATATTAGAGAGAGAGGGAGAGAGATGAGAGAGATGAGAGAAAGAGAATAGAGAGAGAGGAGAGAGAGGAGAGAGAGGAGAGACACACAGAAAGAGAGATGAGAAGAGAGAAGAAAGAGAGAAGAGAGAGAGAAGAAAGAGAGAGAGGAGAGAGGGGGGAGAGAAGAAAGAGAAAGGGGAGAGAGAGGTAAGGACATTTTTGTCTTTTTTGGTAGTCTGTCCATGGGACAAAATCCGATGATTCTGTGGGGGACAAAATTTTGGGTTTTTGTCTTGTCCCTCACCCCCTTTTTTGTCCTGTCCCCTGACCACTTTTCAAATCAAACAGGGGACAAAAAAATTTTGTGCTGTCCAGTCTCCTGCATTTTTGCAAATCAAACACACCCTAAAACACACAGGCCAAGGAAATACATTGAAATGAGCTTATTGTAATTAATATTCATATATAAATAATTACCCCTTCTAATTAATGAACAAACTCACTTGTATGAAAAGTTAATATATCTCGTAAATATAAGTCCTATTATAAACGAGGGTAATATTGAAAATTAGCATTTAATATGTATGAAAATTGATGCATGTTTATTATATTTTGGATTAAAAAAAAGTACTCATTTATTTCTTATATTAATGACCGGAGGGAGTAAAAATCTTCCTTATTTTTTGCATTCGATCTTTCGGAAAACCAAGTTGCATATATAAGTTGATTTTGTTTTGTTTTTTTTATCAAGTAAGTTGATTTTCTTTTGTAATTATTAAAAGGCTTCTTGGTCTATCCTTTTAAAAAGGAAAAAAAATTGTCTGTGAAAATATAAATATAGTGTCATATTAACGAGTATTCTTAGGTCACTGATTAAAGAATCTAAAAATAACAAGATTTTATTATGAAGTCAAGTATTTATCTTCTCAAAACATTAAATATAACATTTTCCAATAAGATCTTTCTTCTTTAGGGCACTAATTATCGCATTCTCCATAAATGTATTAAACTGGTGCTGCATAAATCTCGAGCAATCATAAATGCCGATTCACGTAAGGAGGAGACAATGAGGACATAATGATTAACAGTGTGTTTGATTTCAAGTTGAAAACCTCCGGAATTGATTCTGCCATCTATCAAACGTAATTTTAGTAAAAATGAGATGTTTGGTTATTATCAGGTAAACTTGATTTTGCCTCCAGAAGTGATTCTGATTAGAAGCTACAAAAAGTAGCTTTTGAGTTGAGTTGAAAATTTTACACTAATTTTTATATCAAACTTGCTTTCAAAATAAATACATCCAAATATAAATCACTTCACTTCAAACTCAATTCTAACCAAATCAATTTTATAAAATCAATTACATTTAAAATCGCTTTTATCAAATGCTCATCCAAACATACACTAACAAGATTTTAACCCCGCGTAACGTGCCGTGGGACTCAATTGTTATTCCATTTGTTTAGGTTTAATGAATCTTTTAGTCCCTGAAAAGTGACGAGTTTTGGTTTTAGTCCCTGCATTTTTTTTTATTGGTTTATGTCCTTATAAATTTAAAACTTTTGGTTTTAGCCCCTACCGTCAGTTACCATATGTTAAGTGCTGACATGGCTAACGAAGTGCCACATCAGCACTGCCATGTGAGCAAAAATATACCACGTTGGCTATCACGTATGAAAATAAACTTTGGTTTTGGTCCTTCAAAAATGAGTAAATTTTTGTTTTAGTCCTTGTACTTTTTTTCATTGGTTTTGGTCCCTGTAAATTTAAAACTTTTTTTTTTTAGTTCATGCTGCTAGTGGCACTCTGTTAAGTGCTAACATGGCTAATAGAGTGTCATGTCGGCATTGACATATTAACTTGATTATTATTATTTTAAGCCATATAGGCTATCATGTCATAATATTACATTTTTAAAAATATCAACATTAATTATTATTATATTTAACCATTATTATATCATTTTAATTTGTATTATTATAATAGTATAACAATTTTTTTTTTAAACCAGACTGTCCATTCTTCTTCTTCTTTCACCAGTTCCTCCTTCATTCTGCAACAATCTTGCTTCCTCATTCTGAAGCATTTCTTCATACCTTCTACAACGTTTTTTTTAACTTCCATTCATACTTGTGTTTTTTTCTTCTTCTTTCTCTCATGTTTTCCCCCTTCATTCTCCTGCAATGAGTTTCTAAAGTCGTGACTATGATACCCTCCTCAATGCAAAAGAGGAAGAAGATTGCTGCAGAATGAGAAAGCAAGATTGATATAAAATGAAGGAAGAACGATGGAGAAAGAGGAAGAAGAAAGGACAGTTAGGTTTTATAAGGAAAAAAGTTATAATATTATAATAATGAAAATGAAAATAATATAATGATTAAATATAATAATAATTCATGTTAATATTTTTAAAAAAAAACTATTTTTTGATGTGGCAGCGTACGTGGCTTAAAATAATAATAATTAAGCTGATGTGATAATGCTGATGTGGCGCTCTGTTAACTACGTCAGCACTTAACAAAGTGTCCCTGACGGCAAGGACTAAAATCAAAAGTTTTAAATTTACATGAACCAAAACCAATGAAAAAAGTACAAGGAATAAAACCAAAATTTTCTCACTTTTCAGGGACTAAAACCAAAGTTTATTTTCATATGTGGCAGCGGACATGACATATTTGCTGATGTGGCAGTACTTACGTCGCACTCCGTTAGCCACACCAGCACTTAACTGAGAGTAAAACCAAAACTCACCTACTTTTCAGGATTAAAGAGCTCATTAAACCTTTTTTTTTTAATTATATAGTACCTATTTTAATTATTTTATTTATCATATCATATATTATTATAAAATTATCAATCATATAATAAATTATTTTTGCTAATAACCTGTAAAATAATGCTTAAACATATGACATAAAAGTATATATTTTTTTTACAGTAAAGAATGATTTTACTAACGGTTAAGTCGTCTCTTGAAGATTCTGGGGGAAAAAAACAATATTTTCAATTATCTATATTGATTAAATTGTGAATCAACCTTTGACTCATATGTGCTTTACAATTGCCACCACAAGGAATAAGTTGTTTAGCGACCGAATTAATGGCATCGCACAAACCTTGGTCGCTAAGCTGTGTTAGTGACTGAAATTTTTATTCGATCACCAATGACGACTGAAGTGGAGCGTCGATAATGGACAAAATTCGGGCGTTGGTTAGTTGGTTGCCTTATTCTGGAGACCAAATTAAGCGACCGAAATGTTAAACACAATTTCGGTCGCTAGGTTTAGCATGGGGTAATCCCTTTAGTGATAGAAATATAAGTCATAATTTTGCTCGATAACTAAAAAAAAAAAAATTTGGTTTTCTGATTTTTACTTAGCGACCAAATAATCAGTGAATAATTCGGTCGCTAGATTTTTATTTTAACCTTTTTAAGAACTTACAAAATAATTTAATTGGTTACTATGAATAAGAAATAAACATTAATTTATTTTTTTTCAATTTATTATTAGTGACAACAATTTAAAAAATGTAGCATACAATATAAGTCAACCAAAAATGAAAATAACATAAATATGTAGCCAACTAAAAATGATATGTAGCAAGATCAAGATGTAGACGAGATGTCAGAATGGTCGTCCTCGTCGTCGTCGATGTTGCTGCTGTCATCATCCTCATCCTCTGGAGCAGGAGAAGCCACAACTGGAGCAGGTGGTGGCACAACACGAGGTAAGATCCTCATTTTCTCCAATACCAAGCGCATAGCCTGACCTTTCTCCACTGTCGGCAGTTGTGTTGTCTGCGTCAGCTGAGCAATCTGCTCTGCCATCAACCGCTTTGTGGAAGCCTTCTCTCTGAACTGGGCGTTAAGTGGTGTAATGGTGTCCTGCATATGCTCGAACTGCTCCGAAGGAATGTAACCCACGCAGGACTGAGTAGACCGACCAGACGATGAGGCGAGAAACTCATCACCCAAGTGGCCTTGGCCATACACGTGCCCCTTCTTGTTCCTACATTTGACGACCTCCAAATATATAGTGTTGTCGTCGACGGAGGTCGGAGGGTGGGGGCCCTCACCAGAAGTACCCTCATCCTGGAAGACACATGATAAGACCTCATCCCACTTATAATTATATGCGTCCTTCAAAGTACAATTGAAAATCATTAGTTATAATTATAATATTAACAAATAATAATAAATTACAAGTTTTAACTAAGATTGTTTGTTTACTTATCGCATAGTTACGAGCCTTGCCGTTGACCCATTCTCCTGACTTCAACATCCAACTGGTCGGTGTAATTGCACAGCCTGCATATATTTAAATAGAAGTTAAATTTGTAATATTTGTAATAATTAAAAATTACAAATAAAATCAATTAAGTACTCGGCTAAAATAATGATTTAAACCTACCAACTCATCAAAGTGAACGAGAGACGCCGATGTAGGCAGATGCCCTACTGTCATAAAGTAAACTTGTGTGTAAGAGGAGAACTCAATTTAAGAAGTAGAACTTGAAATTAGCCCTTAGATTCCAAAATCAAGCTAAAATAAGGCAAAAAGGAGTATAATGAAGCAACTCTCAAACCATGTTCATAGATCGCGTATTACTAACATGAATCACATAGGGAATTATTGTTTACCACTTGTAGCGTGCTTTCACTATGATCACAAGTGCCACGAAAATGCAACACCTTTACTCAGTTCACGTGAGCAAAAAGGCATCGGAACTCTGCGTCTTATGCTAGCTGACGATTATAAGGAGGCACGACAAGCAAGTCTAGGTTTAGGGCAAGACTTATAGCCTATTTATAAGCCACAAGTTCCTCTTGATGTGTTGATTTAATTAAATAATAATAATAATAATAATTAAAAAAAAACTTAACTTAAAGATAAAAAAGGAAGGAAAGGATGTGCTTTTATATCTTTAACATATATAGTCCCACATGGCTAAACTATTCACTTGGCACGTCCCACATTAGAGAATGCAAGCTCCTTCTCCCTCCTCACCTCCTATATAACGAGTTGATCCTCAAGTGGTTGAAACACATAGAGAAACATTCACACTTGAGCTTAATACTATGTATAGGGCTCGTGACTTTTTTTAAAAAAAAAAAAAATTGGTTTCTAATGCTTGGGCTTAATATTAAATATAAAGCCTAAGCATTTTAGTAAAAAGCAATTTTTTATTATTAGTTTGTTTTTTAAGCATAGGGAACTGTGTCTTTGCACTACTTGGAAGGGAGAGTATGTGGGTCAAACACATAGTGTTTCTGCACATCTCAGAGGTAAGTTTTTCGTTTCATTCCTATTTTTGCTTTTAGATTAATAAGTTTATTTCCTTTTTTAGTATTTTTTAGAATTATTATAACTTTGATACACCATGATTACATTTAATAACTTGCGGGGTTTAAGTTTGTTCCATAGAAAAATGACTTTTTAGTCACTCATTCTCTGCCATAGCCATTTATCAATTTCGATAATATGCCGACATAATGAGACGTTTTAAATTAAAAAAAAAATTATTTTGACAAGACAAGACCAATTCAATCAATTTAGCAGATAACTCTAGATCAAATAGGTAACCATTTAAACGGACAGTGTAGGGTACTAATACCTTCCCTACCCATAGTCAACCCCCGAACCTAATCTCTAAAACGCAAACCATTTTTATTTTAGGTACCTAATTGCACCATTCCATGTAAATGGATAAAGCGATTGGTGGCGACTCCCGAATCCCTTCCTCTTTTTTCCTTTTTCATCGCAGCGCTCTCCGGGACGGTCGCGACACTACCCAATTAGCGAGAGTATTAGCCTTACCGCGACCAAATTTATAGTGCAGTGAATGTCCCTTCGTCCATATGTCTTAATTGAACACAAGGCATAAGAGTGTCATCCTTATTATGTTCAATTATTTGTTTCTCGATCCCTGAGTAGATGTGTAATCACAAAGTGGCCCAATATCACATAATGGCTCATTTCCGCATGGTCACGCATATCTAACGTCTCAATATATCGAGAGCCTAAAGACATTGCCCCTGTTATGTAGAAGAGACGAATCCTATCTACATTATTCACACGCCTCAACGTGATTTATTGCAGGCTCAATAACTACCTTTATTATCACTTGTTATGCATGACGTTTGACAGCATTAAAGCCTACAACTCCTCATGTAGGAATCTCAGTGACTTCACGTCGAATGACTACTTCACTATGAACGATATGAGAATACTTATGACACTTACATAACTATTATTAAGTATTCTCATAGCGGGTCATCTGGTATAAATATTACTTCCTAATATTTATACATGTGTGCTGACTTGATATCACATATCCATGACATGTGAGATATGGTCATCAGTCTACTCACACAATAGTCTCTATGTATTATTGTCGTCATAATTAACAATAATACTTGACTACGTATATTTAAGAATAACGTTCTTATTATTTAGTGAGGTCTCACGATTAAGTCTCCTACTTAATGTCTCATTAAATTAATTGTCTCTTCTAAGGACTTTGTAGCTCAGTTTGATAAATATTTTTTCACTAGCTTATAGCGTTATTTTCAGACGTTGCGATTGAGCTTATAGCTTATTTTAGTTAAATTCCTGCAATATTGTTTCTTAAATAAATAAAATATGTTAATCTTAATATCTAGTTGTCACACATTTTCCATCCCTCTCTCTGACATCATCCTAACACGTCATTTTATTTAATAAAAATAATTAAAAGATAACGTTTTAAATTTTGAGATGATAAATAATTTATAATAAAGTAAATTATTAAAAGTGATAATTATTTAAAAATAAATAACATATATATAAACAAAGTTTATATAAAAAATACAAACATATCCTTTTATGTTATTTTATATTTATCAATTCGCTATTGAACCGTTGAAAAATCATGGAAACCGGAATGAATCGGAGGAACCAGATTGAACTAGGAGGAATCGTTCGAACTGTCGAACCATGGGCGGTTTTGCAAAATCAGCCGGTCAGCAAATTTTGTCTCTCTTTTAGATTTTTATACTTTGTTTTAGGCAAAGTAGGTTGTTTGATCCTGTACTTTTTTCACTTTTCATTTTGGTCCTATACGTTTAATTTTATTTTTTACATTTTTTTTTGACAAATTATTTTTTACATTTTAGTCGAATACTTTAGGTGCTATCATTACGATAGGCCTAAACTTGACGCTGTCAAGAAGGACTTGACATAAAGGACAAATATGAAAGATGAAACATAACAAATAGAACTAAAATATAATTAAAATGTATTTTCCCTTTCATTGCATCTCATTTATGTTCTATATTCTTATTTTAGGTTAGTTCTGAAACTGATGCCGTCATGTTCGAATAGACAGAAATGTCTCTTGTGTCAACGGAACATAAAAAATAAAAAATGTCAAGAAAAAATAAAACTTAATCAACTTGAAAAAAAAATGTATGAGACCTGTTTTGCCTTTTTGAACTTTACTCCTTTGTTGAAAATGAACGAAAATTACCCAAAAGCGCTTAGATGAGGTGACACGGATCTCTTCCAGCTTAATCAGAGGTCTCGAGTTCGAATCCTGACCCTGAGAATGCAGCAATGTTAAAATTCTTGAGGGAGAGCTTTGTCGTCCTTGTGGTCCTACTTGGCTCGAAGGATTAGTCCCGTAGTTGCGCGCGAAGGATATCCTGGAAAAAAATAATAATAACGAAAACCCACGTAAGCTGTTCCTCGCCTCGCCTCAGCCCCTGGCTCCTTCCCGTCGACGCTGCTCCCACACCGTCGACATTCCTGTCTCACTGCTGAGGTGCCGTCTTGCTGTACGCCTCAACTCAGCCTTTGTACGGTGATGCTGCCGTCGAGCTTCTGACCTTGCTGCCGTCGACCTGCATCGTCATGTGTCTTCAATCCGGTTTGTTCTCTTCGTCTTCCTCTGTCTTTCTTCGCGTCATCCTCTAATCCAGATTCAATTACTTTTTGTGGTACTATTATTGTTTGTTCGATTGGTCTTCTGTTATTTTGATATAGTTACTTTTTTTGGGTACTATTATTCATATACCTTGTTTGATTCAGTTTAATTTTTTTTTTATGTGTTTGGTTCAGTTTTTTTTTTTTGTTTGATTCAGTTTATTTTGCATCCTTATTATTTAGTAAGATTTGATGTTTAAATTTATTTTACGAAAATTTGTATTTATTATGGATTTCACTTATGCATTATGATATATGTTTTTGGTTTTTTTTTTTTTTTTTGACTGGATATACATTTTTGGGTTATTGATTGATTACCTATAAAGTTTAGTATTTTATTAATTTATTAGTCAACCGGTTCGATCATTGTTAAACTAGTTGATCCAATCGAACCATGAGTCAGATATTTCACTGGTTCCATCTTCAGTTCAGTTTTTAAAATATTGTTCTCAATTTTTGTTTCAAATATTAAAAAATAAATTAAAACAATAAAAATTAAAATTAAAACTAAAATAAATAAATAAAATAAAAAGAGTGTTGTTCATGGGTGGTTTGGGGAGAGGGACATAAGGTTTGGAGTGATAAGAAGATTGTGGGTTCAACTTCCCCACTAATATAACAAATACTAACAATCTAACATTTGTCTATAAAAAAAATGGTTAAAGTAATCTTTTGGTCCCTATACGTGACACTGATTTTTAATTTGGTCCCCATACGTAGAAAGTTATCAATTTGGTCCTTATACGTGACACTGCTTTTCAATATGGTCCTCACCACTAATTAGTCCCTATATAAGATGGACCAAATTACAAATTATTATCACATGTAGGGACCAAATTGAAAGTAATTATCACATGTAGGGACTAATTTCCAATTTTTTTTTTTGTTGAATTGGTCCCTACATGTTACAATAAATTTAAAATTGATGAATAAAATAAAAGGTCTGCCATTTCACGTGGTTGACACCGGTGCTTAAGAAAATTAAGTAATGCTGCTTCCTTAATTTATGTAGGAATAGTTCTCAATACCAATTGATTTATACCTCACTGCGACATCTCCCCCTTTATATGACCAAAACTACTTTCCAATTAGCATAGCTTAAACAGCATTAACACTATGGCAGAGCAACCTAAGAAGCTTCATGTTGCTGTGTTTCCATGGCTACCCTTTGGACACATAATTCCATTCTTTGAGCTTGCAAAACTAATAGCACAAAAGGGTCACAAAATTTATTTCATTTCTACACCAAGAAACATCCAACGCCTCCCTAAACTACCTGCAAATTTACAACCTGTAGTGGAACTGATAGAACTCCCACTGCCCCATGTAGACAAACTCCCTGAAAATGCAGAAGCCACTATGGACATTCCACAACATACTGTCCCATTTCTCAAGCAGGCTTTTGATGGTCTTGAAGAACCTTTGACTAAGTTTCTTAAGAGATCCACTCCTAATTGTATCATATATGACTTTGCACCATACTGGTTGCCACCAATATCCTCTAAACTAGGCATCTTATGCATCCATTTCAGTATTTTTAGTGCATTTGGTTCGTCTTTCTTTCTTGATTCCAAGGGAGTAAAGACAAATGAATCTCCTAACCAAGTAGTGCTTCAATCCATTGAGTACAAAGCTTTGACTGATTACCACAGTCAACAAATTGAATGTGGAGTTTCAGATGAATTCAGAGCCCAAGAAACAATTCGTGGTGCCGATGTTTTTGCTTCCAGAAGTTGCATGGAGATTGAAGGTGAGTCACTAAAATTTCTTGAAAAACTTTGCAGGAAACCAGTAATTCCAGTTGGGTTATTGCCACCCTCCCCACAATTCAGTGAGGACAGCAAGGATGACAATTGGGATAAAATCCAAAAGTGGTTGGATAAACAAGAAAAAAGATCAGTGATCTATATAGCATTTGGAAGTGAAGTGTCATTAAGTAATGAAGACCTTACTGAGTTGGCTATAGGATTAGAACTATCTGGTCTCCCCTTTTTTTGGGTTCTAAAGAAGCAAAATATCCCTGCTAACAGTGATTTTGTTGAGTCACAGGATGGAATTAGGAGCCAGTTAAATAAACATGGAGTGTTGTGGAGTACTTGGGCACCCCAGATGAGGATATTAGCACACAAATCCATTGGGGGATTCTTGACACACTGTGGTTGGAGCTCAGTGATAGAGGGTCTTCAAGTTGGGTGCCCACTTATTATGATGCCATTCCATAATGAACAAGGGTTAATTGCAAGGTCTATGGAAGAAAAAAAGGTAGGGATTAAGGTGCCAAGAAATGAGCATGATGGAAAGTTCACTAGGGATTCTGTGGCCAAGGCATTGAGATTAGTCATGCTGGAAGAGGAAGGAAAGGCTTACAGAAATCAGGCAGAGGAGATGAGCAAGATATTTAGGGACAAGGAACTGCACCAAAAATACATAGATGACTTTGTTAATTATATGGAAATCCATAGTCCAGCCATTAAGCATTAGCAAATTAAGGTTTTTTGCCACCTTCTATTCATAGTGCTGTAATAATCAAAGTGCATGGATGTTCCCTTGCACTCTCTTGCTGAATAATAGACAAAGATACTGCTATCCAAAATGTTAGTTTTAAATGTAATCCGGGACAGACTTACTGTGTCGGATATTTAATGGTTGTTTGTCACTGTTGTAATATCATCCGGTTGGTCTTGTAATTGATGCACTATTCACATACCCATATGTTTGTTCCATGAGTTGATTTGATTGGCAGTGTCTAAAACCTGTGTTGCATGGATTTGGGTATGATAACGATAGCCGGTAGGTATGGTATTTTTCAAAAATCTAAGGTACGAGTACGTCAATATAAATTTAGAAATATATGTATAAGAAAGGTATAAAGTAGCAGCACCGCTACTAGCCTAGGATGCGAGTGTTTCAAGATGAGAGGTCGAGACCCAAAATTGGCGGGGATGTGACGATGAGAGATTGATCATGTGATTAACAGACTCAACATCATGTGTGGTTCGAAATAAAAAGAAAACAGTTATGATATTTGCACACCTGAGTTTGACACCCAGGTGGACACCTTGGTTAATCATGTGTAAATTTTTTGTTAATTCAGTTCATTATATGGTTGATAGGTTATATAAAGCTTATTTTTCATAACCATGTAAATATTTAGTTAATCACATGCAAATATCTGGTTAATCCAGTTCTTTATATGATTAATGGGTCATCATGAATTAACCAAATATTTACACGTGATTAACCATATAATGAACTGAATTAACCAAATATTTGTACCGATTAACAAAGGTGTCAAGTTTGGATGTCAACTTTGGGTGTGCAAATATCATTTCTCAAAAGAAAAATCCCTAAGTTTCTAGCCCAAAATAAGCTATATGACACTTCACAGAAACAAGGAAGGACATATCCTGTTGCAACAAAAACATGTTCAGTCGTGCAGTGTACCCAAAAAAAAAACATGTTCAGTCGTGCATACTGCATTTAATAGTAATAGCATACCAAGTGAACAAATTTATTGAGAACCATGTGACCATGTTCATTATTACTCATGGGGAAAAAGGGAATATCACACAATGGCACAGGGTTAAGACTTAAGAGGAGTTGTACCCTCAAGGCCTCAACAAAGTCATTATAACTTTCAGGTAACGAATTTCTAAGATGTAGCGCCTCATTATCTGAGAATTGGGAGATTCCAAACGAAATTCCAAGAGAAGCTAAAATCCACATAAATTTAATTGTTAAAAGTCATGTATAACAAAGAACTACGAATAAGAAGTCCCATTAGAAAAGCTGAAGTATAACATATGGGAGATAAACCACCCATTCATTGAGTTTACACCATGCATATGTTCAAAGGTGAGGGTATTGGGAGTTTCCTTTATGCATTCATGTTGTATATTGACACCGAGTGTGAGAGCTATTAGACTTCATTTTTTGTTTAATTAGTAAGCATTTCAAGCTTTTAGAAGTTTTTTTTTCTTTTGGTAAATAGCTTTTAGAAGGTTTTGACTTATAAGTAATATGTGTTTAAATAAATTTTTGGTTGCCGGAAAGTTCATAAGTAATTGGCAATTGACTCATTGGAATATCACAAGCATTGTTAAGGGCTTTCGTGAAATACTTCTTTTGAGGAACCTAATTAACGCAAGGAAAAGGAGAAGAAGGAGGTGGCAAAGAAGAAGGAGGAGGATCAGAAGATGAAGAAGGAGGATGGAGAATCGGAGGAGCAAAAGAATGCATTGCCATGGTGCAATGACATGCAAAACCCTAAACCCTCATGTAAGACGAAACCCTAGCAGAGCTTTCTTCTTCCTCCCTATTTTAAATTCATATGAATTTTCCCTATTTTAAAATCTTGTCCATTTTGAAGTATTTTCAAAATCATTTTTGAACGGGGGAGAAAATTTTTTTTTCTGAAAGAGGGAGTATGAGTACATAGAATTGCATGTCTAAGGGGATAATTTAAAATATAAACTATTTGTCACTTGATGACATTGTAAGGGCCAAGGGGGTGATTCTTTATTTAAACTGCATAGCAACTCTGCATAACATGATTGACAATATTAATGTTTCATCTTCTCATCCTTAAATCATATTGCCTATAATTATAATAATAATAAAAAAAAAAAAAAAAAAACAAAGGCCAGCCTATCCTCAAACCCTCTTGCAAACAAATTCCATTATATGTTTAAGGGGGGAGGAATACGTAGAAAGAGCGGAACAAGTTAAAAACAAATTATATACTGAGGAGGAGAATAAACACGGAAATAATGCAATATATGATGCCTTACTTATTGTGTACACAAATGCATATAAATTATCTTGATTATGTTTTTTTGTTTTTGACAAAATCTTGATTATGTTATGATGATACTGTTTATTGCTCTTATTGGAATATTACTTGTCTTATTTACCTCCGCAATATTTTCCTTTTTTATAATGTCAAAAAAGGGAGGGATAAGTAAATATTTACTAACGCTTTCTTTGATTAATGTTTTTTTAGAAAGGGAATATCCTTTCCACGCATATCTGCTGCAAGTACACTTTGATAAACACGTTACTCACGTAAGAAAGGTAATGTTTGTCATCATAAAAAATGAGGATAATGTAAGTATATATTTGCTTATGTTTTGATGATTGACAAACACTAGGAACAAAAGAAAATATAATTTACAAGCATGCAGATACTCAAAGGCTGGCAAAGCAAGACACAAATAAGCTAAAAGAGTATCAAAGTTTCAAGCATCAAGACCTCAAGCAAGATTGGGTAAATTTATAAGGTCTTATATTATTTTGTAAGAGATTAATTTAATTAGGTTCCTTTATGGCTCAAGGTGTTAATAATGATAAGAAAAATATTTTTAAAATTAAAGCAAAAAAAAATAAATTCATCAAGACAAATTCCTTTTAAATGATAAACGTGCTTTCTGTGTTCATAAATCTATTTCAATCCATTTTCGCAATCAATTTGGTCATACTGAAACATCAATTTTCTATTGTTAAAGAATGTCTCAAATAAATCCTTTTAGGCTAAAATACCATTTTGGTCCCTTAACTTATTTTTTAGATTCAGTTTGGTCCCTTAACTTTTAAAATGTTCAATTTAGTCCCTTAACTTATTTTTTAGATTCAGTTTGGTCCCTTAGGTTCAATTTGGTTCCTTAATTTGTCGTTATTGACCCAAGTTAGTCATCTCCCGTCAATAAAGTCAGTAACAATGTTAAATGAGTTTCAAATTGGTCCTTTAAATTGTTAACTTGTTTCAAATTGGTCATTTAAATTGTTAACGAGATTCAAACTGGTCCTTTAAATTGATAGCGAATTTCAACCGGATCCTTAAAAATTAACATTGTTAATGACTCGTTGATTAAGATGACTAACTTAGGTCAACAGACATAAATTAAGGGACCAAATTAAACTTTTTAAAAGTCAAGGGACCAAACTGAATCTAAAAAATAAGTTAAGGGACCAAATTGAATATTTTAAAAGTTAAGGGACCAAACTGAATCTAAAAAATAAGTTAAGGGACCAAAATGGTATTTTAGCCATCCTTTTATTACCTCAAAAATCAATTTTCTACCGATGGAACTTGTTTTGGACACTAAATAAAAAATCATTTTGTTCAAATTCAATGTCTTGCTCTATACGTGTGAAGCTTCAATCGTTTTGGGATTTATATAATCAACTTGGTAAATGATTGAGTATAGCATCAAAACTGAGGCGAAGGCTAGGGTGGGAGGCTTGTCAATGTCTCCCACCGTGAGCTGGTACATTTTAGCAAGTTTTTTATTATTTTTAAGCCCATTTATTTTTTCAATTTGTAAAAATAACCCATCCCCAACAGCAACGGATGCCCAGAGACCCAAGCCTCGGTCTTGGTTAACAGATGACGGCGGAAAGATGGGGAACCGGCGGTAGAGCCCGCACTGCACTACCGCGGATTTCACGAACAACAGCCACCACAACCAAGCTCCACACTGGCGGATCCACACACCTGAGATAGATCACTACATCGTTGTCCGACAATGATTCACTGCACTGCCACAGAAAGAACCTTCGATCTGAGTTCACCGCCACCACCTCGTTCTCACTCGGTCTGAGTTCGAGCATCGACGCATCCAGATCCGCGAGCAGTGAACCTGAGAGCGAGCGATTGAATCAACGTCGGAGCTCCGATTCTGGTTAACCTGAAAGCTGGAGGATCGTCGGGATGGCAAACGAGCGCCTACATCAACGCCGGCCACTGCATCCCTTGATCCATGCTGAAATCGATGATGCGGACATGGTTCTTGCCTTGGAACACTTCGAGGATGGCCTGACTAGCGGTGAAGTGCACGAATTTCAGGTAAGGGCGGGTTCGTAAAGTGGATGTGGAGCATATCTGAGAGTGACGAGTGGTGGTGTTTGTTGTGGTTTGCATCTGGAAACGGCGGTGATGCGAGTTGACCCAGAAGACAACTTAGTGCTTTAAATGTCTTTAGAGAGGGGGGATCCGAGTTTGCATCTGGATCTCTTTCCGGTTGACGTTCTTCAGTTGCATGGCGGATACGATGGTGAGATCCAGGTTGAGGGAGGAGGAGAGAGAGGGGGATGAGAGAGAAGATATGGGCTTGCTCATGGTGGAAGACATGTCCAGTTCTCCCGCCGTAGCCTTTGCCGAAAAGCGATTAGCATATATAAAAAGGGTGACGTCTAGCGTGGATGAGCAAATAGGTGGTTCACGACAGAACCACCTATTTGCACCGTTAGACATGTCTTTTTTTTATTCGACGGGCGAGATGAAACAGGTTGCCCGGTCATGACAAATTGTTCAAATTTACAGTCTGGTCCTTTTTTGTGTGTTCACGGTAAAATAGAGCGTCGTGACACCCTTAAGTGAATCGGTTATTTTGTGCCCTGTGACTTGGTTATCATCAAAACGTTACTTAAAAATGAACTGGTTACCTATGTCCTTAGTGAATCGGTTATTTGACCTCATGTATAAATGTGACAACGGTAAGTAGTGAATGTGGTCACGTGCATAGTCACAAACAAACACACAAGCATGTTAACTGATAAAATGCTTCATTTTTTACACTAGTCCCATACAAACACACAAAAGCAAACCACACTACAGGAAATCAAACACACAAAAGCAAACCACAATGCATGGAATGAACCGCGGTCCTCTCTGAATCCTTCCCTGTAACACACAAAAGTTTTTTGCAATATTTCCATTTTGTTGTTTCTCAACATCTTGCTTTTCCTGGCAGCAAAGCCATTCGCCTTTGGAAACCAATAATAAAACAGGTAAGCCACCTCACGACTTACAAAACCGACATTCCTTAGATCGTCTGGAGTTAGCTTCTTCAAATCCAAGGTAGTAATGTCTTCCAACGATGCAATAGTCACACCATTTTCAGTATGCAAATCCTCAAAATCAGTATCATCACCATCATGCTTATCATCAACTTCACATTCCTCTCTATCGCATTCATCGTTGCATTCATCCTCATCTTCATTCTCAAAGTAAATGTCCTCCAGCCCCTACCAAAATTTATCATCAAATTAATAACCTTAACACTCAAACCACACGGTTGTTACTTACAAACAATGTTTACACTATTATGCCTACCTCAACCTTAGGATTTTCCTCTTCCATCCAGCTTGGTTCCTCGCTACAACTATCCCCATCCATTAAAGTCTTCTTACTTATTTTACTGCATAAGAATTATATTTATGAGCAAAATTATCATTGAAATGGTACACAAACAACCAGAAAACAAAATGCGCACCAAACAACAACTAATTCTTTACAGGAGCAATGAGAACATGAGAGTTCAAACAAAACACAAGCAGCTACTAGGAAACGAATGCCAACATGGTATTTAAAACCTGCATTTCTGACCAAAGATTTTATCTTCACTCTTTCAAGTATCAAGTGCAAAGCAGCCATAAGAAAGACTTTTATGCAATATCATGTGATGAAGTTAATCAACAGGGAAACCAATTTTCACATAATCCAAACAAGACCTAATGGAAATGAAGATTAAGCAGAAAAGAAAAAATGAATGAATTGGAAGTTCCATTTCAGATATTCTCATTACACAAATACATTTACAGCTAAGCAAAGTCCAGCTAATCTATACATAACCTATACATGTGCTATACGTATGGTATACACTAATAAGACAAAACCAATTTTTAGCATAACTAATGAAGAAAGTTACTCAAATGTCACAGAACAAAGAAAATCAATAGGGCAAAGAATATTCCCAATATTTAACACCAACCATCTCCTAAATTACCTTGCTATTATCAAGAACAAAAGAACAATACTTAAATTTGAATGACAAAGAAAAATCAAAGTGACAAATTTAAATGGAGGTGATAAATCAAAACAATGAGGGGGATAAAGAACTCTAAATCTCAGATTTTGAATAGTGTTGAAGGAACCCTAAATGTTCATACCCAAATCCCTAACCCGAAATAATCACAGATCAAAGGAAATCTAAACCCAGAGGAAGAAAACATGGGTTGTAGATGATTTACTTAGAGCTCGTCGAAACCGCGGTTTATGGTGCCACAACGCCCGCCGGATTTGAGCTTGTCTTCTTGCTCACACTCTGGCAGTAGAATATGGTCGTTAGCAGGTGTGACCAAAGGTGACAAAGGTAAGAGAAGAGGGGGCGGGGGAGAGGACCGAGCAGCAAATAAGAGAAGTTAAAAAAGGGTTTATTTGCAAAATAGAAAAACCGGTCACTACCGCATTTACCTACAATAGAGGGTCAAATTAATGCTTTACTCGTGGACCACTTGAGGCACTATTCCACTGTAGAAGCCACCTATAAAAAGTTTGGAATTGATGCATGGTTTTGTCTAAAGTGCACCACTCACCAAAGTAGTGCAGTGGTGTACCATCCAAGTGACATCTTCTTGTCCAATTATTTTGCCAAGTAGATTAGTGAAAATGCTTTTGACTTTTCAACATATTTTGTATTCAAAGATGTATTTGTATTGTATTTTGGATGCTCAAATACTGTATATTTTTTTAGATCCCATTTTAATTAAAATAAACAGAAATCTGATGCATTTATTTTTTATTATTGTTCCCACCGACTCGCCGGCAGCGGCGCCGCCATCCTTCTCCGGCGACCGCCGCCGACACTCCACCTCACCTCACCTCATCACCACCACCCTCAACCCCACACCACTATCAACATTGCTTTTACAACCAAGAGGAGCTAGATAAATGAATCACAGAAAAATCATCAAAAGAAAAAAAAAAAAAAAAAACAGAGATGAAGAGCCAAGAAACCCTTTCGTTACCATCACTTGGGTGGTGCACCACTGCACCACTTTGGTGGGTGGTGCACCATAACCTTCACCTTGAAGCATACGTTTCTTTTAAGGCACAAATTGATTTCATGGACCATTCAATCATTCACATTCATATTGCAAAGCTTAAAACTTAGGGGGCGTTTGTTTCAAGGTTAGAATTAAATTCCCTGGAACCAAATACCTGAGAATGCCATTACCAGGAATATCATTGTCAGGTATTTTGTAAAATATGTTTGGTTAGCCATTAAAATTCCTTGGAATCTTTCTTGAAATTCTCGGGAATAATTTGAAAGTTTGTTTAGTCCATAATGTATATTCCTGAGAATAAATGTTATAATTATCAAAATACCCTTACTATATAAAATATCAATTCACTACAAGAATTTTTTATTTTTGCTATTAACTTTACCTACTAATAAAAATTAGTAGCTATTTTAAATTTAATTAACTACATTTTAACTGCCAAATACCTTATCTTGCTTCTAACTGCTTAAAATTCTCTCGATCAACTGGCCCAGCTTGTTTTCTCTATGGGCCCAATGTTGTTTTCTCTATGGATCACACAAACTCTATGGACCACATAACATAACCATTTGAACATTTCTCTCCCAGGCCCCAATGGCATAAACAGAAAACCTTCCATCTCCCTCTCTGTGTTCATCCTGTAGAACTTTTTGTTTGAAGAAGAACCTACCTTGTGCAGGAAAACCCCAATGTGAGAGTTGAGATTTAATAGATCAAACATGTTTTTATACACTCTAATAATTTTGTTAGTGAAACTGTGATAATTTTCTACAGGATTAACTTGTGAGGAGATTTTCTCTCTGTCCCTGCAGATTATTCATTATTCATTCTATGCCAACAAACTACTCTCAAGGTCTCACTCTTTATACCATCATGGTATTGAAGGTTTCATTTCATTTATGTTAGTTCTAAGCAGATGGATGTTGAGAGAGCCTATCATAGGCATGCCTTTCTTGGGATTTAAACTGTATATTAGTCTTGTATAAAATTCTTTACTTTACATTGTTAACATAGATAGAGATGTTATTCAGCTATATTGTTGCCGGTTTGCTTTCCTTGTGAATTATTATGAATTATTTTATTGTTATTTGTAAGTTTTGTTGCTTCTGATTTGGTATGTGGTTTTAGAGCTAGAACCAGATAATAAAATTGACAAATATCGACCGCTAAATTGGTCCCTGAAATAAGTGTTTGGGATCAATTTGGCAACTGATTTTTTTTTACTTTTTTTGAATTAGCTAGGAAATAACTATAAAGTCGCTATGAAACTTTGCTATAGATTGGCTGCGCTACGACAATATCATAGCTATTTTGCTAGAACAAAGCGATTCATAATAAGATATTACTAGAGATTTGCTACCAAATAGCTAGAACTTTTTTAAGATTAACTATGAATTAGCTAGGAAAATTTTTCTAGCTAATTTGCGACTCAATTTATGCTACCACCAATTCTGCAGCTATTTTGTAGCTAATTTGTAGCTGAGTGTGTTTGCTAGAGATTAGCTATGAATTAGCTATCAAATTTGTCGTAGCTAATCACCGAATTTCTTGTAGTGATTAAATGTTAATTTTTCAATCAAATTAAAAAAATGAAATAAAATATCAAATTAATGTAATTACCACCCTAATAATATAAAATCATTTAAATGTCAGTTTTTAATGTAATTGTCCAATTGATAAAAAAAAAATTAGCATAAAAATAATAAAATAAAATCAAAGTGATTATCATACTTAATTGACGCACCACTACGTTTTTTTATAAAATGAAAGGGTCGTAGCTTTTTTCTTGATTTGTGTACGTCAGTTCTATTGTATATCCTAATAACAATAGTGATACTGGCATTGTGTGTGAGGGGAGATGTAGAGCTATGAGCACAGATAATGGAGGAGAGCAGTTATATAGGGTTAGTTTTGTATTTTTATTACAGTAATATGGTTGGGAATAGAACATACCCAACCTTGGAGGTGGAAATAAAAGAGGGAAAAATCATAAACATGTTACTTTCCTGGGAATAATTATTTCTAGGAATGTTTTTTCAAAACTTGAAACAAATATGGGAATATTATATTCCCACCCTCATATTCACAGTAATAAAAGAATATACCTTAAAATAAACACACCCTTAGGTGAATTCTTGGGCACCCCTTTAAAATTAGGGTAATGTTTACCCTACATATGTAGCCTAATCAAATTTTGCGCAATAATGCCACGTAATTTAAAATTTGACAGCTCATAATAATCTTAGTCAACCATCATTGAGGGCATAATTGTAAAAACAAAATGAAAATTATACATCTGAAGTTCTGAACCCTCTCTCCCGACGTTGTCTAGAATACTCCAACCTCATGGTTGAGTATCAATCCTCCAGGGTTCTTAATTAGAAAATTTAACGTTTTAATTTTTCGTAGCGGAAAATGGTTCAAACAAAAGATATAAGAACATTATTGTGGAAATCCAAGAATTCTAGAAAAATTCAAGAGGATTTTAGAAATAAGATTTTAAAAGTGAGTGTTAGAATGGATAAATAGTGAAAAGTCACATTTTCATTAGTTTTATCAAATGATTCGAAAAAGAGAAGAAATCTCTAAGATATTTTAAGTTGTCAAAGAAAACGTATTTTTAAATGAAAATTTGTTTATTTTACAAAAAATTTTGATTTTCAACAAACAATTCTAGAAAAATGCCTTTATGGAAATTTTGTTAAAGAATTTCCCTTGGGGTCAAAATGGTTTAAAAAATGGTTTTAGCAACTTATTGTTTTGAAAATGAATTTCAGCGGAAAAGGATTTCTGTAAAAGGATTTAAAAGAACCAAAATGTTTTCTGATGAACTTTGATAAGGTTCAGATTTTTCTTTTGATATTTGTTTTCAAAGAAAAAAAACCGTGTTGAAAATTGTAAAGTTGTGAGGACCTAGCGACCGAGACATCGGGATAGAGTTTCTATGAGTAAGTACTTGGACTATGGGTCCCGTGTGTCGCGGGTTCAAGTCCCAGTTGACGCACTTGGCTTCATGTCATATATCGGCGAACCTAGTGACCGGTGAATCGACCTAGAGTTTCGTGAATGAGCACTTGGACTGTGTCCTGTGTTAAGTATGAATAGGCTTGATGCCTTTATAAAGTTAGTCGTGAGCTTTGAGTCTCGATAAGAAAGAACGAACGAAAAAGAAAACAGAGAACCAACTATTTTACATGCATGAGCTGGAAACACGTGCCATAGTTTTCGAGCTACAATCCTTTGTGGATTGGCAAATTGGGGAAGTCAAGACCAAAGTGGGTCTATAGGGACATCCGGGTTCGTGAGCCACAAAAGGCTGGGGCCTCGTGGCCTCGAGCGGTGAATGAACGACTGCCAAACGTGGATGTACTCAATCAATTAGGACTACTCAATATTATTTAGGTTTTGACGAGATATCCTTGAACAATTGGAGCTCGGACCTAAATTGAGAGGCCGACCTCATGAGAACAATTGTGTTATGGGGATATTTCGGCCTATACTGCTCGACGAAGGGAAGTTAGGGTCTCCAGAGATTACGAAATACAAAGTAGATATTTGAAGTGCCATGCATATTTACAACTTATGATGGTTGTTCAGGTGTAATCCCCTTGTTTAAGTTTTATGGCAGTGATACTTTGTTTTCATATGGTTATATATCACTATGAATATATGTTTTGTTTGGTGAGTCACGTATGTGACTACCGTGATAAACTTTATATATGAGTAGCTCACCCTTGCACTATATCTGTTTTGGTTTTTTTTTTCCCTGTTGTATCTTGATATGTGAGTACAAATGGTGTTGAGAGGTCCCTGCTTCATTTGGGGATATTAAGCCCGATCTTTGAAGAGGCCTGCAATAGTGGGGATGACGACAGGGGTCTTACCGATTGATATCTTTTAGAGTGACCAGCTTAGGATTTCTTAGGTTGTTTGTTTTGAGACGGTCTGTATATGTGGCTCTAGAAGTCTTTCTTTTTGAATAATAGTTTATAATAGTTTCAGTTCAGCTTTGTATATTGAAACTTTTTCCAGGAAACTTGTACACTGTGGCGGATTTGTTATATATATATGCCTAGGATGTGTGTATTGACATGTGCAATGTGGTTTTACAGCCTTCGATGAGTGTCTAAGTTTTACCATATTGAGAAGAAAAAATTTTACATTCGTTTTTCGAAAGTAGTTATTATGTAAATTGTTTTCCGAAAAGTAACCGCATTTCTTTTATTATTTATTATCTTTTCCGCAATCGAGTTAGACATGTAACACACCAACCCTTGAAACAAAGATGCGAGTTCAAACTTTAGGGAAATAGTACTTGTTAGAACATTGCATATATAGGAATATCTTATATCGAAAATATTCAAAATATGCAAATGGCAATATCTTATATGGAAATAAACATGAGAGATAAGCAGCTGAGCCCACAACCATGTGAAATTTTGCTGATAAATAATACTCGATGAATATTAATTGTTCATTGAAACCTTTATTACCTTCACCTCATATAGAACCATTATTATGTTATGAATCGTATGATCAAGAACACGATAGCACAAGATCAAAAACTAAGAAGGCTAGGAAATTTGGGAATGATTGAGAAAGTACTTTGGCAATATAATAGATTTATCAGGCAGGGCGAGAGTGTCTCGGGTTGAGAACCAAGGAACACATCGGTCGGTCAAAGGTAATGATCTTGATAAAGCATCTTGGTCGGGCAAAGGTGACGGTCATAATAAGACAAGCCAAAGGACGCGTCACCCCCTTCTAGAAGAACAGGGCCGGCCCAACATCTTTGGAGGCCTAAAGCGAATACTAAAAGTGAGGCCTTTTTAAAGAAAATAATAATAGTTTATCAAAATTATTATATTATTATTTAAAGTTTATTTCTCTATTCTCATTTTCATCCATGTCTACATTATTAGCTTCTTCATTCAACGAGCAATCACCTATATTTTCAGATTGACTTTTCACTTTTGGTTTGAAAAATTTATCTATAGCCCCTTTTTGTGATTCAATTAAAGCTTCAACTTTTTTATTTTCTTTAGTTTCGAATAAACAGATTCAAATTTTCGAGTTGACATTTATATATCTTAAAATAAAAGCAATGAACCTTTCACAAAAACAAATTAAACAACTATAAAAAAGAAAAAACTAAAGATAAAATGTTAGAACAATAGAACCTGATTGCCAAAAGATGATTTTACATAAAAATTCTGGATGCTTGTTAAACCAAATTCAACATGAACAAGCACAAGATTTCTGCAACAGGGAGAAAATAATTTGTCAATTAATCAATTTATTATTGTTTTATATAAAAAATCAGAGATGCTACACAAAGTGACATCTGACAAAACACAAATTGAAGCCTACTAACTACGGTCTAAAGTCTGTAACATACTCAGTGTGGTGAGTGAGTCACGCTCTTTTGCCTAAAGCCAACCGAGTCACGCTCTTTTGCCTAAAGCCAAACAGTTGCAGGCTTGCAGCGACCACGGACCAGCGAACCAGTGCCTGAGTGCCTGACTCGGACTCGTCGCCGCGACGCCGCCCCTGGAAAACCACAACAGTCGCAGCGACCACGACGCAGCACCGCAGCGGAGGCCGTCAAAGCTCCGTCGACTGTCGGTCTGAGACAATGAGATGAGGCGGTGTGTGAGTCAATTCGCGGAGGGATTGAGGAAAGAGGAGAAATGAAGAATGTGAGGGAGAATGAGAGATGCAGATTGCAGGAACGTGAGTGATTAAGGGAGATAGAGATCATGATAGAATGTTTATTATTATTGATTATTGATTTGAATGATTTCTTTTTTAAAAACATTTATTACTCATTTAATTGTTGTCCATTACCAAGAAAGAATTCATTACTCATTACTCTCTGCCAACTGAATACGTGAATGAGGCCTTGAGAGAGGGGAAGATGGAGAGGCTACCTGACTGTATGACTTTCTATATATAAAAAATAAAAAATAAAAATTAGGTAGTAATTTTTTTTTTTTTTTGGAGGCCTAAAGCCCTTGCTTGGGCTGCCTACCCCTTGGGCCGGGCCTGTAGAAGAATCTCCTGATGATTGTTAAAATAGAGATCCCGTGCACGATTCCGCAACTCACGCTAACGGCCCAGTGGGACCCATCCACGGTAACCAACTCGCGCAAACAGTACACGCCGAGTAGGCTATATAAAGAAGGATCTTCGTTCTTGACACACATGCTGTATACACACACACACCCAAGTACTGAGAATGACAAAATAATACCGTGATCACCATTGTTCGGTACTTAGCTCTCAATCAACAATACAACAACCCCATATACTATTCCTCTTTATTGTTTTAGCAGAAACAAATCGTATGATCAAGAACACAATAGCACAAGATCAAAAACTCAGAAGGCTAGGAAATTTGGGAATGATTGAGAAAGTACTTTGGCAATATAATAGCTTTACAAAAGTTGAAACAGAAAATAAGAGCAGCCCATATCTACAAGTACAAACGTGGTAACTAAGCAAGGGAAAATTCAAAACAACTACATGATAAGTGCTTTTGCTAACTTGCTTTTGCTAAGTGCTCTTGATATCTTCAATGATTTAAGCTCATCTATCAACTGCAGCAAGTTGTTGTAAGAGGAACCACCCTCCTCTATAGCTCTCTGAGCAGCATCACCAAGCTTTCTTGCTCTCCTCCTCATTTCTCCACTACTTCCCATAAACAGCTTCACAGCCTTCACTATGTCTTCCCTTCTCACTGTTGCATCCTCGTCATCCTTGTTCCTCCAAAGCTTGTTTTCTTTAGCTCCCACCGGGACTCCAACCTTCAAGACATTGGCAAGCAACTTCTCATTGTAAAATTGCTCTCCAAACATAGGCCATGTGATCATTGGCAAACCAGCAGTCATGCTTTCAAGTATGGAGTTCCAACCACAGTGAGTCACAGTTCCTCCTATGGCAGGGTGGTTCAATATGAGCAGCTGTGGTGCCCAGTTCCATATGATATAACCCTTCTCGCTTTCCTTCATCCTTTGCTCAAAATCTTGCAGTTGGAATCTGTCTCCATCTTCTTCTTCTTCGTCCTTTTTCCGAATGACCCAGATGAAATGATGACCAGAGTTTTCAAGCCCATGGGCAATTTCAACAAGCTGAGCATGAGGGAGCCTGATTAGGCTTCCAAAACTTACATACAGTACAGACTCATTTTGCTTACAGTTCAGCCAACTTAACAACTCTTCCTGATCTTCTGCATTCTCCTGCTTCTTGGCCTTTTCTCCTTCATATTCATAATCATACCTGTTAACCCAAGCTGAAAACTGGTCCTACACTCCAAGATTTGACCCCTATTGTGCTCTTATAAAGTTGCTCATAATCACTCTCAAGTTCATGAAAGCTATTGCATAGGATCCCATAGCTTCTGCTCTCTGATTCATATATTTCATTCCAATGGTCTGTCATATCGTTCTTAGTCCCAACCCATTCTTCTAGCTGCAGAGCTGTCATCTCTATGCTTTCTGGAAAACCAGGGATTGAAAACTTGTGGTGGGTATCAGAGACTAACTTCTCATGAGGCTTATGCTTCCTGATACAGTTTCTGGCATAGGCCGCGAAGCAGCTTGAGCTGTAATAGTAAAGCCTTGGAATATTGCCTACTTTTGCTGCACACTCCACCGTCCAAGGATATAACATATCTGTAACAACACAATCCGGTTGCAGATCCTGAAACAGATGCTCAATTTGATCTTGGAGCATTGATATTCCTAGCCTGATTTTATCAAAGACTTGTTCGGAAGTGCTAGCTTTTAGGTTTTCAACCCCATCAGGGAGACCAACTCGGGCTGCAGGGAATTGAATCACGTGAGTTCTGATGGCGTATCCACAACTGAAGTCAATGTCTATGTTTTTTTGGAATGTCAAAGTGTTAGCTTGGGTTGTGATAATGGTAACACTAGCACCATGCTTGGCAAATAGCCTTGCTGTGTCTACCATGGGGTTCATATGGCCAGGAGTTGGATATGGAAGAAAAATGACATTTAGTTGGTTGAGTTCATAATCAGATGCCATCTGCATAGCAATTTAATCTCTAGCAATGGCAAAAGTGTAGAACAAGGATTGTGTATTCATTTATTAATTTGTTGAAAGAAACTATAGCTTCATTTATATGCATAGATAGTGTTGATTTTTTTTTGGATATATAGATTGCACATTATTTGGTGGCAGCTTATAACCACACCTTTATTTTATTCATCAATTTTAAATTTAACGTGAACAGCACACCTTTTATTTTATTTATTTATTTAGTGTTAACGTGAGCAGCATCTTTTTAATTTTAGTTTTACTGTTTTTTTTTATAGGCAAATGTTAGATTGTTAGTATTTGTTATATTAGTAGGAAAATTGAACCCACAATCTCCTTATCACTCCAAACCTTAATTCTCGGGAATAGTTTAGTCCATAATGTATATTCCTGAGAATAAATGTTATAATTATCAAAATACCCTTACTATATAAAATATCAACTAAATGTTAATTTTTCAATCTAATTAAAAAAATGAAATAAAATATAAAATTAATGTAATTACCACCCTAATAATATAAAATCATTTAAATGTCAGTTTTTAATGTAATTGTCCAATTGATAAAAAAAATTAGCATAAAAATAATAAAATAAAATCAAAGTGATTATCATACTTAATTGACGCACCACTACGTTTTTTTTATAAAATGAAAGGGTCGTAGCTTTTTTCTTGATTTGTGTACGTCAGTTCTATTGTATATCCTAATAACAATAAGGATACTAGCATTGTGTGTGTGAGGGAGGATGTGGAGCTATGAGCACAGATAATGGAGGAGAGCAGTTATATAGGGTTAGTTTTGTATTTTTATTACAGTAATATGGTTGGGAATAGAACATACCCAACCTTGGAGGTGGAAGTAAAAGAGGGAAAAATCATAGACATGTTACTTTCCTAGGAATAATTATTTCCTAGGAATGTTTTTTCAAAACTTGAAACAAATATGGGAATATTATATTCCCACCCTCATATTCCCAGTAATAAAAGAATATACCTTGAAATAAACACACCCTTAGGTGAATTCTTGGGTACCCCTTTAAAATTAGCGTAATGTTTACCCTGCATATGTGGCCTAATCAAATTTTGCGCAATAATGCCACATAATTTAAAATTTGACAGCTCATAATTATCTTAGTCAACCATCATTGAGGGCATAATTGTAAAAACAAACTGAAAATTATACTTCTGAAGTTCTGAACCCTCTCTCCCGACGTTGTCTAGAATACTCCAACCTCATGGTTGAGTATCAATCCTCCAGGGTTGTTAATTAGAAAATTTAACGTTTTAATTTTTCGTAAGCGGAAAATGGTTCAAACAAAAGATATAAGAACATTATTGTGGAAATCCAAGAATTCTAGAAAAATTCAAGAGGATTTTTGAAATAAGATTTTAAAAGTGAGTGTTAGAACGGATAAATAGTGAAAAGTCACACTTTCATTAGTTTTATCAAATGATTCGAAAAAGAGAAGAAATCTCTAAGATATTTTAAGTTGTCAAAGAAAACGTATTTTTAAATGAAAATTCGTTTATTTTACAAAAAAGTTTGATTTTCAACAAACAATTCTAGAAAAATGCCTTTATGGAAATTTTGTTAAAGAATTTCCCTTGGGGTCAAAATGGTTTAAAAAATGGTTTTAGCAACTTATTGTTTTGGAAATGAATTTCAGCGGAAAAGGATTTCTGTAAAAGGTTTTAAAAGAACCAAAATGTTTTCCGATGAACTTTGATAAGGTTCGGATTTTTCTTTTGGTATTTGTTTACAAAGAAAAAAAAAACCGTGTTGAAAATTGTAAAGTTATGAGGACCTAGCAACTGAGATGTCGGGATAGAGTTTCTATGAGTAAGTACTTGGACTATGGGTCCCGTGTGTCGTGGGTTCAAGTCCTAGTTGACGCACTTGGCTTCATGTCATATATCGGCGAACCTACTGACCAGTGAATCGACCTAGAGTTTCGTGAATGAGCACTTGGACTGTGTGTCCTGTGTTAAGTATGAATGGGCTTGATGCCTTTATAAAGTTAGTCATGAGCTTTGAGTCTCGACAAGAAAGAACGAACGAAAAAGAAAACAGAGAACCAACTATTTTACATGCATGAGTTGGAACACGTGCCATAGTTTTCGAGCTACAATCCTTTGTGGATTGGCAAATTGGGGAAGTCAAGACCAAAGTGGGTCTATAGGGACATCCGGGTTCGTGAGCCACAAAAGGCTGGGGCCTCGTGGCCTCGAGCCGTGAATGAACGACTGCCAAACGTGGATGTACTCAATCAATTAGGACTACTCTATATTATTTAGGTTTTGACGAGATATCCTTGAACAATTGGAGCTCGATCGGACCTAAATTGAGAGGCCGCCCTCATGAGAACAATTGTGTTATGGGGATATTTCTGCCTATACTGCTCGATGAAGGGAAGTTAGGGTTTCCAGAGATTACGAAATACAAAGTAGATATTTGAAGTGCCATGCATTTTTACAACTTATGATGGTTGTTCAGGTGTAATATCCCCTTGTTTAAGTTTTATGGCATTGATACTTTGTTTTCCTATGGTTATATATCACTATGAATATATGTTTTGTTTGGTGAGTCACGTATGTGACTACCGTGATAATCTTTACATATGAGTAGCTCACCCTTGCACTATATCTGTTTTGGTTTTTTTTTTTTTTTCCCTGTTGTATCTTGATATGTGAGTACAAATGGTGTTGAGGGGTCCCCTGCTTCATTTGGGGATATTAAGCCCGATCTTTGAAGAGGCCTGCAATAGTGGGGATGACTACATGGGTCTTACCGATGGATATCTTTTAGAGTAACCAGCTTAGGATTTCTTGGGTTGTTTGTTTCGAGACGGTCTGTATATGTGGCTCTGAGAGTCTTTCTTTTTGAATAATAGTTTATAATAGTTTCAGTTCAGCTTTGTATATTGAAACTTTTTCCAGGAAACTTGTACGCTGTGGCGGACTTGTTATATATATATGACTAGGATGTGTGTATTGACATGTGCAATGTGGTTTTACAGCTTTCGATGAGTGTCTAAGTTTTACCGTATTGAGAAGAAAAAGTTTACACCCATTTTTCGAAAGTAGTTATTATGTAAATTATTTTCCGAAAAGTAACCAGCATTTCTTTTATTTATTTATTATGTTTTCCGCAATCAAGTTAGACATCTAACACACCAACCCTTGAATCAAAGATGCGAGTTCAAACTTTAGGGAAACAGTACTTGTTAGAACATCGCATATATAGCAATATCTTATATCAAAAATATTCAAAATATGCAGATGGCAATATCTTATATCGAAATAAACACGAGAGATAAGCAGCTGAGCCCACAACCATGTGAAATTTTGCTGATAAATAATACTCGTTGAATATTAATTGTTCATTGAAACCTTTATTACCTTCACCTCATATAGAACCATTACTATGTTATGAATCGTATGATCAAGATTAACACAATAGCACAAGATCAAAAACTCAGAAGGCTAGGAAATTTGGGAATGATTGAGAAAGTACTTTGGCAATATAATAGATTTACAAAAGTTGAAACAGAAAATAAGAGCAGCCCACATCTACAAGTACAAACGTGGTAACTAAGCAAGGGAAAATTCAAAACAACTACATGATAAGTGCTTTTGCTAACTTGCTTTTGCTAAGTGCTCTTGATATCTTCAATGATTTAAGCTCATCTATCAACTGCAGCAAGTTGTTGTAAGAGGAACCACCCTCCTCTATAGCTCTCTTAGCAGCATCACGAAGCTTTCTTGCTCTCCTCCTCATTTCTCCACTACTTCCCATAAACAGCTTCACAGCCTTCACTATGTCTTCCCTTCTCACTGTTGCATCCTCATCATCCTTGTTCCTCCAAAGCTTGTTTTCTTTAGCTCCCACCGGGACTCCAACCTTCAAGACATTGGCAAGCAACTTCTCATTGTAAAATTGCTCTCCAAACATAGGCCATGTGATCATTGGCAAACCAGCACTCATGCTTTCAAGTATGGAGTTCCAACCACAGTGAGTCACAGTTCCATATGATATAACCCTTCTCGCTTTCCTTCATCCTTTGCTCAAAATCTTGCAGTTGGAATCTGTCTCCATCTTCTTCTTCTTCGTCCTTTTTCCGAATGACCCAGATGAAATGATGACCAGAGTTTTCAAGCCCATGGGCAATTTCAACAAGCTGAGCATGAGGGAGCCTGATTAGGCTTCCAAAACTTACTTACAGTACAGACTCATTTTGCTTACAGTTCAGCCAATTTAACAACTCTTCCTGATCTTCTGCATTCTCCTGCTTCTTGGCCTTTTCTCCATCATATCCATAATCATACCTGTTAACCCAAGCTGAAACTGGTCCTACACTCCAAGATTTGACCCCTATTGTGCTCTTATAAAGTTGCTCATAATCACTCTCAAGTTCATGAAAGCTATTGCATAGGATCCCATAGCTTCTGCTCTCTGATTCATATATTTCATTCCAATGGTCTGTCATATCGTTCTTAGTCCCAACCCATTCTTCTAGCTGCAGAGCTGTCATCTCTATGCTTTCTGGAAAACCAGGAATTGAAAACTTGTGGTGGGTATCAGAGACTAACTTCTCATGAGGCTTATGCTTCCTGATACAGTTTCTGGCATAGGCCGCGAAGCAGCTTGAGCTGTAATAGTAAAGCCTTGGAATGTTGCCTATTTTAGCTGCACACTCCACCGTCCAAGGATATAACATATCTGTAACAACACAATCCGGTTGCAGATCCTGAAACAGATGCTCAATTTGATCTTGGAGCATTGATATTCCTAGCCTGATTTTATCAAAGACTTGTTCGGAAGTGCTAGCTTTTAGGTTTTCAACCCCATCAGGGAGACCAACTCGGGCTGCAGGGAATTGAATCACGTGAGTTCTGATGGCGTATCCACAACTGAAGTCAATGTCTATGCTTTTTTGGAATGTCAAAGTATTAGCTTGGGTTGTGATAATGGTAACACTAGCACCATGCTTGGCAAATAGCCTTGCTGTGTCTACCATGGGGTTCATATGGCCAGGAGTTGGATATGGAAGAAAAATGACATTTAGTTGGTTGAGTTTATCAGATGCCATCTGCATAGCAATTTAATCTCTAGCAATGGCAAAAGTGTAGAACAAGGATCGTGTATTCATTTAATAATTTGTTGAAAGAAACTATAGCTTCATTTATATGTATAGATAGTGTTGATTTGTTTTTGGATATATAGATTGCACATTATTTGGTGGCAGCTTATAAGTGGTAATTAAAAAAATGTGCCATGCTAAACGCGAAGAGTTTTTTATGTACATGCACTAAGCATATCATTTGCTTTTTCTATATTGAACTTTTGTTTATGATATCATTGTGGCAAATAAATTTGTTTTTCATTGCTTTTTCTATATTCAAGAGTTTTTTTTAATTTCGAATAAATTTTATATTTAAAATTTGACTATTAAACCATCCTTTTATATTTCAAACTGAAAACAATTTTCAAATTTTGTGTATTGTTTATATTATAATCAATCATCGTTGTACTCCTTGCATCGCATGGATAACACACTAGCAAGATAGAAGTTTACAAAATTCTTATTCCTATATGTTAACAAATTCAAAATTCAAATATTTTATATTTTATATAAACATTAAGAAGTCAATACATGTCTTGTGCATTGCACGGGTTCTTATACTAGTTCCTTTTAAAAGAGTAATGATAGGTGAACACCCAAATGAGACACCTGGTTAATTATGTATAATTATTTGGTTAATTCAGTTTTTTATATGGTTAATCACATACAAATATTTGGTTAATTCTTGATGACCCATTAATCATATAAAGAACTGAATTAATCAGATATTTGCATGTGATTAACCAAATATTTACATGTTTATGATAAATAAGCCCATTAACGTGATTAACAATATAATGAACTGTATTAACCAAATATTTATACAGGATTAACCAGGTGTCCAAAATGAGTGTCCCAATTGGGTGTTCAACTATCGTTACTCTTTTAAAAAGAAACCGTGTGGAACTGGGAATAAACGTGTTACCTTACGCTGTTGCTGCATAAATTATTCTCGAGTAACCATCAATCTAGTTATAAATAATGATCGATGATTCACGCAGGAGGAGACTTCCATGAGCACATAATAATTAATGTGAATTCTACCAAAAAAATAAAATAATTAATGTGAACCAGAGAAGGTGACGATGAATTAGCAATAATGTCGTCTGACTGCCGTTCTTATTAGGAATTCAAACGAGTTTTAAGTTTTGAAAATGTGCCATGCCAGATGCGTGGATGTTTTTTTATGACACTAACCATACTATCTTTTGAATCCTTCTTGTGATAATGATTCTTGTGGTTGAACAAATATTTTCACAGAGAAGAACAAGAGATTTTAGGGTTCAAGGGAACTGTTTAGTTCAAGAAATTTGGGTTCAAATTTTTTAGATTGTATAATATTTTAAACTTTTGATGTTTATTACCAAAGATAAAAATATTTAATTTGAATGACTAAATTGCAATATCAAAAACTTTAACTACTAACTAATAAAAAAGAAGAGTTAACATCATTCAATGAAACCAAGCTCAACTATAAAAAACTGTTCCAAAACCCTTGTATTTTTCATGGGTACCGTAGCACTCACTACAAGAAAAAAGGCATTTAGCGACCGAATTTAGCGACCGAATATAGTTAGTCGCTATTAGCAACCGAAATTGCGACCGAATTTTTTTTTTCAAAAATTGGTCAATTTTTTCCTTCAGCGACCAAATATTTCGTCGCAAAATATTCAGTCGCAAAATCAGTCGCTAAAAAGAAAATTGAGAAGTCAAACAATTTTTTTTGGTCAGCGACCGATTTAGTGACCGATTATAATAACTAGTTTGCGACCGATTTATTTTCGGTCGCTGAGTAAAATAAATTTTGAACACTAAATTCTTTCCCCTGTGTACATCGTGCCTAGGTCAAAAGAAGAGGCCATTTTCCTTCAATCCACTCTCCCTCATTCTCACTTAGCGCCGCCGCTGCTCCTGGACTCCCCTCGCCGCCGCGCGCTCTCCCCCTTCGCCTTCACCTTGTGCTACTGGCTGCTGCTTCCTGCTTCACCTTACGCCGCCGCCGCTAGCTGCTCCAACTTTGCCACTTCGTGAGCCGCTGCGGAGGCCGACGCTGTGTTGCTTCGCCTTCACCTTGCGTCGTCGCCTCGTGCCTCCTAGGTAACTGCTTCGTCTGCACCATACCTGTCTCTGATCATAATCTTCATCTCTGTCTCTCCCTCTCAATTTTTCTTCTTTGTCCCTTTAAAAATCTGAATTAGTAATTGTAAGGATGTCAACGAATTTGTGGGTATTGTCCCCTTTTTTTTGTTTTGTATGAATACATATGGAGGGTGTAAGTTGAATGTTTAAGTTGGTTGATAATGTACAGATATGCTACAAGTTTGTGTACTTTGCTTACTTGCACACCATGTGTTTGATGTAAGACTTGAGATGATTCTTCTTTGAGAATATAATGTGATGCAAATACTTTTCTTTCTCTTTATTAGACTGGATTTGATGAAAGCCTGAACTCTTATTTGAGTAACTTAGTAACTTGGCTTTTGGTTTGTAATGTGTTATTATACACTCATGCTGCTGTCCTGATACTTGTTTTCATTTTGCTACTGTTTCAATGTGACTGATCATTATATGGCTGTCCTGGGGGTTCTAGTGTTGAGTTTTGCTGTTATACAATATAATGCTGCTCTGTCTCATTTGTCCAATATGCTGCTGTCTCAGTTGTTAAATTTACAATGAAGGTTCAAGTGTAGCTGTTTTCTTCTTCAACTCATGCAGTCAAGTGATTTTGGTTTTAAATAACATCAAAATTGATGTTCTGTGTTGGCTGCTCACAACATGTAATCCAGCTTGCTTGTTTGGTGGAGGTTTTAATGGGTATAGGTGTAGAATAACAACACTTTTGTTGTTTTTGAACAACTATGCGCTGGCTATTGGGCTACTGCTACGTTCTTTTTTTTATGTGGTTCTGCTTTCTAACAAAGCCTTGGGTGGTTGGTTTTTGGTGGTTTTCTTATCAATTTAATTATGTTACAGATAGTAAAGACTAGGTGTGGGATGGGACAATGTAGTTCTTCAACCTTGTTGTTTATCTTGGTTGAATCCTTACCTTGTTTTGTTCCACTAATTTTTGGTGGTTATGTGTATACGGGTTAGGGTACCCCTAGTATCCTTATTTATTCATTTTTTGCTTATCAAAAAAAAAAAATCCCTTTGTTGTAATTGGCTCGTGACCATGATGTGATGTTGTTGAGGTTTCTATTGGTTTCCTTTTAAGTATTTTGCTTGGACTGATATGCTTGGATACTGTCCACGATGCTCTAATTGACTTACTCTCCTAAATGATAATTAATCTATGTACTCTTGCAAAGTCTGTTTCAGGTTTGTCATCAAGGAAATGAAAATTTTGAATGACTATGGCATGAAGTTTGTTAACTGTTCTTGGGACTTAACATGTTAAGCTGAGAAATCTACTTGTGTTTCCTGTGATCCAGCCAAGGAAAATGAGTCTATAATACTATTGAGACTTGAGGTACATTTATAATGGCAGCTACGTCTCTCATCTTTCTAATTGGTTTTTTTTTCATTCTTATTTTTATCTTATTTTTTTTATTTTATTTTTAAAAAAAAAAACACTTTGATAAAATGCTAGTAGGTTGTGCGTTCAATTAAAAGATAAGTGATCCAAGAGTCGTAATTTGTGTCTTAATTTGTTTGTCCTATTTGTTAATGGTTAAAATAAATATTTTAAAATTTATTAAGTGTTTGCACAATTAATATGGGTAACCGTTTTTGTTAATGGGTGTACTAGGGGTGCAGTGGGGTTAAAATGGGATGAGAACATGCAAGTCCTAGTTTCAAGATCCTCTCTACCTCTTCCTTTTGTTCTAATACTAGCTCTTATGTTGGGGAGTTTACTTTTTTAGATCAGTTTCATTTATTCATGGTAACAAGTGTTGGGTTTCTAGAATTTAGACTATGTTGTTTTTGCTATTTTATATATGTTTTTAACTAAATGAGTGATGATAGATCAGTGGATTTCGTTGTTAATTTTTGTTTATTGATTTCTTTAATGATTTTCTGATATAATGTGATTGAATCTTTGCTAGTTAATTTGTCATGGTAATTGCCTTTAAAAGGGTTCCTTATCAACATTACATTTCTTCTTCATATGGTTTGTTGCAGTTGTTGAAAAGATGTTGCTTCTTGTTGTCACTAGATGTGTGAATTGAACAAAGGTGGTGATGCATTATTTTGGCTATTCATGCTTCTTTTGCATCCAAGACTTGTTGTCAATTTGCTGGTTCTGTTAAAATTCCTAAAAGTAAGTACACTTACAAGTGCTTCATATCTTTATCAGTCTCTTGAGTTCCATGGGATTTCATTTTAGTTATTGGATTTTATTCCATAAGTTGCATTTTTGGAAGAAACTTAAATTTTATAACTATTATTAACTTACTATATTTCTTGGTTTTATTTAGTTATTTTTAAGTTGTAATCTTCTTGAGTTAATTCCATATGTAATTGTCTTTGGTCTCTACTTTTCATATTCAATTTATCTGTTTGGCGCAAGTAATGTACATGTTAGGCTAATGCTTTTATACTTTATAAAGTTTAGGTGTAGTTTAGGCAAAACACAATAATAACGTGCACCAATAATAATCAACATAGAACACACAAATATAGGCTGTTCAGAATTGAGGTGCAGCAGAGTGGCTTTGACTTCAAATAGATCCTGGTATCGATCTAGAGTCCCATAAATTCTAGAATTGCATCCACTTGAACAATAGGATCTTATCGTTCAATTAAAACTAGTTTCACTTAATTTAGATATCTATGGAGCAAGTTGTACAACAAAAATTACAAGCTGTTAGGGTCAAGTTCTGCACAAATTCAGTTGTGTTCATGTTGCAGCTGAGAGCAATTATTGCATCTAAAATTTCTAAGACTTTTACCAGATCTAGATGAGGATTTTAGCTTTAATTCAAGATTGGTTTCATTGAATTTGGACAAGTACAAAGAAAGATATGTATCCTAGATAGTAAGGCGACACAAAGCAAATTAAGCAAAAAAAAAAAGTAATTTAATCCTTTGAACTAAAATTTGGTTTACCTTCTATTAAGTTGTGAATTCTCAAGAATAATCCAAACTGCAGCAAGATTAATTCTCTAGAATAATCCAAATTGCAAGTTGGAGAGTAGCTAAGTCATTTGTAGATAATTGGGTTGATAAGGACATTGAGTCTTATAATTTGGTGTCAAATAAACTCACTAATAAAGAGAGACAAATGATACTATTGTTTAGCATATTATATTCATTATTCTCTTTTATTGCATCTTGGAAGCTAAGGAATGACTTGAAAGGCTAACATCTTGGAGTCCTTGTGTTATATGTGCATGTAGTTGAAGCTATACATTGACGATTATGCTTGTGATGTGTATGTTTCAGGTTTTTGTATTCAGTCCCACACTTTGAAGTTCGTAATCCCCTTTTTAGTTTAAGTCTCGGTGAGGTAAGTCAAAAGTCCCCTTCCTATGTTATGAACTTCTTATTGTTTTGCATTACTTGTAATGTGTTATGTGAATTGATTTGTTGTTTGTTAGTGGAGAGCAAAGCTCAATAGGTTGTTGGATGTGTGCTGATAAATGCTAATCAAATGCTTGCTATTTGTCTGATTTATGTTTTCTTTTGTTAGTGGAGAGCAGAGCTCAATAGGTTTGATATTGTATGAGATGCATGACTGCTTGTATGCTGATAATTTAGAAACCATGCATGTGTTTGTCAACTTGATTTGTTATTTGTTTGTAGGGAGCAGAGCTCAATAGGTTGTGATGTTGTTTGGGATGCATGACTGATTGTGTGCTGATAATTTGGAAAAGTTGTATGTGTTTGTCTATTTGATTTGTTGTTTGATAGTAGAGAGCGGAGCTCAATAGGTTGTTTGTCAATTACTTAATGTTAAGTGTACATGACCACTAAAGTTTTATCTTCCCTGTTAACTTGAATTGTTGTTTGTTAGTAGAGGAAGATAAGGCTAAAGTTTTATTATTTTTAATGTTAATAATTTAGCAAAGCCTTAGTTTCCCGTTTGAGATACAATATCAATGTACATGTGTACCTTGAAACACATGCTCATTGTATTGGATCTTGAATTGTCCAAGTTGGACAGTTTGGGAAATACATTTTCTTCACAAAGTTAACGGTTATTCTTTGCATTCTCGTATCTTACAGTTGATTGAATTTTGGTCTTTTACATTTCCTATTGTTCTCCGGGTGCATATTTGATTGTGGTGGATGTCACCTCGTTCAATTCGTGTATACCGGAGACCAATGGGAAATGCTGCCAAAATTTCGTTAGGTATGAGGCATGAGAATTAAGGAATAACTCTTAACGGAGTCTTCGAAATGTTTGTTCTCGAATGGGATAGCGCCATACCCTGTGACAATAAGAAGATGAGTGTTACTCGACTAAGTATTGTTGTTCTAGTTACCAGTCATGGAAGCTCCTGAGCATCGGATGTGGATGGATAGAAGGAAGGAACAAGGTGGAGTGACCGATGAGTTCATTGAGGGAGTGAATGAATTCATGGAGTTTGCTCGCAACTCTGAGGAATATCTTAGACAAGAAAAACCAAAGATGAGGTGTCCTTGTAAGAGATGTAAGTGCAAACGGTATCATTACGGGGACGACGTGATGGCACATCTCTATGAGAAGGGGTTCATGCCTAATTACTACTACTGGACCAACCACGGTGAGAGATTGCCCCCGTTTCCGTCGGTTGTGGTGGACGATGCATACTATGGGGCTGGTGAGCATAGAGAAGACTACAATCCATTCGAGCAGATGATTATGGATCATGCTGGCCCCGAAGTTGGTAGGGGCATTCAACTGGACGGTGTGATGGGGTCTCAACACATAGAGGAGGATCCTAACCCAGAATCACAAAGATTTTTTGACATGTTGAGAGCCGCACAAGCACCTTTGTAGGATGGTTGTCAGGATTACTCCGAACTATCGGCTTCTCTGGTTGCTCTTAGCCTCAAGTCCAAAGGCAATATGACTTAACATGATTTTGATCGGTTGGTTCAATTTATGGGTGGGGCAATGCCGAGCGACAATCGCATGCCTAGAAATTTCTATCAAGCTAAGAAATCAGTGGCAAACTTGGGCCTGGGTGTTGAGAAGATTGAGTGTTGCCCGAATGGTTGCATGTTGTATCGTAATGAATATTTGGATGAGAGGGTTGATACTTGTAGATTTTGCGGTGCTGATCGTTACAAGATAAGAACTGATAGAAAGGGAGTTGTTAAAAAAAAGCCCCCTAAAAAAGCGAGATCGGAAAGCAAAATCGGGCTTCTGACACTGGGGCTCCACTATACACCGGTGGCTCAATAACCATTCATGAACATTTTGATAGGATGGTAATAAGTCAACATGAATTTTATTGTTTTTTAATTTAGTGCTTTATATATGTCCTTATTGATAAAAATTGTATTTTTTTGCTTTTATATATGTAGTCGAAAGAGCAGCAGAGAAAACCCACTGCAATTGAGATCGTGCACAAGACCAAGAAGACCAAGCGTGGGGAGTGGGTTAGCCCGAAGGTTCGGGACCTTGTTGTAAGTACTCTTAACTCACCAATTCATTTTAAAAATATTAATTACTTTCATTCTTTTTAATATATAATTACAAATGATAATGTCTGACATATTTTGCAGGACGAATTCCATCGCCTCAAAGACGATGCTAGTAGTCAGGGGCAGGAGCCGTCTCCTGAGTCTGACAATGCCCTTTACTTAAAGGTGGTTGGTGGGAAAAATAAGAAGGGCCATGTATTTGGCCTTGGTCAGCTTGGGGATCAGTTCGTGGCCATATCAGTGCCATGCGAACATTCTAGCCCTGATCCCAACCCAGATGTCAGAGAGGCCATCATGAACATGATTGTTGAACTTGCGGCGAAGGATAACGAGATACATGAGTTGCGGGAGCACGCATGACAGCAAGACAGTCGCATACGAGAGCAGGATAATCGCATGGAGGAGCTGTTTAGGTACTTGGGATTCCAACCTAGCAGTTCCGGATCTGGCGGCGCCCACGTCGAGGCTACTACTGTGGATGCCGCTGCTGTTGATGCCGCCGCTGTTACCGATGCTGCTGCTATTGATGACGCTACTGCTGCTGTCGCTGCCTCGGATCACTCTGGCATCAGCCCACTCCCTTCACCCCCTCGTCGCATAGATTAGTTTTCCCATCTTTGTATGACACATATTGACTATTACATTTGTATTTCTCCTGGTCTTTTTAAATATTTTGCGTGAATTTATCGAATTATCTGCTTTAATATGATTGATATTTAATTTTATTTGCTTTAAGTTTATGTTTGCTAATTTTAATTTAATTAATTAAATCTTATTTTAATATTTTGCGACATAAACAAAAATAATAATAAATCAGCGATCGAAATTTTTTCGGTTGCTATTTTAAATATGACCAACGATTTTAGCAATCGAATTAGCGGCTGATTTTCTAAAATTAGCGACCGATTTTTCGGACGCAATATTTAAATATAACCGTTGGATTAGCGACCGAAAATTCGGTCGCAAAATTTAAAAAATCGGTCGCTAAATCGGTCATTTTAATTGTAAGACAACCAATCTAAACGACCAAATTGTGACTATTCTGCGACCGAAAATTCGGTCGCTAATCAGCGACCGAAAATAATTCGGTCGCTATATAATTAGCGACCAAGGTTTTGGCAACCGTTTGTAATCGGTCGCTAATTCGGTCGCTGACCATTTTAGCGACCGAAAATCGTTAAATAGCGACCAAAAATTTCGGTCGCTAAAATCCTTTGTTTTTGTAGTGACTTCCCTAATAATAATACTATATATATTAGAGAGAGAGAGAGAGATGAGAGAGATGAGAGAAAGAGAATAGAGAGAGAGGAGAGAGAGAATAGAGAGGAGAGAGACAGGAGACAGAGAGAGAGAGATGAGAGAGAGAAGAAAGAGAGAAGAGAGAGAGAAGAAAGAGAGAGAGGAGAGAGGGGGAAGAGAGATGAGAGAGAAGAAAGAGAAAGGGGAGAGAGAGGTAAGGACAATTTTGTCTTTTTTGGTAGTCTGTCCATGGGACAAAATCCCATGGTTCTGTGGGGGACAAAATTTTGGGTTTTTGTCTTGTCCCTCACCCCCTTTTTTGTCCTGTCCCCTGACCACTTTTTAAATCAAACAGGGGACAAAAAATTTTGTGCTGTCCAGTCTCCTGCATTTTTGCAAATCAAACGCACCCTAAAACACACAGGCTAAGGAAATGCATTGAAATGAGCTTATTGTAATTAATATTCATATATAAATTTCCAAAATTACCCCTTCTAATTAATGAACAAACTCACTTGTATGAAAAGTTAATATATCTCGTAAATATAAGTCCTATTATAAATGAGGGTAATATTGAAAATTACCATTTAATATGTATGAAAATTGATGCATGTTTATTATATTTTGGATTAAAAAAAAGTACTCATTTATTTCTTATATTAATAACCGGAGGGAGTAAAAATCTTCCTTATTTTTTGCATTCGATCTTTCGGAAAACCAAGTTGCATATATAAGTTGATTTTGTTTTGTTTTTTTTTTATCAAGTAAGTTGATTTTCTTTTGTAATTATTAAAAGGCTTCTTGGTCTATCCTTTTAAATAGGAAAAAAAAAATGTCTGTGAAAATATAAATGTAGTGTCATACTAACGAGTATTCTTAGGTCACTGATTAAAGAATCCAAAAATAACAAGATTTTATTATGAAGTCAAGTATTTATCTTCTCAAAACATTAAATATAACATTTTCCAATAAGACCTTTCTTCTTTAGGGCACTAATTATCGCATTCTCCATAAATGTATTAAACTGGTGCTGCATAAATCTCGAGCAATCATAAATGCCGATTCACGTTAGGAGGAGACAATGAGGACGTAATGATTAACAGTGTGTTTGATTTCAAGTTGAAAACCTCTGGAATTGATTCTGCCATCTATCAAACGTAATTTTAGTAAAAATGAGATGTTTGGTTATTATCAGGTAAACCTGATTTTGCCTCCAGAAGTGATTCTGATTAGAAGTTACAAAAAGTAGCTTTTGAGTTGAGTTGAAAATTTTACACTAATTTTTATATCAAACTTGCTTTCAAAATAAATATATCCAAATATAAATCACTTCACTTCAAACTCAATTCTAACCAAATCAATTTTACAAAATCAATTACATTTAAAATCACTTTTATCAAATGCTCATCCAAACATACACTAACAAGATTTTAACCCCGCGTAACGCGCCGTGGGACTCAATTGTTATTCCATTTGTTTAGGTTTAATGAATCTTTTAGTCCCTGAAAAGTGACAAGTTTTGGTTTTAGTCCCTGCATTTTTTTTATTGGTTTTGGTCCTTATAAATTTAAAACTTTTGGTTTTAGCCCCTACCGTTAGTTACCATATGTTAAGTGCTGACATGGCTAACGAAGTGCCACATCAACACTGCCATGTGAGCAAAAATATACCACGTTGGCTATCATGTATGAAAATAAACTTTGGTTTTGGTCCTTCAAAAGTGAGTAAATTTTTGTTTTAGTCCTTGTACTTTTTTTCATTGGTTTTGGTCCCTGTAAATTTAAAACTTTTTTTTTTTAGTTCATGCTGCTAGTGGCACTCTGTTAAGTGCTAACGTGGCTAATAGAGTGTCATGTCGGCATTGACATATCAGCTTAATTATTATTATTTTAAGCCATATAGGCTATCATGTCATAATATTAAATTTTTAAAAATATCAACATTAATTATTATTATATTTAACCATTATTATATCATTTTAATTTGTATTATTATAATAGTATAACTATTTTTTTTTAAAACCAGACTGTCCATTCTTCTTCTTCTTTCACTAGTTCCTCCTTCATTCTGCAACAATCTTGCTTCCTCATTCTGAAGCATTTCTTCATACCTTCTACAACGTTTTTTTTAACTTCCATTCATACTTGTGTTTTTTTTCTTCTTCTTTCTCTCATGTTTTCCCCCTTCATTCTCCTGCAATGAGTTTCTAAAGTCGTGACTATGATACCCTCCTCAATGCAAAAGAGGAAGAAGATTGCTGCAGAATGATAAAGCAAGATTGATATAAAATGAAGGAAGAACGATGGAGAAAGAGGAAGAAGAAAGGACAGTCAGGTTTTATAAGGAAAAAAGTTATAATATTATAATAATAAAAATGAAAATAATAAAAATGAAAATAATATAATGATTAAATATAATAATAATTCATGTTAATATTTTTAAAAAAAACTATTTTTTGATGTGGCAGCATACGTGGCTTAAAATAATAATAATTAAGCTGATGTGACAATGCTGATGTGGCACTCTGTTAACTACGTCAGCACTTAACAAAGTGTCCCTGACGGCAAGGACTAAAATCAAAAGTTTTAAATTTACATGGACTAAAACCAATGAAAAAAGTACAAGGAATAAAACCAAAATTTTCTCACTTTTCAGGGACTAAAACCAAAGTTTATTTTCATATGTGGCAGCGGACATGACATATTTGCTGATGTGGCAGTACTTACGTCGCACTCCGTTAGCCACACCAGCACTTAACTGAGAGTAAAACCAAAACTCACCTACTTTTCAGGATTAAAGAGCTCATTAAACCTTTTTTTTTAATTATATAGTACCTATTTTAATTATTTTATTTATCATATCATATATTATTATAAAATTATCAATCATATAATAAATTATTTTTGCTAATAACCTGTAAAATAATGCTTAAACATATGACATAAAAGTATATTTTGTTTTTTTACAGTAAAGAATGATTTTGCTAACGGTTAAGTCGTCTCTTGAAGATTCTGGGGAAAAAAACAATATTTTCAATTATCTATATTGATTAAATTGTGAATCAACCTTTGGCTCATATGTGCTTTACAATTGCCACCACAAGGAATAAGTTGTTTAGCGACCGAATTAATGGCATCGCACAAACCTTGGTCGCTAAGCTGTGTTAGTGACTAGAATTTTTATTCGGTCACCAATAACGACTGAAGTGGAACGTCGATAATGGACAAAATTCGGGCGTTGGTTAGTTGGTTGCCTTTTTCTGGAGACCAAATTAAGCGACCGAAATGTTAAACACAATTTCGGTCGCTAGGTTTAGCATGAGGTAATCCCTTTAGTGATAGAAATATAAGTCATAATTTCGCTCGATAACTAAAAAAAAAAAATTGGTTTTCTGATTTTTACTTAGCGACCGAATAATCAGTGAATAATTCGGTCGCTAGATTTTTATTTTAACCTTTTTAAGAACTTACAAAAAAATTTAATTGGTTACTATGAATAAGAAATAAACATTAATTTAATTTTTTTCAATTTATTATTAGTGACAACAATTTAAAAAATGTAGCATACAATATAAGTCAACCAAAAATGAAAATAACATAAATATGTAGCCAACTAAAAATGATATGTAGCAAGATCAAGATGTAGACGAGATGTCGGAATGGTCGTCCTCGTCCTCGTCGACGTAGCTACTGTCATCATCCTCATCCTCTGGAGCAGGAAAAGCCACAACTGGAGGAGGTGGTGGCACAACACGAGGCAAGATCCTCATTTTCTCCAATACCAAGCGCATAGCCTGACCTTTCTCCACTGTCGGCGGTTGTGTTGTCTGCGTCAGCTGAGCAATCTGCTCTGCCATCAATCGCTCTGTGGAAGCCTTCTCTCTGAACTGGGCGTTAAGTGGTGTAATGGTGTCCTGCATATGCTCGAACTGCTCCGAAGGAACGTAACCCACGCAGGACTGAGTAGACTGACCAGACGATGAGGCGAGAAACTCATCACCCAAGTGGCCTAGGCCATACACGTGCCCCTTCTTGTTCCTACATTTGATGACCTCCAAAAATATAGTGTTGTCGTCGACGGAGGTCGGAGGGTGGGGGCCCTCACCAGAAGTACCCTCATCCTGGAAGACACATGATAAGACCTCATCCCACTTATAATTATATGCATCCTTCGAAGTACAATTGAAAATCATTAGTTATAATTATAATATTAACAAATAATAATAAATTACAAGTTTTAACTAAGATTGTTTGTTTACTTATCGCATAGTTACGAGTCTTGCCGTTGACCCATTCTCCTGACTTCAACATCCAACTGGTCGGTGTAACTGCACAGCCTGCATATATTTAAATAGAAGTTAAATTTGTAATATTTGTAATAAATAAAAATTACAAATAAAATCAATTAAGTACTCGGCTAAAATAATGATTTAAACCTACCAACTCATCAAAGTGAACGAGAGACGCCGATGTAGGCAGTTGCCCTACTGTCATAAAGTAAACTTGTGTGTAAGAGGAGAACCCAATTTAAGAAGTAGAACTTGAAATTAGCCCTTAGGTTCCAAAATCAAGCTAAAATAAGGCAAAAAGGAGTATAATGAAGCAACTCTCAAACCACGTTCATAGATCGCGTATTACTAACATGAATCACATAGGGAATTATTGTTTACCACTTGTAGCGTGCTTTCACTATGATCACAAGTGCCACGAAAATGCAACACCTTTACTCAGTTCACGTGAGCAAAAAGGCATCGGAACTCTGCGTCTTATGCTAGCTGACGATTATAAGGAGGCACGACAAGCAAGTCTAGGTTTAGGGCAAGACTTATAGCCTATTTATAAGCCACAAGTTCCTCTTGACCTAACTGCTTATTTATTGGGCCTTGTACGCTACAAGTCTAAAACTTTTATATTAATTAAATCATAATTAATTAATTGACCCGTTCCGCATTTGCTCTATCCGTGTGACCCTGTAGGCTCCCACTAAGTTGACAATAATATTAAATATTATAAATAATGAATGACATCTAGCAATGCATCATTACTACCTGTCAGCACCCAATTTTGTTCGGGTTTTTCTTCTTTTTAATTTTATTAACACTAACTTTTGATGTGTTGATTTAATTAAATAATAATAATAATAATAATTAAAAAAAAAACTTACAAAAAAAAAACTTAAAGATAAAAAAGGAAGGAAAGGATGTGCTTTTATATCTTTAACATATATAGTCCCACATGGCTAAACTATTCACTTGGCAAGTCCCACATTAGAGAATGCAAGCTCCTTCTCCCTCCTCACCTCCTATACAAAGAGTTGATCCTCAAGTGGTTGAAACACACAGAGAAACATTCACACTTGAGCTTAATACTATGTATAGGGCTCGTGACTTTTTTTTTAAAAAAAAAAATTGGTTTCTAATGCTTGGGCTTAATATTAAATATAAAGCCTAAGCATTTTAGTAAAAAGCAATTTTTTATTATTAGTTTGTTTTTTAAGCATAGGGAACTGTGTCTTTGCACTACTTGGAAGGGAGAGTATGTGGGTCAAACACATAGTGTTTCTGCACATCTCAGAGGTAAGTTTTTCGTTTCATTCCTATTTTTGCTTTTAGATTAATAAGTTTATTTCCTTTTTTAGTATTTTTAGAATTATTATATTTGTTTTATTTTTTATAGATTAAGATTCCAACGATGGAATACCCATAACCAGTCGGAGTACCGACGAAATTATGGCTTTCTTAAGGTGAGGAACATCCCTTAGGTTTTACCAGGAGTGCTGACGGGCCCTAAGGGATACCAATATGATCTTAATTCAAGTGTTTGGTGTGTTTTGTGAATGACTTTTAAACAATTTAAATATTTGTGAATATAAAATTTTTTTTTAACTAATAATGCTGATGACAAAATAATTGGGGGATGACCGGAGTGACGACTAAGAAAATGCTACCCAATCTTTTTGAGGTTATTTTATTGGATTTCGCCAGGAGTATTGACGGGGTCCGATTTTCACACCTAAAAATAGTAATTATTTTTCAATAATAAAATTAAATAGATGTGAGCAAATTTGTTTATCCCCAACTTTGTGATTGTGGTGTATTTTTTTCCGAAACCTTTTCTTAAGAAAAATCTTTGTAAAGAGAATATCTTTTTCTTGAAATAAAATCTTTTTCAAATATTTTATTTTCTAATTTTCAAATTTTGATACACCACGATTACATTTAATAAGTTGCGGGGTTTAAGTTTGTTCCATAGAAAAATAACTTTTTAGTCACTCATTCTCTGCCATAGCCATTTATCAATTTCGATAATATGCCGACATAATGAGACGTTTTAAATTTAAAAAAAAATTATTTTGACAAGACAAGACCAATTCAATCAATTTAGCAGATAACTCTAGATCAAATAGGTAACCATTTAAACGGACAGTGTAGGGTACTAATACCTTCCCTACCCATAGTCAACCCCTGAACCTAATCTCTAAAACGCAAACCATTTTTATTTTAGGTACCTAATTGCACCATTCCATGTAAATGGATAAAGCGATTGGTGGCGACTCCCGAATCCCTCCCTCTTTTTTCCCTTTTCATCGCGGCGCCCTCCGGGACGGTCGCAACACTACCCAATTAGCGAGAGTATTAACCTTACCGCGACCAAATTTATAGTGCAGTAAATGTCCCTTCCTCCATATGTCTTAATTGAACGCAAGGCATAATAGTGTCATCCTTATTATGTTCAATTATTTGTTTCTCGATCCCTGAGTAGATGTGTAATCACAAAGTGGCCCAATATCACATAATGGCTCATTTCCGCGTGGTCACGTATATTTAACGTCTCAATATATCGAGAGCCTGAAGACATTGCCCCTGTTATGTAGAAGAGACGAATCCTATCTACATTACTCACACGCCTCAACGTGATTTATTGCAGGCTCAATAACTACCTTTATTATCACTTGTTATGCATGACGTTTGATAGCATTAAAGCCTACAACTCCTCATAAAGGAATCTCAGTGACTTCACGTCGAATGACTACTTCACTATGAACGCTATGAGAATACTTATGACACTTACATAACTATTATTAAGTATTCTCATAGCGGGTCATCTGGTATAAATATTACTTCCTAATATTTATACATGTGTGCTGACTTGATATCACATATCCATGACATGTGAGATGTGGTCATCAGTCTACTCACACAATAGTCTCTATGTATTATTGTCGTCATAATTAACAATAATACTTGACTACGGATATTTAAGAATAACGTTCTTATTATTTAGTGAGGTCTCACGATTAAGTCTCCTACTTAATGTCTCATTAAATTAATTGTCTCTTCTAAGGACTTTGTAGCTCAGTTTGATATGGATTTCACTTATGAATTTGTATTTATCATGGATTTCACTTATGAATTATGATATACGTTTTTGGTTTTTTTTTTTTTTTTTTGACTGGATATACATTTTTGGGTTATTGATTGATTACCTATAAAGTTTAGTATTTTATTAATTTATTAGTCAACCGGTTCGATCATTGTTAAACTGGTTGAACCAATCGAACCAGGAGTCAGATATTTCACTGGTTCCATCTTCAGTTCAGTTCTTAAAATATTGTTCTCAATCTTTGTTTCAAATATTAAAAAATAAATTAAAACAATAAAAATTAAAATTAAAACTAAAATAAATAAAAAAATAAAAAGAGTGTTGTTCAAGGTGGCTGGGTGGTTTGGGGAGAGGGACATCAGGTTTGGAGTGATAAGGAGATTGTGGGTTCAACTTCCCCACTAATATAACAAATACTAACAATCTAACATTTGTCTATAAAAAAAAAGGTTAAAGTAATCTTTTGGTCCCTATACGTGACACTGATTTTTTAATTTGGTCCCCATACGTAAAAAGTTATCAATTTGGTTCCTATACGTGACACTGTTTTTCAATTTAGTCCTCACCACTAATTAGTCCCTATATAAGAGGGACCAAATTGCAAATTATTATCACATGTAGGGACCAAATTGAAAATAATTATCACATGTAGGGACTAATTTCCAATTTTTTTTTGTTGAATTGGTCCCTACATGTGACAATAATTTGCAATTTGGTCCTCTTATATAGGGACCAATTAGCGGTGAGGACCAAATTGAAAATCAGTGTCATGTATAGGGACCAAATTAATAACTTTTTACATATAGAGACCAAAAGATTACTTTAACAAAAAAAAACGTTAAAACTAAAATAAAAAAGATGCTGCTCACGTTAACACTAAATAAATAAATAAAATAAAAGGTGTGCTGTTCACGTTAAATTTAAAATTGATGAATAAAATAAAAGGTGTGCCATTTCACGTGGTTGACACCGGTGCTTAAGAAAATTAAGTAATGCTGCTTCCTTAATTTATGTAGGAATAGTTCTCAATACCAATTGATTTATACCTCACTGCGACATCTCCCCCTTTATATGACCAAAACTACTTTCCAATTAGCATAGCTTAAACAGCATTACCACTATGGCAGAGCAACCTAAGAAGCTTCATATTGTTATGTTTCCATGGCTAGCCTTTGGTCACCTAATTCCATTCTTTGAGCTTGCAAAACTAATAGCACAAAAGGGTCACAAAATTCATTTCATTTCTACACCTAGAAACATCCAACGCCTCCCTAAACTACCTTCAAATTTACAGCCTTTAGTGGAACTGATAGAACTTCCACTGCCCCATGTAGACAAACTCCCTGAAAATGCAGAAGCCACTATGGACATTCCACAACACATTGTTCCATATCTCAAAAAGGCTTTTGATGGTCTTGAAGATCCTTTGACTAAGTTCCTTAAGAGATCCACTCCTGATTGGATCATATATGACTTTGCACCATACTGGTTGCCACCAATATCCTCTAAACTAGGCATCTTATGCATCTTCGTCAATATTTTTAGTGCATTAGGTGTGTCTTTCTTTCTTGATACCATGGTAGAAAAGACAAATGAATCTCCTAACCAAGTACTGCTTCAATCCTTTGAGCACAAAATTTTGTCTGATAACCACATTGAACAAACTGAATCTGGGGTTTCAGACGTATTCAGGTTACAAGAAACAGTTCGCGGTGCTGATGTTTTTGCTTCCAGAAGTTGCATAGAGATTGAAGGTGAGTCACTTAAACTTCTTGAAAAACTCTGCAGGAAACCAGTAGTTCCAGTTGGGTTAATGCCACCCTCCCCACAATTCATTGAGGACAGCAAGGATGACAATTGGGATAAAATCCAAAAGTGGTTAGATAAACAAGAAAAAAGATCAGTGATCTATATAGCATTTGGAAGTGAGGAGTCATTAAGTAATGAAGACTTAACTGAGTTGGCTATAGGATTAGAATTATCTGGTTTCCCATATTTTTGGGTTATAAAGAAGCAAAATATACCTTCTAACAGTGATTTTGTTGAGTCACAGGATGGGATTGGGAACCAATTAAATAAACATGGAGTGTTGTGGAGTACTTGGGCACCACAGGTGAGGATATTAGCACACAAATCCATTGGGGGATTCTTGACACACTGTGGTTGGAGCTCAGTGATAGAGGGTCTTCAAGTTGGGTGCCCGCTTATTATGTTGCCATTCCATAATGAACAAGGGTTAGTTGCTAGGTCTATGGAAGAAAAAAAGGTGGGGATTAAAGTGCCAAGAAACGAGCATGATGGAAAGTTCACTAGGGATTCTGTGGCCAAGGCATTAAGATCGGTGATGTTGGAAGAGGAAGGAAAGGCTTACAGAAGTCAGGCAGAGGAGATGAGCAAGATATTTGGAGACAAGGAACTGCACCAAAAATACATAGATGACTTTGTTAACTATATGGAAATCCATAGTCCTGCCATTAAGCATTAGCAGGTTTTATTCATAGTGCTATAGTAATCAAAGTACATGGATGTTCCCTTGCATTTTCTTGCTGAATAATAGACAGATGCTGCTGTCCAAAACTTCAGTTATAAAAGTAATCCGGGACAGACTCACTTTGTGGGATATGTATTATTGGTTGTTTGTCACGGTTGAAACATCATCCGGGACAAAATCCATATTTTGGTTTTGGTATTGTAATTTATGCACCATTCAGAGACCCATATCAATATGTTTGTTCCATGAGTTGATTGGGCAATGTCTAAAATGTATTTGTAGTGCCAGTACCTGGTTCAGTTTAGTCTGCAATCTAAGCATGATTTTCTGATGTCATTTAGAAGTAATTAATTACAGGATGCATATTCTATATTTGCTATGCATACCATTTTTGGTTTTATCGTGTAGAATAATGTCTGCAAACAGTTGTGCATCTTCATGTTGTTTTGTGCTGCACATTCATGTTGTATATTGACACAGTCTAAGAGTTGTGCTATCCAAACTTCATTGCTGTATAGTCAGCATTTCAAGTTTTTATAAGGTTTTCACTTATCAGTAATATTTTGTGGAGTTCAAATTTAGTTTGGAACTGTGTCTGATTTAGGAAGATTTTATTACCCTCTAAATTTTGAACTTTGCTTTGTTGTCCTGTAAATTAAAATAAACTATTTCTTCTGTTCAAAAAATACATTATCATCTTTTACTTTAGTTATAGATTTTTCCTTCTCTGGGATAAACATAAATCATAAAACAAGAAGATGCACTTACTTTTTGTACAATTTGCATAAATGAAAGAAAATTTCACACTTATATGGCTAGCAGTATTTTAAGAATGGCTTTGGCCCTCATCAAACTCTACCAATCAATACTCAAAAGTGTTATGATATTTGAACATCCAATTTCAAACACCTTATATGACACCGTATGTGTTTATTTCTATCTCTTACTTACTTTTTCATCTTCTTTGTATACATGCATTCCAAAAATACACCAAAAAACCAAAGAGACACCATATGATGTCCCAAATTTGGTGTTCAAATATAATTTATATACTCAAAATGATAATCTTTTAAGTGCCTGTTTGAAAGGAATAAGTGGAAAAGAGTGTCTTCCATTTCCCTCCTTTGTTAAAGGATCAAATTCTTGATCACTTTGTCATAGAGGCTTTGATATCATGTCAAGGACCAACTCTCCAAAGAGCTTAAATTGATAGGTAATGGTACATAATTGATTTTATCTATAACAAGATTACAAGGAAGTCAACAGTTCAAGAGAAGCACAGCAACCGATTGAAACTAAAAAACTAGCTGGAGAGACTGCTTAAAAGTTACAACATTAGGCACATTAAGAAAATATGATTTCAATTTACTTTCAAAGCAAAGAATAGAGAATTGGGTTCATAGAAATGCTAATGTTGCAAATTCTAAGGAAGTCATTACAATCACAGATCAAGAAGCTCTATTTCAAAGCCAGAAGTCACAAATAATGGTTAGATTAGTCACAGCAACTTCAGATAAAGAATTTTCTCAAAGACTTCAATAGTGTAATAATACCAACAGGTAAAAAGAAGGCATGATTTGCACCCAAAAAAAGAAGGCATGATAGGTACAATATGAAGGACAACTCAGCCAAGCAAAACAACAATTATAAAGCAAAAGCGTGACAAGCAAATAAAAAGAAAAGCATGACAACTCACAATCCACCAAAGCAAAAGGGCAATTATAGAGCAAAACGTGACAACCAACAATGTTTATGATGAATTCCACTATCATAAAGCAAATCATGATGTTGGAGCAATAATTCAACCTTGCAAGACACCAAGAGCAAGTGTCGGTGCTATTCCCTATAAAAGGCAAACTTCTTCTTCAGAAGAAGGCATCAAAAAATTTCTCTTTGTATTCACTCTTTCTATTCGCTCATGTGTTGAGCAAATCTCATCTTTAAAATTTCTTCTTACTTCAACCTTATATTTGAACACTTATTTGTAATTTTAACCCTCTGTAACGAAGTTTTCAAGAATTTGCAATAGTTTTTCCATACACTAAGTTTCTTATGTGATAGGTGTCTATTAAAATAGTGGTGGTAAAGTATATGCTGAGTCATTTGTCACTGTGTAAGTAGTCTTGTAATATGTTTCACATGCTATTTGTTTGTATGTCTAAGGCGGATCCACTATAAATAATAAGTTGTGTTAGCTCAAATTAAGATTAATTATTTAGGATTAGAAATTGAAAAAGGAAAAATAATAATACAAAACCATGTATTGGAAAAGCTTCAAAAATTTTCAAACTGAATTAAAGGATAAAATGGAATTTCAAAGATTTCTTGGCCTACTAACATATGTTTTCAATGAAGGTTTTGTAAAGAATCTTGCAGCAGAAAGAAAAATACTTCAGCAAAAATTAAAGAAGGATGCTCTCTGGTCTTGGACAGAAGAAGATGAAGCAATTATTACTCATTTAAAATACTTATGTCATAGTCTTCCAAAATTATATCACCCATCTGACAATGACTTAATTATTATTGAGACTGATGCCTCGGATGTTAGAAAAACATCGAATCTATGTGCTTGATAAAGAATTTATTGTTAGAATAGACTCTACTTATATTGCAGGTTTTAAAAATATCAACCACAAAGGAACATACAAACAAGGAAGATTAATTAGATGGTAGATGAAACTTGCTGAGTATATATAATTATTCAATATCACATATTAAGGGAGAGAAAAACGTGGTTGTGGATATTTTATCAGGAAAATGGAACAAAGCACAACAGAAATGTTGAAGCAGCAGTTAGAACTTAAAGAAGCATTAAGATATCAGAAGTTGAAAGAATTGGAGTTGATTGAAGCAGATATCAAAGTACTTCAACTTCAACTCAAAGCAGAAGGATCCCTTGAAGAAGAAATTCCAAAAGAAGTTAAACAACAAGCCACAAAAGAGACTAAGAAATTGTGTGGTATGCAATCTTTCACGGATCATTTTCAGGAATCTATGATGACTGATTCAAAGCAACACCACATTGCCAAAAGATCTCAAGAGTTACACATAAGTCATACGCAACCAAAGAAGAAGCAGAAAAAAGCACTAGTGGAATATCAAGAATAAGAAAAAACAAAAAAGGGGAAGGAACTTTATCTTGGACCAAGGACTTTTTCTAAAACAACAAGAAATCGTCCTGAAGAAAAAATAACGATGAAGGTCTTAGGAAAAGTTCCTTCTTCCTTAGATAATTATCAAATTACTTCTCGCAAGGAAAATGAACTTCAAGTTCAGTTTTCTGAAGAAAAATTTTGTGAGAACTTGAAAAGACTTATAAATTGGAGTGATAAGGAAAGGGTCAACTGTTTCTATATGGTTGACAGAAAACAGTTTGGAATTAAAGCAATAATCACCCTAGGTGCATCACAAATATTGTCATTTAATATGTTCCAATTTGGACTTATTGAATGTCTCTATTTAAGTAAACACCTTGAAGAAATTAGTTTATTTCCATATAATTTCAGAGAAGCAGTTCAAATGTTCAGAAGAAATGTTGCAGGCGAAAGAAATATTTTTCTGAAGTTCTATTCAGCCTATCCAGATTTCATTACAAACCAACCAGCAAAGCACCTAGTCTATATTGGACTTAGCAACAATAATTTTCCCTTGATGTATGAACCTATAGGCGTCGAATATGATGAAGATCAGATTGTTGTAATACAAGCAAATCAACTTGCAGGTATCTTTTCACGGTGCCAGGCAATAGGAAAGTATTCCCGCATCAAAATACTCTACAAGGAACCAAATACTTTGCTTCTAAGCAAGACAAGTAACAAAGTAATCAGAGATAGAGACATGTCTCTCCTGGTAAGCTTTGAGTTGCCTTTCTACACAATAGATGGCCCAGATATGAACTACTGTCCAACTGTCCTCAATAATTTATGTTCAAGTTTAAAGCAAAATAGGAATCATGAATGTGAGAGATGCACGACAAAGCAGGTCCTACCAGAAAGTGATAAAGATTGTCGGCAAGAAGATAAAGATTCTTCAGACTAGGCAATAATAATAAAAGAGTGATGTAAACTCTTATGTCACAATGTAGAATTATTGGAGGCCGATGTAAGCACTTACGAAATGCAAGGCAATTCATGTAAATATACGTAGATTTCTTAAGGTTATAAATAAGCCTTCTTATGATGAGGCAAGAGAGAGTTTGTCAAAAAGAAAAAAATTCTTAGTTGAGAAATTCTCCATAGAGAGAAACATGCTAGTCCTCTCATAGGATCTAGTCGGATACTTGAGACTGTGTCCAAATATCTTGTAATTATTCCAATCATAATCATCAATAAAATTATATCTTCACTTTGATCTCTCAATTCAATTACCAATTTTAGTCTCATTTATTTTGCGGAAGCAACAGTGGGTAAAAGAAAAATCAAAGACTAATCTTAATAAACTTCAATCATGTATGATCACTCAACTACTTAATTTTGAATTGTTATTAGCAGCTTTATGTACTAGGTTTAGTCAATAGAACTATTATGTCCTTAGAAGTATTAAAATCAATTATGATTTCCAAGAGAGGAAAGAGAAAAGAGAAAAGATTCATAATAATGATATAGAAGTTCACTTAGAGCATCTCCATTGCATTTTTTTTAAGGAACCTACTTTGGGTTCCTTAGTGATTATTAAACAATAAAAAGTGGTCCCCACAGCTCCACCTCATATTTAAGCAACCTACTCATTTTTTGCTCCAATGGTAAAGTTTTTAAGGAACCCTTAAGGAACCCATGTTTTAATAATTTTTTATTTGCACTCAAATTTGTTTCAAATTAAAATATTTATTCATTTATTTAAATTAAAACGTAAAAGAATAATAAATATTTAAAAAGTTAATTTTTTTTTAAATAAATGAATAATAAAAATAATAAAAACGATGAGAAATGCATTATAATGAGAAATATATTACAATGAGAAATACATAAAGACGAGAAATACATTAAGATGAGAATTAGATAAAAATGATAAATACATTACGATGAGAAATACATGAAAAAGAGAAATTAATAATGACGAAGCATACATAACCACGCGAACAATAAAAACTAACTATCGTTATTCTCATGTCCGAAACGACCCCAAATATGCTCCACCAAGTCTGCTTGAAGCTGACGATGACTTTGTTTTTGACGAATTTGTGCTCTCCTTTCCAGGTATGTTGCATGAATTGGACCATTAAACACTTCAGTTGTTGACATGTCATTATCTAGTTGGTCGTAATCAAAATTACCACCATACGAGTGTCGTTCATCTTCAACAATCTTATTATGCATTATGATGCATGAATACATTATATGCTTCATTGTATTCATATGCCAAGCACGCGCCGGACCACGTACAATTGCGAATCGAGCTTGGAGCACTCCAAATGCCCTTTCCACATCCTTTCTTGCTGACTCTTGTTTTTTGGCAAATAATTTTCTCTTTTCTCCTTGTGGCATTGGGATGGTCTTGACAAAGGTAGCCCACTCAGGATAAATACCATCTGCTAGATAGTACCCCATATTGTATGGGGTTCTATTCACCGTGTATTGCACTGTGGGAGCTTGTCCATTCAAAACGTCGTTAAACACATTAGATGCATTTAACACATTAATGTCATTGTTTGAACCCGCGGTGCCAAAAAATGCATGCCAAATCCACAAGTCTTGTGAAGCCACTGCTTCAAGCATAATCGTGGGTTTGGCATGATCGCCTCGACTAAATTGTCCCTTCCACGCAACTGGACAATTCTTCCATTCCCAATGCATACAATCAATGGAGCCTAACATACCTGGAAAGCCACGTGCCTCCCCCATTTGTAGCAGACGTCCGATGTCTTCATTGTTAGGCCTTCTCAGGTAGATATCCCCAAATATCTCGTACATGCCAGTTACAAATCTCTCTAAGCATTCCACCGCAGTGCTCTCACCAATTCGAACATACTCATCAACACTGTCAGCAGGCACTCCGTATGACAATATACGAAGAGCAGCGGTGCATTTCTGCAATGGTGAAAGGCCATTTCTATGTAATGCATCAACCCTCATCTGGAAATACTCATCACGATTGCTAAGGGCTTCTACAATTTGAAGGAACACGGGCCTTCGCATCCGGAACCTTCGTCGAAATTGATCATCTGTGTAGACTGGATTTTCAGAGAAGTAGTCGTTGAATAATCGAGTGTGTCCTTCTTCACGCCTCCGCTCTATGACTGTCCTTCTTTTCCTGCGCCTAATGGTATTGTTTGCTTCTTCAACCTTCTCGCATATTACCCTCATTACTTCTTCTTCAGTGTTGTCCTCGAGGCATTCATCTATTACTTGGTTCCAGGCTGTATCAAAGTCGGTGTTTGGATCCATTATAAGAATGGTATAAGAAACAAAGATAATGAGAGAAGCTTGCAAGTTGGGAGAATGAGAGAAGCTTGCAAGTTGGGAGAATGAGAGAAGCTTGCAAGATTGTTGTGTATATATAGGCTAGCTAAAACTTACAAGCTTACAACGGCTAGTTTACAACGGCTAGTTTTATAACGACTAGTTTTACAACGGCTAGTTAGAACTTTACAACGGCTAGTTTACAACGGCTAGTTTTACAACGGATAGTTTTATAACGGCTAGTTTTACAACGGCTAGTTTTATAATTTATTAGTTTTCCATAATGGCTAGTTTTATAATTTATTATTTTTTCATAATGGCTTGTTTTATAATTTATTAGTTTTCCATAACGGCTAGTTTTATAATTTATTAAAAAAATTACCACATCAGGCTACATATGTCCCAACTTAGCCCTAATAAAATTACAACAAAGTTCATGATCTGCACGTTGATTCTCATCCATCCCAGATGTGTCCTTCATCAGGATTTCATATAACTTAGGTATGCTCTCCGCTTCCTTTGCCTTGCACTTCGCTTCCTTTGCCTTACACTCCACTTCCCTTGTCTTGCACTCCAAGATCTTCGCCTCAGCTAAATTCTTCAAGGCAACATTTTTTTCATGCATAGCACTTTCAATGACAGTCAAATCGACGACAACAGAAGGATCGGCTACTTTTGCTTTGCCCTTTCTTTTTGCTGCCTCCTTTTTTTTTGCTGCCTTTTGTCCCATTGGGTGGACCATTGGTGATGCTGGATCGTAGTCTGATAAATCGATTGGTGTCCCTGGCCCTGAAGATGATGAGTACGCCCCGGAAGTAGAAACCTTTGTTCTTTTTGAAGAGTTTTCCATTGCTTCTCCCTTCCATTTTGGTTTATCTCTCAGTAACCTCCATGCATGCTCAAATTTGAATTTGTCACCTTCATCATGAGAAAAAAAAGTATATGCATCGGCCATGATGTCCTTCTCTGAGCTCCCGCTTTTCTTTTGACTAACAGCTTGTTTGTAGCACCCGACAAACTTCTGAACAACAGTATTCATCCGATGCCATTTTGATTTTAGTTGAGCTGCTTCTCTTTCTGGAAACTTCCCTCGATTCTCGTTATAATTGTCTTTGATTCGTAACCAAAAACCGTCGGCTTTTTGGTCAACTCCCACAATTGCATCCTTTGAAATGTTGAGCCATGACTGAATAAGAAGCATGTCCTCTTCCACCGAAAATTTGACACGACTTTTTTTCTGAGTTTGATGCTCCCGTCCTTCATCTAGAGTAATATTTTCTAGTCCGACTTGAGTGGAGAATTGTGGCACTTGAGCATGAGACATGGACCCGACTGGTGTTAAGGGTTCGTTGTTAGGGGTCTCCACACCGCCGTCGATATTCATCGGAGGCCTATACCACATGTTGGGATTGGTTGGTGGTGGTGGATACATAAAATATTGAGCATTTTGAGAATTGTCACCGGTAGGGGGTGGTTGGTTTTGCAAAAAATTTATGTAAGATTGCAAATTGGGATCCATTTGGTAGAAAACAAACAAGATAATGACTTCCTAAAAAAAAACAAGAAGATGGATTGACTAATTATGTGCAAAATGGTGTAAATGAGAGCAACATTTATAGGGAACCAACATTTGTAGCCGTTGCAAATGTCTCAACGGTTACAAACTCCACCAACAACTCTTTTTTTTCAATTTTTCATAGGCCCAATTGACCCACACTCACCCGGTCTACACGATCTCCTCCTATTTTCGGTCCTTCATCACCACATCTCCCTCAGACCCTCACGCGTTCATCCATTCCCTATCGTCTCCCTCACGCGGTTCTGCTCTCCCACCACAAGATCGCCCACCCCTTTCCTCTCCTAGTTCGTCCCACTTCAAGATCGCCCGCTTCCTCCAAGGTGGTTCGGCCAAGCTCGCCCCTTTCCTCCTCAACTGGTTCGACCAAGCTTGCCCCTTTCCGTCGAAGCTCGTCCCGGCCAAGCTCGCCCCTTTCCGCCGAAGCTCGTCCCGGCCAAGCTCGCCCCTTTTCCGCCGAAGCTGGCCCCTTTCCGCCGAAGCTCGTCCCGGCCAAGCTCGCCCCTTTCCTCCTCAACTGGTTCGGCCAAGATTGAAGCCCTCTCTCCCTTCACTTTCCGGCGCGGCGTTGATGGATTTCCGGCAGGTTACGGGTTTTTCGTTTCATTTATCAAAGTCGTTTTTTTTTTTTTGAAATATGATATCAGTTATTTGGTGTTCTTCCCTTTCCTGTTTTCTTCCCTCCATATTCATCAGTTGTTGCAAAAAAAAATTGATGATTCTGTGGTGATTCTGATTTGGTGTTCCAGAAAATGTAATATTTTGTCATTGTTTATTGTTATAGAACGGTTCCTTAGCTAAGGAACGGATCTGAGATTTAAGGAATTTGCCCCTCCACGTCGCTGTGCTCCAACGCCTTGCAAAAATAAGACACGGTTCCTTAGCTTAAGAAACCAGCTAAGGAACCGTGCAATGGAGATGCTCTTACAAGTTAGTGAAGAAGATGGATACTATGAAGGAAGCATTCTAATAGATCCAAAGTTATTTCAAAAAATACAAAAAAGATGATTTAGATCTAACAAAGACTGCAAACATAAAAGGAAAAGAAAATCATGGTGGAATAATAAAAAGATTTAATCAAAAAGAAAATATTATATATTACGGAAAACTAATTAATGAAGCACCAATAGATATAATAGAAGCTCAAGGGGATACTTGTATATAATTGCTAAATAAGAAAAAATAATTATAGAATTAAAAAGAAATCTAATAAAAGAAGATCATAGGAAGAAAATATGATGTATTCATATTGGAGCTATATAAATACTAATTAAAGCAACTTTTCAAAAAGGAGTAAATTTGTCTATAGAATTAATACTAAAAGATTATAGAAGAACTGATATAAAGGATAAAATATTAGGATTAATAGAAGGAAATTTAGCCAATACAAAATTTCATTTCATTTCATTTCTGCAATTTTTCGCATGACTTTCAGATGTCATTTAGAACTAATTAATTACATATGCATATTATATTGTTTAACCATGTATACCATTTTTTTCCTTAAAAAAAAAAAAAAAAAACACTATGTATACCATTTTTGTTTTCTCGTGGAGAATGATGTTGGCAAATTATAAGCACCATGCTGACGTTCACTAGAAACATTTTATTTCCCTCAATTTTTAACTGGCCTACCTTTTTTTTTAGTCACCATAAATTTATTAATAAAATAAAAAAGAAAACAAAAGAAAACAAGAATATAAGGGGACAAAAACCAAAACCCATGCAAAATAAACGATAATCAAGCATATCTAGAATTAGGTTTTTTTATTCAGTTCCAGATTATACTTCTTCTGAGATTTGGACGTAACTACCGTGAAACCATCTTCAGCAACATTATACTACCTTTTATTTTCTGTGTAAAACTATTTATTTATTGAACATCATGTAGGTCTATTTATCAATAAATTATTCCCAGATAAATCTTTGTAATTCAGAATTAAACCTTGCTTTGTTGTTTTGTAAATTAGAAAAAACTTGTGCGCTTCGAAGTGCCTGCTTGAAAGGAATAAGTGGAAAAAAGTGTCTTCCATCTCCCTCTATCTCACTTCCCCATTCTCCCTTACGGATCCTCTAAAAGATAGATAAACCTTAGTACCTTACTCAACTCATACGGTTACTTATTTTATCATGCAAATTAAAACTAATTAACACAAAACAAAACAGCATGCAAATACTATGTAGCAGGCAAATGGCTTTTCTAGGACTGATAGAGTCTAAGGAGAACATTCAAATCTAAAAGCATTTGAATCCTATCTACTTTTAAGGTGTTTTGAGATGCATCAGGCACTCTACCTTAATGGTTAAATTCAATTTTACATAGAATAGTAGGGGTGGGAAAGGATTGAATTCTTGACCACTTTGTTAGGTAAATTGTTAGGTAATGACTCTAGCATGAGCTTAAATTATTAGGTAATGGTACATGATTGGTTTTATCTATAACCAGCTTACAAGGAAGTCAACGGTTCAAGAAAAGTACAACTACTGATTGAAACTAAACAAACAGCTAGCTGCAGAGACTGCTTAAAAGTTACAACATTAGGCACCTTAAGCAAATATGATTCCTATTTAGCATTTACTTTCATAGCAAAGAATAGAGAATTGGGTCCAAAGAAATGCTAATGTTGCTAATACCAAGGATTACAATCACAGATCAAGATGCTCTATTTCAAAGCCAAAAGTCACAAATAATGGTTGAATTTGCCTCAGCGAAAACAACAATCATAAAGCAAAAGTGTGACAAGCAAATAAATAGAAAAATATGACAAGTCACAATGCAACAAAGCAAAAGGACAATTATAGAGCAAAAAGACAAGCAACGATGTTTCTGAATTCCACTTTCAAAAAGCAAATCATGCTGTTGGAGCAGTAATTCAACCGTGCAAAACACAAGGTGCAAGTATCGGTGCTATACCACTACAACAATTTTAGTCTACGGCAGGCAACACCCCTCTCTTCAACCGTTGTCATAGAGTACAATAGACAACGATTTTTAATGATGTGGGCTTAATGCTAAAAATTTTACATTTATAATTATACACCGATAAAAAAACTTGTTTTAAAAAAATAGACAACGGTTATTTGAAAGTAAACTTTTTTTATTTTGTTAGAACAGTTATATAATCATTGCCGATTAACCTATTTTGAACTATGCATAAAAACCGTTATTTTAGTTAATAAGGGTTGGCACATTTGGTCAAGCTTTCCGCTTATACTAGTTGTGACTTGGATTCGATTCCTAGATCCCTGCTGTTGGTAGACAATATGTAAATTCCATTATAAATCTGAGGTTTGTGATATTCTCTGGTCTTGCAAGAGTGCGTGCTTCCCCTAATCTAAACTTTTTCCAGAAAGGAAAAAAAAAAAAAAACCTTCTTGTAGGATTTGAGAATGGTTTGATAGATGTTATTTCATAATTTTTTTATCTATAATATTCCACTAAAAAAACCGTTGTTGTTGAAATAATTTTTAGCGCCAAAATAGTGCCCACCCTCTAAAAAAATAATAAATAAAGAGCTCAAATTCTGTGCAACCCACCTAAACTTCCCACCTTTCCACGATTTCCTCCCCACTCTACCGTTCTATCCCTCGAGTTTTCGTCTCCCTCATTCAAAACGTAGTCTTCAATTTCTCATTCCAATTTCTCGCACACACTCTTACTCTATTTTCCTTTTATGCTTGCATTCGGAACTTCTCAGTCTTACACCTCTCATTGGACTCGATCAGCGCTGTTGCTGCCATTAGCGCTGCCTAGCTCGCCACTCCGAGCATCCAACCACAGCCGGCCCAAGGGGGAAGCTGGTAAAGTTAGGGCTTTAGGCTTCTAAAAAAATGTTTACTACTTGTGTAAATGAAAATGACAATAAAGAAGAAGTACTCCCTCCGGACTCAAATTATAAGCAAAATTAACTAATTTCACACTTATTAAGAAAGTTAGTTAATTTAGTTTAATTGTCTTGATTTATGTAAAAAAAAAAAAAAAGAGTTATAATTACTAAGCTACCCTTTAATTGTGTCGGGAGTGTATAATGCTCTTGGAAAAGTAAAAAGAGAATTTATTGGATTGGTTAATTTTCTTATTCTTGGAATACAAAAATTAAATAGAGTTGAGTTGATTGAATTTTTCTAATATTTGAGTCCCAAAAAAACAAGTACTTTTTTGCTTATAATTAAGTCCAGAGCGAGTATTAGTTAATGAACAAAAAAAAATTAATAAATTAGAAGAATCCAGTACTAGAAATATATATCAACAAAGATTATCTAAGATCAACAATGTCTCAATAAAACCAATATGGTGCTGGTCTAGTGGAAGCAACCAGCACCCATCAGAAGGAGAACCTAGGGAACCCGGGTTCGAATCCTGTGGAGTCACTCTCATTGGGAGGCTGAGAACCAATTGGTAAAACCCTGCTCAATTACCCGAACCAGAGATTAGTCTCAAAGAGAGCCCGAAGGGCCTAAGCAGTGGGGATACTCTGGTGGACTCACTCGGCCCAAAAGGCTAACTAGGGTGAGTTCAGAACCAAAAAAAGAAAAACAATATCTCAATAAAGATTAAATGGATTGACTTTATTATCAATTGAAAAAGATAAATGTTAAACGAAATCGATTATAATAGTTTAATAAATGATTTTACATATCAAAAAACATGAAAGATAAACTTTAAATAAAAATATAATAATTTTACCAAAATATTTTTATTTGCTTTAAAAAGGACCTCACCTCAGAATCCGTTTTAGGCCTCAATAGGTGTTGGGCTGGCCCTGCATCCAACGCTGACTCAAATTGAACCCTTCTTCTAAGGTTGAATTCTTTCAAAATGTGAAGAGAAATCCCTATTTTGTGGTTTCTACTAAAAAAATTTTCAATCCCAAATCTTCAATCTCTTTACGTAGATTTTCTTTTTGATTTTCCTAATTTGTGAGTTCTTCTCATGACATTGATTTTTAGGGCCATTTTGCCGTTTCATTTTGGCATAAGAGATGTCATTGGAGTAGCTTGAATCATGGTATGAGTTCTCACTTATTTTCCACTACTTTATCATCTTCCAAACTGATCGATGACTGTTTTTTTTTTTTTTTTTTTTGGGATCATTTTCAGTGTTTCACGATGAACCTTTCTTTTTTATTGGAAGGAAATTGTGAATTTTGATATAAAATTAGATAATGATAAATCAAGTGGGGAAATTGATATAATGCCACTGGCTTTTTCTCTCTAATTGAAGGATTATTAAGGACCTGGATCCTTTAATGATGTTTGATGTTTTTGGTTCTTTCATCAATTAATGGCTAGTTCTTTTCCTGTAACATTTCAACCTTTTTTCTTCAATGAGTTTTTAAGATGCTGCAAGATTGCTGCAGGACTGAAGGTGTTGACCTCCAATGTTTGACCACAAATCATTATAAATTATTAAGACTAGAGTTGAAGTTTCTACAGAAAAAAAGTAGCGGAAGTTTGGTATTATCTTTGTAAGTTATTAAATTTTACAGATTCAATTTAAATAATAATAATAATAATAATAATAATAATAATGAAAAATGGAAAGATGATATTAACTTGATGGAAAGTTTACTTGTGATTCATGTAGAAGCAAATTAAGTATGGCATGATAAGTTTATCAAAAATACATTGTATGTCTTCGGTTGAGGCCATCTTTATTTGCCATCGATAACTTCATTTTCATGAAGGGCTACGAGAGAATATACAGGGCTTTGGTTCATTGATGAAATATTTCTATAAAAATATTTCCTGGTTGTGAATTTGAATTGTGAATCATGCTGCCATCATTCAGGGGTGGCAATCCAGCTAAACAGGTGGCATGGGCTTCCTGCAACGGCCGTATAGAAATTTTAGGCGAAATGAGACTTAATATTATATCGATTTTCATATTAATTTTTTAAATTTTTTGAGTTGCAAAATTATTTATCAAAGTTTTAAAATCAAACGATTCAAACATTTCACTTTCAATAAATAAGATGTTTAATCCATTCAATTTATTTTCATCAAATGTGAATTGCATCACTTATGATTTATTTTCGATCTCAATAATACATGCACGTATACAGCATTAAAGCCTCGTTAATTATTCAATTACTTGTCAAACCAATTATCATTAGTATATATGGTTAAAAAAAAAAAAAAAGAGGAGGCCTAAGGGCCCGTTTGGTTTGTTTTTCGTTTCTTGTTTTCATTTCCTAACTTTATAAATAATTACAACAAAAATAGTTATAAAAATGTCATATTGTTTTTATTCTATTTACTGTTTCCAAAACTCTGTACAGAAAACACTGAAAACAATTTTTATTTTTTTTCACTGTTTCCTGTATAAATCTTTGTAAACGGGAAATAGAATGAAAACAGTGTGACATTTTTATAACTATTTTTATTGTAACTATTTCTAAATTTAGAAAATGAAAATAGGAAATGAAAATACAAACCAAAGAGACCCTAAGGCAGTGGCCTTAACGGCCTTGCCTTGTACACGGCCCTGCTTCCTGCATTTCATGGGTTAGATTATTGTCACTTTTTTTTGACTAAAAAAGATATTCATTCATTCAAATTGGTAAAATACATCGAAAATAACACAAATTCAACATCGTTAAAAACCAAAAAGGATGAATCTGCAAACAAACTTGCAGCACCCATGTTAATAGCACAACATGGCAAAATGTCTACAAATGTGACAAAATCAAAGTAACCGGAATACCCATGCCTCCGGATCTGTAACGTTGACGCTCAAATCTTGATTGAATCTGTAATAGATTGAAGCTGATCTGTCAATCTAAACCAAACAAACACCGCAACAAGACGGGAAACCAAACGACACCGCAACAAGACGACAAACAAAACACCGCCGTACGCAAAACACGAAATAAAAACCAGATCTATGTGGAACAACCACTTATTTAGATAAAATGAGAGAAAAACGATGTAGAGGGATAATTCCAGGCTAAAAGATGGCCCAAAACCACCCCCTTTCAATAGATGAGAAAGAAGGAAAAGAGTAGTAATGGGAAGATTGAGAGAGAGGCAACTCTTGTTGAACCAACAATACTTGACTATTGTCACTTTTAAAAATTTGTTATGTGTTCTTCGTGCTTCCTTCCTAACTGTGTATTTATTGTTTTATACTATTTGTCTTTTTCTTGCAGTTAGTCAATTAGTTGCTTAATAATGAGTCGTTATCGGTTGATGCCATTTGTTTGGTTTTTTTTCTTCTTCTTCTTTTTTCTTTTTTCTTTTTTTAACCTTTTCACTTCTTTTTTTTTTTGATGAACAACAAATTGTATTAATGTATGGTAAGGAGGCACCAATGGTGCCAAACAACTACAAAGGATCCTGCATATACAAAACAGAGGATCCCACACCTAGAGTATAAATTCCTTCATAATTACCCAGCCTAAACTATAACCACTGCTGCCATAAAAGCACAGCAAATAAAAAACCCCACAATAACCCCCACAATATAACCGTTCCAATTCATACACAACCCACATTATAACCTTTTAACTTTCTTTGATGTAGGGGTTAGGGTAGCTCAAGTGGTAAGAGCTAAGGGTTTCAGGTATTGAAGGTTCAAGGTTCAAACCTCAACAAAGGAGAAAAATTAACAACTAACATACTAATATTTTGTCCATAAAAAAAAAAAAAAAAACTTTCTTTGATGCTGGAGACTAAGATATATTTGCCAGGGCAAGTTTTCTGTAAAAAAAAAAAATATGCTCTCTGAAATTCATGCCACCCTAGTTTTTAGCCATCTAGAATAACAAGAGCCATTAAGATAGACAAATGTAGCTGCCACAGGCATGATATAAGATATGTGCTGGTTGATCTTGCATTTTTATAGATTTATTTTTCTTTAGGGTAAATTTATAGTTCTGCTCTTGCTGATAGCTAAAAGTAGTGTTAAATATTTATTAATTGTTGATTTCATAATAATGTTTAAAAATAATCAATGACTAATAAATTGATGGGAATTTACCTGTGTATTGTATCCTGAAAACATGAGTACAACTGAATTACCCATTTTGAAATGATTTTTATTTTTGGTTACATAGGCAAAGAAAGACCAAAAAAGGAACATAAACGAAAAAAGAAACTAAAATCTAACAAACGAAACTTCCATGGCATCCACTAGCTGAGTGGTAGCCATTTCACGAGGAGCTTCATGGATCATGGTGAGTCTTGAGTCACTATTAGCTCCCAACTTTGCCAAGTAATCAGCCGCAAAGTTCCCCTCTCTAAGCCTCTTTATGGTAGCAACAACATTCCCATACCTGTGATGCACGCTAATCTCACTATTGATTAGCTCCACCACATATGCTGAGTCAGATAAACAAACAACTCTTCTATACCCTCTATCCCAACAAAGCTGGAGGCCATGATAAACAACTAAAATTTCTGCATGGATAATTGAAGACTGGCCAAGACTTCCATAGAATCCCTGCACGAAACTCCCCATGTGGTCTCTCAGCAACCCACCAAAACCAGTCTTACCAGAATCAATGAAACGACTCCCATCAACATTAACCGCAATCACACCTCTCACAGGAAGCTTCCAAGCCATGAGCCTTTCGCCTGTCTTCACGCCCTCATCAACGACACCATTGAAGGCTTGGCTAATGTGGTTGAACATGGCAAATTACTGGGCACAGATATCAAACACTGAATGCTTAACATTCTCGAAAATGATCTTATTCTTGGAGCACCACAAAATCCAAAGCATTGTTAAGTCTCTAAAATGTCTGTGTGCATTTCCCTAAGTTTTGATGAAAACTAAACATTGGTTAATGATTTAATTAACCTACTTTGTGGTTGCTAACCTGTCTACTTAGTGTACAGATCAGAAAATAGCAAAACTCACCTGTCTGTCTACTTAAGTAACAACCTGTCTGGATAAGCAAAAAGTCAACCTGTCTGTTGACTAGGATTGTTGACTTCCTACAAATTGGTTTCAACCTATCTCTGCCCTGCTCTCATACTCGTCTAAGGTTCTTTGTTAAGAACTCGAAGTACACGAAGCTTTTAGAAGCTGTACCCTCATGTAGAACACTCTGAATCTCTCTCTCACGCTTATCAAGAAATTCAGAGGATTTCTCTCTCAAGCAACCTAGGAAGTCAGAGACAAACTTCCAGTTAAATAATGTTTCCAACATGCTTTATTCCCTAGTACTTTCGGTTATTACACAAGAAGGGAAATGTACTCTGCAAAAGTACAAAAGCATTCTGTACAACTCTGATTTGGCTACTGCACGATGCATAAAGCCATGATCATTCATGTTAGAGTACAACCAACGTCTCCATTGCATTAATGGCTTCCCAGAACGACTCTATTGCATTTAATGAAGCTCTGCTTGAAGCCATCGTTGCAAGGAATGTCTCTAACGGATATTAAATGTTTGAAGACTATAAATACAGAAGTCATTGAAGATGAACACATCAGAGATTACAAAGCATTAAAGAGCCATTACTCTGTTCATTCTTTCTATCTGTATTCTTCAATCATTTGAAGTTACTACGCAGACTTTCCTAAGCTTTACATTTAAACCACTCTCTAAGTGTTAGTGAAAGATCTGTCTGTCTGAAATTGTATTTATTACAAACCTAATTTCTCAAACAAATCTGAGTGAGCCTGAAGTGGCTAGGTATGCAAAGAATACTTGTCTTGGAGCCTGAAGAGGCTAGGTGTGCAAACAATACTTGGAGTCTGTAACCTGATCAGTTATAGTGGATAAATCTTGGTGCTGCCAAGGACTGGACGTAGCTCTTTGTGTTAAAGAGTGAACCAGGATAAATCACTGTGTTAATCTCTCCTCCCTTAAACTCTTTAGTTGTTTTGATTATATATCATCTGCATTCTAACTAAGGGGTTAAAAGTGTTTTTATCAAGCTTATTTTCATCTGTATGCTTGTGTGGTTTTCTGTGAAAATACAACAGACAGGTGATCTGTCTGTGTAACTTATTTTACACCTGTCCGAACCTAGCTTCTGTGTGCGAAAAGTTTTCAACTTTATTTTAATTTCTGATAAACACAATTCAACCCCCTTCTCGTGTTTATAGTTGTCTATTTCAGTTGGTATCAGAGCACAGCCTCTGGGTTGAGCATCTAACAGTGTAGAGGTAAAAGGTCCTGAAGAATAGACATAACTGCTGGAGCTAGTGGGAGTCACCAGACTGAAGGAGCTTCCTTAACCAGACCTTCATTCTTCAATGGAAAAAACTACAACTATTGGAAAGATAGATTTTCAATGGTTCATTCTATCTACAAACTCTGATCTCTGGGATGTCATCACAGATGGTCCATTCATTCCTAAAAATGATGACAACACTGACAAGCCAAAAGCTCAGTGGACCCCTGCAGAAAAGACAAAATGGGAGCTGAATCACAAAGCCAGATATAATATCATTTGTGCTCTCAGTCCTGATGAATTTGAAAAGGTCTGTGCCTGTGATTCTGCCAAAGAAATATGGGACACCTTAGCTGTCACACATGAAGGAACAGCCAAAGTCAAAGAATCAAAAATTGCCATACTTGTCAGAAAGTATGAACTGTTTCTCATGGAGGAAGGAGAATCTGTTGCTCAGATGATAGGAAGATTCCAAACTATCATCAATGGCCTAAAGTCTCTTGGCAAAGTTTACTCTAATGCTGAGAAGGTTGGAAAGATACTAAGGAGCCTACCTAAGCAGTGGAGACCCTTGGTAACTGCTATCTCTCAAGCCAAGGATCTTACCACCTTGACTATAGATGAACTTCTTGGTACACTCACTGTTCATGAGCAAGAACTTGGAGATGAAATCACAACAAAGAAGGGAAAGTCAATTGCTCTGAAGGCTGATCAAAAGTCTTCAAAAGCTTCTAAAGCTTTGAAGGCAAACGAGTCATCCAGTGATGCTGACCCGTCTGAACCCGAGGATTCTGAAAGTGATGAAGAATTATCTCTCCTAACCAGAAAGATAAAGCTTCTTTTACAGAAAAAGAAGTTCAGAAAGGATAAGCCATTCAGAAGGTTCAACAAGGACAAGAACTTCAAAGAATCCACTTCAATAGACAAGAACTCAATTGTCTGCTATGAGTGCAAGAAGCCAGGTCACATCAAAGCAAAATGTCCTCAACTCAAGAAAGCCCATTTTAAGAAGTTCTTCAAAAAGAAGAAGAAAGGGATGATGGCTACTTGGGAAGATCTGGAGTCAACATCCTCTGATAAAGAGACAGAGGAAGAAGCTAATCTCTGTCTGATGGCCAACACTGACTCAGATTCAGATAATGAGGTACATCCTGACTATGAGGAATTACTTGATGCTTATAAGGAATTGCTGGAGAAATCCAACTGCTTATCTAAGGATTTCAAATCCCTCAAGAGAGATCATGTTAAGCTCCTCAGTGAGCATAAACAGAAATCTCTAGAGTGTGAGAAATTTACCAAAGAGAACAGTGAGCTGAAGACTGAAAAGTCTAATGAAGCTAAGATCTCTAGTGATACACCACAGTCTGAAGAAGTTGAAAAACTTCAACAGAAAGTGGAAGTGCTCACTTCTGATCTTGCCAAATTTGTTAATGATAGAGATAATCTGACCAAGCTGCTTGGCTGTCAGAGGCACTCCCTTAACAAAGAAGGTATTGGATATGTCCATCAGACACATCATAAAATATCAACTAGAAACTCTAAAGTGTCTGCTACATCTACTTCTATTAAATCGATACCTGTCTGTAATTTCTGTGGAAAGACTGGACATGTTATGTCTAAGTGTCTTCATAAGAAAAGAAGGAAGTCTTCACAGACTCCTAGAACTAACAGAAAAGGACACAGAAAACTATGGGTACCTAAAGATCAAATAATCTCTGTTGCAGATGTCCTCAACAGCACAAAGAAAACACCACTGCTGGTACTTGGACAGTGGTTGCTCTTGACATATGACAGGATAAAGGTCTATGTTCCTAGACCTCCAACTTAAGAAATGAGGACATGTGGCATTTGGTGGAAATCAGAAAGGGAAGGTTATAGGAATTAGTACTATTAGTGGTAAACCTCCTCTTCCCTCTATATCTAATGTTCTTATGGTTAAAGGATTAAAACACAATTTGCTTAGCATAAGTCAATTATGTGACAGTGGATTTGATGTCTCCTTTACCAAGGATTTATGTATAGTTAAAGAACTCAGTGGCAAAACCCTCTTTTCAGCTAAAAGGCAACAAAATCTGTATAAGATTGAACTGACTGATCTCTCAGATCAAAGTGTAACCTGTCTGATGTCTAAAGAGGATGAAAGATGGTTATGGCATAAGACACTAGGACATGCTAGTATGAAACTAATTTCAAAATTAAAAAGGGATAATCTTGTGAGAGGATTGCCTGATATTAGTTTTAAGAAAGATGTTTTGTATGATGCATGTCAGAGAGGTAAACAAGTAAAATCAAGTTTCAAATCTAAAAACTAAGTATCAACCTCTAGACCTCTTCAGTTGTTACACATGGATCTGTTTGGACCAGTTAGTATTGCTAGCTTGGCTGGAAGAAAATATGGATTTGTCATAGTTGATGACTATTCTAGATATACATGGGTACTCTTCTTAACCTACAAGGATGAGTCTTTTAAGGCTTTCTCAGTATTCTGTAAGAGAGTACAAAATGAGCAGGGTTTTTGTATTTCTACTCTTAGAAGTGACCATGGGGGAGAATTTGAAAATGAGCAGTTTAGACAGTTCTGTGAGGAGAATGGAATCTCTCACAATTTCTCTGCACCTAGAACTCCTCAACAAAATGGAGTGGTTGAGAGAAAGAACATATCTCTGCAAGAGATGGCTAGATCTATGCTCAATGAGAATAATCTCCCTAAGTACTTCTGGGCAGAAGCAATAAACACAGCCTGTTATGTACAAAACAGAATACTCATTAGGCCTTTTCTAAAGAAGACACCGAATGAATTGTGGAAAGGAAAAAGCCCCAACATTTCTTACTTCCATGCATTGTGAGTGCTTCATTCTAAATACCAAGGATCAACTTGGAAAGTTTGACTCTGAAACAGACAAAGGTATCTTTTTAGGATATTCTGAAATGTCTAAAGCTTTCAGAATTTATAATTCCAGAACATCTGTTATTGAAGAATCTGTCCATGTCAAATTTAATGATAGCTTAAAGACTGATAAGGAATTATCAGATCTAGAAGATGATCTTGTAGGTTTTGATATAAACAAGTCATAAAATCAACAACATGACTTAACCAAATCAAAACCTGAAGCTGAACCAGACAGACAAGTGGAGCAGAGAAGTCATCAGACAAGTCAAGATCTTCATGATGATCTTCAAAGAGACTGGAAATTCAAAACTCATCATCCTAAGGATCTCATTATTGGAAATCCCTCAGAAGGAGTGAGAACCAGATTTACTTTAAGTGAATCAAGCAATGTGGTCTTCATGTCAGAAATAGAGCCAAAGCACATTGAAGAAGCTCTTGATGATGAAAGCTGGATTCTTGCTATGCAAGAAGAACTCAACCAGTTCACCAGAAATGATGTCTGGACACTTGTCTCCAGGCCCAAAAACAAGTCTGTCACTGGAACAAGATGGGTCTTTAGAAACAAGTTGGATGAGGATGGCAAAGTTGTCAGAAATAAGGCAAGGTTAGTAGCTCAAGGCTATAACCAACAAGAAGGTATTGACTATACTGAAACCTTTGCACCTGTAGCTAGAATAGAAGCTATTCGCATTCTAATGTCATATGCTGCACAACACCAAATCACTCTTTTTCAAATGTTTGTGAAAAGTGCTTTTCTCAATGGAATAATTGAAGAAGAAGTATATGTTAAACAACCCCCTGGTTTTGAGGATACTGATAAACCAGATCATGTTTTTAAACTTCAAAAGGCATTATATGGTTTAAAACAAGCACCTAGGGCATGGTATGATAGATTAAGTTCTTTTCTCATGCATAATGGTTTTACTAGAGGACAAGTAGATACTACTCTGTTTAAGAAAAGTTCTAAAGAGAACTTCATTATAGTCCAAATATATGTTGATGATATTATTTTTGGAGCAACTAATGAAAAGCTGTGCAAGGACTTTTCAAAGCTAATGCAAGCAGAATTTGAGATAAGCATGATGGGAGAGTTAAAGTTCTTCCTTGGTTTACAAATCAAACAGACAAGTGATGGAATCTACATTCATCAACAAAAGTATATCAAGGAAATGCTTAAGAAGTACAAAATGGAAAGTGCTAAACTTATGAAAACTCCCATGGAAACCAATTCAAAACTAAGTAAAGATGATGAAGGTAAAAAGGTATACCAAACTGTCTACAGAGGTATGATTGGATCTCTACTATACTTAACTTCAAGCAGACCTGATATTCAATTTAGTGTCTGTATGTATGCTAGATTTCAATCTGACCCAAGAGAATCTCATCTTAAAGCAGTTCAAAGAATATTTAGATATTTGGTTGGGACTACTAATCTTGGTTTGCTATATTTGAGAACTAAAGAATACATATTAGTGGGATTCTGTGATGCTGACTTTGCTGGAGACAGAATAGAAAGGAAAAGCACCAGTGGAGGATGCCACTTCATTGGAGCAAACTTAGTCTCTTGGTCAAGCAAAAGACAGACAACTATTGCTCTATCTACTGCTGAAGCAGAATACATCTCAGTTGCTAGTTGTTGCTCTCAACTTTTATAGGTAACACATCAACTTGAGGATTACTCTATTTTTGAGCATAATATACCTGTATGGTGTGATAACTCTAGTGCTATTTGCTTAACTAAAAATCCAATTCAGCATTCTAAGGCTAAGCATATAGAAATCAAACATCACTTTATAAGAGATTATGTTCAGAAAGGCATCTTTGATATTAAGTTTGTTAAAACTAAAAATCAATGAGCTGATATTTTCACTAAACCTTTAGCAGAAGAAAGATTTTTATTTATTAGAGATAATTTAAACATGCATTGCATTGTTGAATGAAATGTCTGAGTTTTTGAACTGTCTATGCTACCTATCTTATAGCTTTATATCACCTGTCCGTGATTACCTATCTGACTCTGCTAAGTCACTTTGCTGAATCTCAACAGTTTTATTAAATGGTTATTATTTATTTAATACCATTCACTAATCTGAAGCTAATCATGGGCACGGCAGTTTTTATCTCGAAACCATGTTTTCATTATGTCTTAAGTGGGCGCTACAGTTCCCCACATAAATCGTGCCGTTTTGAATTAAAAATGTTTTTATTTCTCTCTCCTGCCTTTACTGCTATGAAAGGCAATTTTTTAGAAAGGTTCAAACTTTATCTATTTCAAAATCCCTAAAGTCTTTATATCTTCGTCTTCTCCTCTCTCAAACCCTTCACTCTTCCAAAACCCTCGTACCCCTCTTATCTGAAAAATGGCATCTTCAAAGCGTCTGTCCTCAAAAGAAATTGCTGAGCAATACGAGATGAGAGTAGCTAATGTTGAGAAGATTCTTCCTGGTAAGACTGTTGATCTTCAACAGATGAAGAAATGGGGTATGGATGTCACTGAAGAGTTGGAATACTCTAAGTGGACTGCCTTCCTTGATATCAAGGAGCTTGTTCATCCCAAGCTTGTCAGAGACTTCTGGAGGAATGCTGTGGTCATCACCAGCGTGCTTGATGGAACCAAGAGCTTTAAGGCTCAAATGTCTGACAAAACCCTCCTTTTCCCTATTGGATCATTGGAATTAGCCACAAGATGTCCAAGGCTTGGAACTGCCTTCAGACCTGATTGAGAAGATCAGGTAGGAGCTGAAAATGTGAACATTGCAGTTTATGGAGTTCCTAACCCTGAGAATAAGAAGCCTGTCAGCATGGTGCCTAAGTGCAGGTTCTTGCACAAGTTGCTGCTGGAATGTGTGATGTCAAGAAAACGATCACGAGACAATGTGACCAAGATGGACAGATTTGCTCTCTACCACTTGATTCACAAAAGCAAGATAGACATCAATGATCTCATCTACATGTATCTTGAGTCTCTGATCAGAAGGACCAACATGCAGACCTATCCCTATGGAATGCTGTTGACAAGAGTATTCAGGAACAAGCTGTTTGTTCCAACTGATGTTCACTTTGTGGTCATGTCTCTTCCCATAGACAAGAGGTCCTGTCTATGATGGGGATTGAAGGAATCCCTCTGCCTGCTGCTGAGCAGAAGCAGAAGGAGAAAGTAGAAGAACTAGTGGATTCTACTGGTGAATCTAAAGTTCCAATCTCTGAGAGGATCTGGAAACCTGCTGGAAAGGTGGCCAGACAAGACCAGAGGCCTGAGGAATCTTCAGCCTCTGAGGAATTTGCTGAGACAGTTGAGCCTCTCAGGTTCAAGCTGAAGAAACCCTCTCCCAAGAGGAAGACAAGTGAGGCTGGGAAATCTGGTGCTGCTCCTGCACAGCCCAGTAAAAAGAGAAGACTGGTGAAGACCTTTACCAAGGTCAGACAAGTGGAGTCTGAACCTAGTAAAGATGAAGCATCTGCTCAGGGGGAGCAGACAACTCCACCCTTAGAGGAGCCAAAAGAAAAGAAACCTCTTGATTTGGGAATCATTCCCAGAAAAAGAAGGTCAGGCTACTTAATGCCTTTAGTGGCTCAAGTTGGAAGGGAAGAAATCCCTGCAGAAGAACCTGTTGCTACTGCTGCTGCAACTTCTGCTGACCTGTCTAATGGGACTCAGACAGTTGATCATCCTGAAGCTGCTGCTTTGTCCCCTTCAAGGAATAAGACAAGACTCTTTGAAGATCAGTTTTTCACCTTCCCTTCTGCACCATCCTCTCCCCTTCACCAAGGTATCCCCAGTTCTGTTGTTTCCTCCCCTTCTGCCCTTTTCATTAAACCTTTGTCAGTTGCCTCTCCTTTTCATTCACCTATCTCCTCTCACCCCACCCAAACATCTTTTGAAGTTGTGTCTGATATATATCGGTACACAGTTGTTCACAGGGACTCAACTCCCAGAGAACAATCTGGCATATCATCAAGACTGTTTGTGAGTGATCTGCAATCTCTGATGACTGCAAGTGTCTCTCACTTATCTGTCATTCCTTCTCCTCCACCTCACATTCTGAACCCATGTAGGGAGATTTTCTTCTATCCCCCTATAGTTCTGTTCATTAGAACATTGGAAGGATCTCACTATCCTGCCTCTATTGTAATGTTACCTTCCAGGTCTAGGTATTTCTTTCTCTTAGTCACAGGGTCAAATTCGTTTTTCTGTTATATAGACTCTCTCCTACCCTTACCTCCATCTGTCTTAGCTAATCAACCTCTCCTGTGTCTTTCCCTCTCTTGATACTGACCTAGTCAGAATCAAACCTTTGTTTAAATTAGCTTTTCTTCCTATCTTTTGTTTTAGAACCATTCATCAGTATATCTTTCCCCGTGTCTCCTCACCCTTCTCTGTACCTAAGGCACCCCTAGTATTAGCCTTACCTTGGTATCCAAATCTGTCTGCTGCTTCAACCAGCCTGTCTTCAGAAGCCTCATCTTCTCAGATGGTGGATTTAAATAGCTTCAATCTGCTTAAAGCTGAGCTAGAAGAAGTCAGAAGACAATTGGATGAAGAAAGGCATGCTAGGTTGCTGTTAGAAAAGAAAGTTGATTCTTTGTATCTTTCTTTTAATCAGTCTAGGTAGCTGTTTTTGGTTTTTGTAAAAAAACTGCCTTGTAAATGAGAAGCTTATGATGAATGAAAATCAGTTTTTACTTTATCTCTTTTCTCTTTACTGTTTTCTGTCTGTCCCTTTTTGTTGTTGACAAAAGGGGGAGAAAAATGTAAGATGATTAGGGATAAGTAAGTGTAAAGTGTTCAAAACTGGAGAAAATATAAGATGGTTAAGAAAAAGTTAAAATTGAACTTTTGATCTCTGATTTTGTTTTGAACTTAAGCTGCTGCATATTTCTCTGATACTGATATTTGAACTCAAATACACCTGTCTGCACGTATAGAAAATTTCAACCTGGCTACATTCTGTTATTCTCTAAGTTGATATTTTCTAAGGTTTATTAAATCATCTGAATGTTTGTCATCATCAAAAAGAGGGAGATTGTTAAGTCTCTAAAATGTCTGTGTGCCTTTCCCTAAGTTTTGATGAAAACTAAACATTGGTTAATGATTTAATTAACCTACTTTGTGGTTGCTAACCTGTCTACTTAGTGTACAGATCAGAAAATAGCAAAACTCACCTGTCTGTCTACTTAAGTAACAACCTGTCTGGATAAGCAAAAAGTCAACCTGTCTGCGGACTAGGATTGTTGACTTCCTACAAATTGGTTTCAACCTGTCTCTGCCCTGCTCTCATACTCGTCTAAGGTTCTTTGTTAAGAACTCGAAGTACACGAAGCTTTTGGAAGCTGTCCCCTCATGCAGAAGACTCTGAATCTCTCTCTCACGCTTATCAAGAAATTCAGAGGATTTCTCTCTCAAGCAACCTAGGAAGTCAGAGACAAACTTCCAGTTAAAGAATGTTTCCAACATGCTTTATTCCCTAGTACTTTCGGTTATTACACAAGAAGGGAAATGTACTCTGCAAAAGTACAAAAGCATTTTGCACAACTCTGATTTGGCTACTGCACGATGCATAAAGCCATGATCCTTCATGTTAGAGTACAACCAGCGTCTCCATTGCATTAATGGCTGCCCAGAACGACTCTATTGCATTTAATGAAGATCTGCTTGAAGCCATCGTTGCAAGGAATGTCTCTAACGGATATTAAATGTTTGAAGACTATAAATACAGAAGTCATTGAAGATGAACACATCAGAGATTACAAAGCATTAAAGAGCCATTACTCTGTTCATTCTTTCTATCTGTATTCTTCAATTATTTGAAGTTATTACGCAGACTTTCCTAAGCTTTATATTTAAACCACTCTCTGAGTGTTAGTGAAAGATCTGTCTATCTGAAATTGTATTTATTACAAACCAAATTTCTCAAACAAATCTGAGTGAGCCTGAAGAGGCTAGGTGTGCAAAGAATACTTGTCTTGGAGCCTGAAGAGGCTAGGTGTGCAAACAATACTTGGAGTCTATAACCTGATCAGTTATAGTGGATAAATCTTGGTGCTGCCAAGGACTGGACGTAGCTCTTTGTGTTAAAGAGTGAACCAGGATAAATCACTGTGTTAATCTCTCCTCCCTTAAACTCTTTAGTTGTTTTGATTATATATCATCTGCATTCTAACTAAGGGGTTAAAAGTGTTTTTATCAAGCTTATTTTCATCTGTATGCTTGTGTGGTTTTCTGTGAAAATACAACAGACAGGTGACCTGTCTGTGTAACTTATTTTACACCTGTCCGAACCTAGCTTCTGTGTGCGAAAAGTTTTCAACTTTATTTTAATTTCTGATAAACACAATTCAACCCCCCTTCTCGTGTTTATAGTTGTCTATTTCAAGCATCACTACCACCCGGATCCCATTTTGAAATGAATCTTTGATGGTTAAGAGATGATTACTCAAAATTGTTGGTCATTTGTCTTACTCTGCTTAAACTTTTCTAGCAACCTTTGCTATCTTGAGCATGGATTGAAATGAAGATTGAGACTTCCTTCCATGCTTTGTGTTTTGTTATCTTGATAGTTGATTGATGGTTATTTGCTTTATTCAATTTAGTTCCTCTATTTTCCAAATTTCGACAGTGTTTTCTGATGAGAGTCAAACTTAACGATGAACCTTAACGGAAATGATCAAATTGCTTAACGTTTGGCAATTGAGGGACCAATTTGAACAATTTTAAAATCGAGGAACTAAATTAAATATTTTAAAATAAATGAGGGACCAAAAGAGTAATTTAGGCTATTTAAAATTATAAATTATTTTCAAATTTAACAATATAAAATTTTTAACAGTTTCCAAAATATTCCAAAAAAAAAATACCAAAATACTAGAAATAATAAATAATGATTTAAAATTAAAAAATAAAATATTTTTGGGCTTGAAGTGGGCCCAGGCACTGAGCCTCATGAGTGGGCATCGCAGAGGAAGTTGTCTTTCCTCACCCGGATAACCAAGACCGGGTCAGGTGACCTACGAGAAGACCTGATCATAACTCATGATTCGGGCGACGAAACGCCACAATTTTCCAGAAGCGAGGTCATGTAGGGACAATCAATAGAAGCCCCAAATCAATTTTGGGGATTGTTCAACCAGTTGTGAGAAATCAAAGATTGAAGAATTTGAGGTTTTTTTGGAAAACAGAACCGAAAAACGTTGATTTCTCTCGTTTTGTTTGATGAAATCTTATGATTATCAAATTTGATTCTCGCATCACATGCCGAAAGAAGACCCCTCAATCAATTTTCAAAATTGTTGGTTCCTTTAGAGAGAATTCATGTGAGTGGGATTTTAGGGTTTATACGAGGTTACGATAATCAATCATACAATTTGTCTAAACGAATCAACTAAATTTTGTGATTATTTAGGGTTTTGATCACAATGATCAAATGAAGAAAAGCTCTCAATCAATTTCTCAAATCATTGAACAACATGTAAGAAATCAAATTGCGGAAAAATTAAGGGTATTTGAGATTAAACGCAAAGTTTTCCCAATCTAGACCATGAAATAATGTAAGAATTAATTATGTTGCTTATGGTACATTAAAAAACAAAACCCACTAGTGAATTCGGGGAAAAATTGGGTTAGAAAAGAGAATTCAGAGTTCAAGGATGAACAGATTCGAAAGGAAATTGATCTCTCTTTATCCAAGACAAGACTTGTTAATAGCTATGATTTGTATCTATGAGGCTCTTATATCAATTGAATGATTATGCTTGAAAAAAAAATTGTGCTGATAATATGTTTTCAAATAATCGATTATTGTGATAATCGATTATAATCAAAATCTGCTTTTGTTTGGGTATGTTTGCTGAAAAACGATTTTAAGCTAATCTATTTCGTTTGGATAGTGCAAAAATAATCATTTTTACATAGTAAAGATGGAGAATGTTGTGAATAGATGCTGGTTAGAAAAAGCTTTTTTAGAAATCAGCTGAGTCTTGCAGCTTGTTAGAAAATAGCTGAAATAAGGAGAAAAAAGTTTTTTTAGAAAATAATCTAGGTATCCACATAGAACCACTTAGAGTGTGTTTGGGAAAGCTGGAAAAAAAAAAAATTATGCTGATAATCAATTTTTGTATAATCGATTATTGTGATAATCGATTATAATCAGAATCTGTTTTTGTTTGGGTCTGTTTGCTGAAAAGCGATTTTAAGATAATCTATTTCGTTTGGGTGGTGCAAAAAAAATCACTTTTATATAATAAATTACGAAAAAGGGTATGGAGTTATTTGTACAATTTAATAATATTTGTTTAGAAGTTAGTTTTGTAGGGGTAAACAGGGAAGAGAGTTGTGAGATTGAAAAATAATCAAATCACAACAATCTTAAGCTAGAAAAAACTAGATGGCATAAAACAACTTTTTTTCCCTAAAAAAAGCTTTTTTATAAATTTAAGCAAAATGCCAAACATGATAGATTATCTATGAAACACCTTTTAAGCTAAAAAAATAGCTGAAATGAGGGAAAATAATCTTTCCCAAACACACTCTTAATTGCTCAAAAACAGCTGAATAGGAAAGATAATCTTTCTCAACCACACTCATAACAGTAACCTAGTTTTCATAAATAGATACAAAATTATATTATGTTACTCATAAGCATGATAGAGATTGATCAAGAATCGTGTACCTGGAAACTTGCTATATATATCCATTGCTATTTAGAGTGTGTTTGGGAAAGATTATTTTTCTCCATTTCAGCTATTTTTTAGCTTAAAAGCTGTTTCATAGATAATCTATCATGTTAGGCATTTTGCTTAAATTTAAAAAATAAAATAAAATCTTTTTTTAGGGAAAAAAAACTGTTTTATGCAATCTAGTTTTTTCTAGCTTAAGATTGTTGTGATTTGATTATTTTTCATTCTCAAAACTCTCTTCCCTATTTACCTTACAAAACTAACTTCTAAACAAATATTATTAAATTATACAAATAATTCATACCCTTTTCGTAATTTATTATATAAAAGTAATTTTTTTTTTGGTACCACCTAAACGAAATAGATTATCTTTAAATCGCTTTTCAGTAAACAGACCCAAACAAAAACAGATTTTGATTATAATTGATTATCACAATAATCGATTATATAAAAATTGATTATCAGCATAATATTTTTTTTTTCAGCTTTCCCAAACATACTCTTAGTGAAGAGTTGAGCGGAAACAACTTGTGAGAGTGATTGTTTTCTCCTGGTGAGTGTATGTTAGTTCTCTAAAATGCTTAATGGGAATACATTTTACATAACGTACCATATGGGAGTAGGGATCTCTCAAAAGGCTATTAAGTGAACAATCCAACCCATCATAGGTTACTCATAAGAATAGTATTATAATATCATTTCACCCCAAAAAAAAAAAAGTACAACAATATCAACAATTGACCATTATTAACATTAACATATTAATAGTAATTCATAGTATTGATTAATGCAAATCCATATGATAATTAATTAAAATTAATTAATCTAACATATTCTTGAGACGATTAAGGGGTCTCTAGAATGGTCGTATTGTTAATAGTTTTAGCTTCTCGTTGACTTTTTTAAGAACTTCGCCATTAGCACACCATAAATTTTTTTCTTGATTCTGGTTTTAGGGTCAATAAGCTCTAAATCTTTTCTAAATTGTTTTGATATTTTGAAAGGTCTGTGTTACAAACACATCATCCATGAATGGAAAACAAAGAAAGCTTTGAAAGTGCATTGATCAACCAAATGTAAAAATGATACAAATGGTAAAAGTAACCTTATAAGAGCACAAAATGTGCTTATATAGCTTATGAGTAGTAACTAGCTTCCTAACCAACCTGTAACTAATTTTGTATATTCTAATAGTCCCCCCACAAGCTGGAAGTTCGGATTAGCAAATCGAGCTTGGGGTGTACAATCCAGTGCAATGAAAAAATATCACAAAAAAAAAAAATTTAACAAAACAACTTATAATGAAAGTGGCAGCGGCCGAGATGCATAACTCCTAGAAGTCTTCGACCAACTCCTGGCCCCTTCGAACTTCTTCCAACGTCTCCACAGCACTCACTCCAACAGAATCAAGACGAGGACAATCATCAAATGCCAAATAGGCAAGCAAAGCTTAACCACCAAGCAGAAGTAACAACTCAAGACTTAACCACTTGGCAAAAGCAAGAAACAAAGAACCAATGCTTAACCATCCATGGTAGAAGCTCACATCAATGCTTAACCACCATTGAAAGAAGCTCACAACAATAAAGCCATTAGGCAAAAAAAACCAAACCATTGTTCAAAAAAATAAATCCATGACAACAAGATTTCAGTGAGCCAAAAAAAGGAGGAATCTGTCTTCAATGAGGATTAATCACAAACACCTTAAGAGCATCCAAATCACCCTCAACCAGTAACAATAGCTAAACGCCATAAACACGAAATTGATGTACCAAATCAGTGAATCAAGAACGAACACTGGAGAACACCGAGCAACATACCAGATCTGTCATGCCAGAAACAAAAGAAAGGACCACAAAGTGCACAAAGAAACTCCATAAAACAGAGTGTTGTGGAGTCTCCGGCAAGTCTGTCAAACAGAGTGCTGTGGATTCTCCGGCAAGTCCGTCATTGCCGCCGTATCCAACGCACGATTTCGTCGATGGTAACAGATCGGAAACCAGCAAAAAATAGAGCACCAAATGTTGAACTGAGATTGAAAGCAAGAAATCATAGAAAATAAAAGATAAGGTAAAGACGTGTTTTGGCTTTTCTTGGGAAAGTGTAATAGGAAAAGAAAAGAAACTAAAGAAAAGAAAATGCAGCAGAGAAACCATTCAAGGTGGATGATATCGCCCTGATACCATGTTATAAAATACAGCATCCATGAATGGAAAACAGAGAAAGCTTTGAAAGTGCATTGATCAACCAAATGTGAAAATGATACAAATGGTAAAAGTAACCTTACAAGAGCACAAAATGTGCTTATATAGCTAATGAGCAGTAACTAGCTTCCTAACAACCTATAACTAATTTTGTAGATTCTAATAGTCTGAATAAGGGTTTTTATATTGGTTTGTTAGTCCTATTAAAGGATGTTGACTTTACAAGAAATTTATAAGACAAGAGACAATTAAGATGAAAACGCAGCAACCATGATAGTTATGGGTTTCACTGGACAATTAAATTTAAAAGGATGCTGGGACATATTCTATCTCCTCAAGAAAGAGACAGCATATAAATTAAAGGCAATAAAAATTGAATCCAATTTTTTCCCAAAGATCTTGTTAACTAGTGCCTTAAGGACAATTTGATCAAGAAATTTAAAAAAAAAATAATGTTTTATTGAACAATTAAAAAACCACACTTCTCAATACATTAATCCAGCATTTCCCTTAATCGAATAATCCCATATGCTTCTGTCATTTTATTATATACAAGAACTAAACATTTTACATGAGATCCATTAAAATTACAAATTGTGGTGGGAATAGAATTTTGATGATGTATACACTAGTCATGAGCAACTCATTCCCACCGTTACAAGAGAACAACGCAGATTAACCATTCACAAGGATGTCCCACTACAACAGAGTTAGGATTTTATAGCGCGTATTTTTGGCATTTCACAGCGCTTTCAGGTGCTATTTATGTCGCTGCTGTCGTAAGTCAATAATGATAGCGCTTCTGATATGCTGTCGTATATTTAACTACAATAGCGTTTGTCATACAAAAGACTTTAATAATGGTCACGAAAATGTGTAGCCTGAAAGCTGTGCTGACGTGGACTCAGAATAAAAATAGCACGACCTTAAATATGCACTATCTTAGATCCCCAATAGATCCCATACAAGGCCTCAATCACTTACCAATCATCAAGGGCAGAATGGTATTTTATCCTAGAAAACAAATCTTTGTTCAAGCATACAGCAGCAATATTGTATCCAAGGCTTCACAAGTTTCAGAAACAAAAATTTGAGAATTTAGGTCAAAGGTCATTGCAAATCAGCTTATCATAAGCACCATGGATAAAAACATAAGGAACAGAATAACATTTTCAGAAGGCTTAAGCATAGTAGCAAACTCTGCAGCTTATAGCAGGTACCATGCAGAACTTACTGAACAATCATGAATTGCAAAAGTATAAAGAAAAAGGAAAAAAAGGAGAAAAAAACAGCAAGTGAACCAGAACAAAAAACTTAGAATCTTTACAACCTTGCTAATTTTTATGTTTTGATAACTACAGCATAAATATTCTAAAGTAATAATCTTTCAGAAAACTAAGCTATTACTCAATATATGCTTAGTAAATGTGCAGAAAGCTTGTGATACTCTTCCGTTGCTAACCATCACTCGAGTGAATCAAGTCTCCTAAAGATGTGAAAATACTCAACAAACTCCAAGACTTGAGAATACTCAACATGACTCAAGACATAAGAAAATTCATCAAGTATAAAACTTGGAAAGACTCTGTCTAGATGAAAAGACCTAAAAATAAGAAGATCCAGAGATTAGAAGACTCAGATAAAACTACAAAAGGTATAAAATTCTCATTCCACCTTTCTTACCTCGTCCTAGTAATAGCATAAAAGAGGAAATCTGAACATCTAATCATTTTTGCTAAAATGGAGAAAAGACTATGTTTAAACTTTGATTTGATATTTTGAGATTGAAGCTGACAACACTTTTGACTTGGGACAAGAAACATTGTACAAATTTTGAAATTTTAGACCAATATCTCCAACATCATTAAATGCTCTCCAATGGATCTATTGAAGCCTTGGACTATAAAAGAGTGGAAGCTAAAAGCATTAAAGGCCAGAACTTCTGTTTTTATAGCAATGTTTTAAATTGCGGTTACGGTTGCATTACATTTTCCGTCATTGCGGATAATTGCAAGAAAAATGCGACTGATGCGGCCGCAATTGCGGATTTTACAAAAATCACGGCCTCAATTGCGGTCGTAGAACTCATTTTAAAACATTGTTTGAGAGAATTTATTACAAGTTTACTAGCTTTCTCAAGTTTCTGAGCTTTCTGATCTCTCAAGTTTTGGTGTTGTCAACCTCTGGTGGTATTATCATCTTTTTTGTGTACTTAAACTCTGCGATAATACCCTCTATTTCTTATTTCTTCACTGTATATCCACTCTAGTAGTGTTATAAGAACAGAAAAAACAATATTTCCATCATTATAAGTTGAGCGTAGTGTGGAGAGATAGTATGCTGAAGAATACTTGGATGATAGCTTAAAAAGATTGAATTCCAAATAATATTTGCTGTAAAGTTAGCTTGGAGAGGTTATATGCTCAAACAATACACTATGATAAAAGTCATGTTTTTATCTGGCGACAGGACCTAGACTCGTTTCAACCAAATAATATAAATCTATGTTCTTTTCTTATCCCTATCCTTTATTCTGTGCAATCACTTTTTCAACTTAGTTTTTGTAAACTCTTGAGTTAAATAACTCCATAAATTGTCTTTACATCTAAGCTTCCACACCTAAATAGTTTAAAAATCCTGCTTTCTTAAACCTCTTTTAAAATTTGAGACAATCAGTTTTACTAAAATAAACATTTTTAACTTAACTTCTGTTGTGTTATCTCATTTGCTTAGAAAAACACAAGATTTTAGCTTTAAGTTTAATAAGAAAATTTTATTTAGCACAATTCAACCACCTTCTTGTGCTTTTTCTTTTCTTCTCTTTTCAAAACATTCATAGACAATTTAATGGTTCATTACCTTATGATCTCCTTACTTTTCGTCAATTATCTAGTTATATTATTGAATAGGATACAAATATCAGATATGCATTAATTCTAAAATACAAAATAAAGTAAGGAAAAAAATTGTGATAGTAGGAGGTAATTAGGAACCTCCTGCTAACAATTTGGAACAGGTAAAGGTTCCATAAGGAAAATGAAAACAAAGAAAACTAAAACTAAATCCTTTGTTCAAAAAAGTAAACTTAGAAAGTCTCAATGTCAAAGTCAAAATCAGAATCAACAACCTAAACCTAAAACAAATAAACCACAAACTCATTAATCAAAAAGAAATATAGTATCTTACCCAAAATAAATAAATAAATAAATAAAGTATGTTACCTTGTTTCTAGAATCACCTGGTGTCCAAATTTTTGCCTATTTATGTTGTAGAAATACAAAAAAATACAAATTATGCAATTTAACTTGAGAGAGAAAAAACAGCACCCGACAGCAATATCGAGAGATATTTTATTATTGTGAAAATAAATAAGTATAAGACTACAGAATAACAGAATTTTGCTCAGTTATACAAAAGCATAAAAAGAAAAACAAATCTTCTAAATGAAGAAATTTCAAATTAACATAGTATTATAAGATCTCTAATGAACTTGATATTCATCTGTTAGAAACAATAGGAGTACAATAGTTAGGAATCACCTAATATAGTTTCCAATGATCTTTTGCCCTTTTGATCTTTCAATTGATCCCATTTTCTGCAGCCTAATCTGTGCTTTGAACTTGGCTATAAACTCACTAGCTTTCTTATCCACCTCAGAATCCAGTCCTGAATCATTGACATGTTCAGACACCACATCTTCATCTGAGCTCACCTGAAAATTCTCAAGCTCAATATCTAAGTCTTCTTTAGACACATTCTTGGATGGTTCTAGTTTATCTCTCTTATGATGATTGGTAAATGTAACCTCAGGCTTAGGACAATAAGAATCCACGGTTTTCTTACTGATTCCTTTCAATACAAGATCAGGTTCTCCACTTTTCATTTTATCTTTTCTCATCAATACAGCTTCAACATTATTGGGCTTCTTTTCAACCTTTTCATCAGTTTGCTTGCTAGATATTTCTCCTATTCTGATTTGCCCTGAAGCCACTCCACTGGATCTTCTTGTTCTAACTGACTTTCCCCTTGTTGGAGTTTTCGCTGGGCTTGCAGGCTTTTCTGAGTCTGACAGCAAAGCATGCATCCCCAACTCTTTGTTGCCTGGTGGATCCTTACCTCGAGTCCCATTTAAAGCCCCCGAGTCTTCATTCAGATTAGTCTTAATCCCATCCTGGAGTAAGGAACCATTACTATATCTGTCATCATGGTTCCTTTCAGCTCGAGGTGATGGTGAACTTGACGATGAGGCATAAGAACTCTTCTTTTCCACAACATCTTCCTTCAGCAAGTTCATAGTTTCTGATGAAACAGAGTCTATGGAAGAACATAAACTCGTCCGAGATGAGAAAGATCCCATAGACTGGAAAGACCGTGAACTGAGTGATTCGAATTGAGCTTCATCAACTGACATTGGCCTGAAATGTGAAGGATGAGAAACAGCAGCAGATTTTCCTTTGGTTTCCATCCTTCCATTTCTTGAAGCCCGCTGAGAAATCTTCTTTCCCGAATCTACTTCTTGGAAATTCATATTTTCAGAAGCAGCAGGCACACGGAAAGTCTCCCTTTGCCCCAAATTTTCCTCTTGGAAATTCACATTTTCTGAAGCATGCACATAGAAAGTCTTCTTTTGTCCCATATCTTCCTCTTGGAAATTCATATTTTCTGAAGCATGCACATAGAAAGTCTTCTTTTGACCCATATCTTCCTCGTGGAAACTCATATTTTCTGAATCATGCACATGGAATGTCTTCTTTTGTCCCATATCTTCCTCTCTGAAATTCATATTTTCTGAACCATGCACATAGAAAGTCTTCTTTTGTTCCATGTCTTCCTCTTGGAAATTCATATTTTCTGAACCATGCACATAGAAAGTCTTCTTTTGCCCCATATCTTCCTCTTGGAAGTTCATATTTTCTGAAGCATGCACATGAGAACTCTTCTTTTGTCCAATATATTCCTCTTGGAAGTTCATATCATCTGATGTACTCGAATCCAAGGAAGAATACATACTTTTGTGGGAAGAGAAAGATCCCATTGATTGGAAAGACCGAGACGTGAGTGATTCAAATTGAGTTTCATCAACTGACATTGGCCTGAAATGTGAAGGATGAGAAACAGCAGCATATCTTCCTTTAGTTGTCATTCTTCCATTTCTTGAAGAAGACCCCTGGAATATCTTCTTTCCCAAGTCTACCTCTTGGAAATTCATATATTCTGAACCAGGCACATAGGAAGTCTTCCTTTGTCCCATATCTTCCTCTTGGAAATTCATATTTTCTGAAACAGGCACAAAGGAAGTCTTCTTTTGTCCCAAACCTTCCTCTTGAAAATTCATCTTTTCTGAAGGAGGAGCCTCCTCTTTTCCTATTTCTTCCTCTTGGAAGTTCATGTTATCTGATGAAATCGAATTCAACGAAGAATACATAGTGGTGTGGGAAGAGAAAGGCATTGTAGACTGTAAAGACCTTGAACTGAGTGCTTCAAATTTAGTTTCATCAACTGAAAGAGGTCTAAAGTGCATAGGACGGGTAACATTGCCATATCCTTTCTCCCTTTCCATCCTTCTAGACCTTGATCGCCACGGAATTGGCGAAGCTGATCCACCAACAACAGCAGCAACATCAAACTTATTCTCCAAATTGGAAGGATCTAGGTCCCCAAATTCCCTATCTCCACTATTAAGTGGGCTCCTACATGAACCCCTTGAACCTGAACTAGAATCACTTTCATTGATGTATTGAGGACAATCCACTCCTCCAGCAACCGACCTTAAACTTCGAACCGGTAGTCCTAGAGGCTTATAACCAACAACCTCACCAAATTCACCAATGGCATAGCATGGTTGAGCAACAACTACTGGCTCACTCTGATAGTTCTCTGAATTCCAAGCTTGAACCACATTGGTTCCATCACATCTAACCAAATAATCAAAATTATCCTCAGAAACTGGCAATTGGGTTTTGTACTGTTCATCAAAAACACCAACAGTACCCACATTGGGGCACACAAACCCCCCTTGCTCCCCATCAAAGTACTGAGGATTCCAACAATGCATCATCCTCTTCTCATCATACCCACATGGATTCTCACACCCATCATCGAAAATCGTCGAAACAGGAAACATCTTAGACATATAACTAGCTTCATCACCAAAACTAGATTGAGTTTCTAAGCCTAATTCTGGTTCTACATTTCTTCTACTGAAAAGGCCATAGGCCACAGCAATGCCAATGAATAGAAGGTGAAGAAGCTCCCAGAACTTGGTGAGCACAGTTTGGTTCACAAAGTCAGGAGCTTGTGAAGGGAAAAGTGGAACAACAATGACAAACAGTGCCAAGAAGAGATATTTGAAGAGGAAAGATGAACAAGACTTACCTTTGTTGATGGGTTTTGGTTGGATCCTTGAAAATGGGAAATGGGTTTTGGTGGAATCAGCCATTGATGATGATGATGATGATGATGAGAAGGGTAAGTGTTGTTCTTCTTCCATAGTGGTGTGTGGTTTTGGGTTTTGTGTGAAATGGGGAATGAAGAAAGGAAGACTTTGAGGACAAGGAAGAAAAGTGGATCCGGGTAAACAGGGAGATGGCTATGATTCACAGGCTGGTGTGGGATAAAATTCAAAAAGTGTCATTTTCAATCATGAGACCGTTTGCTTTGAATGACATAATTAGCCTTGTCTTTGTTTGAATTTTACATCATTGGAATGTTCCATTTTAAGGTTTAAGAATGGTTGTTGGCCCATTGCAAGCCCAACCTAAAACTTTATGATCGAATGTGTAGGTGATAGAGAAAAGAATCACTTTATCTACTAGTACTACCATTTGTTTTTTGGTAGAGCTACTGGTACTACCATTGAATATATTGTCTCGAGATTTTGTCACTGGTAAACGTTATTTGCAAGTAAAAACATTGATATTGGAACTTAAAGAATATTATATGAGTATGCTTCATTATTCTAAAGATTTTTTTACATGGTGAAATAATTATAAATTGAAACATTATTAAAAATAATTAACTTTTAATCATAATTATCTTTAAAATTACCTCTATGGTTTTCTTCTTAGTCTATTAGATCTAGATTTCCATGATGTTTTGGGTCTTCTATTCTAACAAATGGTATTAGAGCGGAAGGTTTAGTTGAGATGAGTATTGGAGAGAAGACAGCCAGTAGTTTGTAGATCCATATAAGGGATCTCTTGTATTGAAAGTGTTCCTCACAATGTGTTGTGTTGGAAAGTCTTTCTATTAATATATAGGCTAGGTGGCGTGTTCTGTTGTAAGTGACGAACAACGGTAGTACAAATATAAGGAAGAGCATTGTGTAACACCCCGTTTTTCATTAAGTGCTATTTGTTTGTTTGATTGATTGCTTAAGCCTTAGGACTTAGCTTAGAGTTGTTGTTGAGGGCTAAGTGGGATTTCTAGGCTTAAAATCCCTTTATTAGACTTATGTCTTGTGACTGTCTGAGTCACAAGCACGGCCGTGCTCATTAGAGGGCACGACCGTGCTCGTTGGGAAAACACGTCTCGCTGATGCTAAGTTTAGCACGCCCGTGCTCAATAGGGAGCATGCCCGTGCTTAAAGGCAAACTGCGCCTCGGAGGCGCTAATGTGAGCACGCCCATGCTCAAGGAGGAGCACGACCGTGCTCGGGCCTATGCCTTTAAAAGGAGAACAGTAACGAAGGGTTTCCTCATAAACCCTATTTTGGCACAAATAGAAACCCTATTGCGGCTACGAACCCTTCCTTCCTTATTCTCTCTAAACCAATTGGATTGTTGGAGCTTTAGAGACTCTTGGGGCCGTCTAGCTCGTCTGTGCCAATCAATGTAGGTAATAGTTTCTCCCTCTATCGGTTTCCTTTTCTATTATTTAGATTTAGGAGCTAATTGGTTAACGTTCTTGTTTGATCAAGACTTGAAAGCTGACTGAGCCGCTTAAGGGAACGCGTTGGTTGTCGTTTGGTCTACCATTTGGCGTCTTGCTATTGGATTCTTCATACCAGGTATGGGGAGAAGGATAGTACAAAAATTAGGCAAGGGGCATAAGATGAGGGGTTCCCATAGCCCCATTATTATTATTATTGTTGTTAACTGTTGCCATTGCCATGATTTAATTGATTATATGTTGAATTGGATTAATTGTTATAATTGCTTATTAGTTATTGGTATGTCTGTTATATACCTAATTGATGTAGTGGTTAAACTGTTTATGGCAATGTATGACATGTTGTATGCTTGATGATAATTGTTATGCAATGAATGTTGTTGACTGCTGTTAATGATTATGCTATTGGCTGAATATTGTTAGTTGATGTTAGAATGTTAATAAGACTCTAATTGAATTAATAGGGCTCTTAATTAACATAGAATTAATGGTTTAATCCCTCTAATGTTTCATAAAACATGGACTATTAGTGAGAGGTGGGGTTTAATGCCAACTAGATTAGTCAAAGGACCCTAAGATCTAATTTGAGAGTGTTGGGGAGTTTTGGCTCCAAGAACACATGATGAATCTGCCCAGAACAGTACGGCTGGCTCTAGAAGCACGGCCGTGCTGAACAGGGAGCACGCTAGTGCTCCCAGTTTGAATCTGGAAGATGGCCGCGCTTTGAGTACTGCAGTGCAGGGCAGTCAGCACGACCGTGCTCCACTTAAGTGGCAGCACGACTGTGCTGGGGTGAGCATGTCCGTGCTGCCCTTACTGATCAGAACGAGAATTAAAGGTTTTAAAGAGGCGTTTCACCCCCGAATGTCCCTAATAAATAAGACACCAATCAATGAAGAAGAGTTAGATAACTTAATCAAAGACTAATTAAGAGAAAAACAAGAATAATAAATTGGTTAAGCCGGTACCCAATGGGTTACCGCATATTGATGGGCTTTGGTGCTTCTTAGCCAAAGTGGCCTCGATGTTTTTTGGTCGAGGTGTTGATAAGTTGAACCTTGGTGCTTTTTGGCCAAGGGGGCCTTGACTCTTAAGGGTCAGGGTGTAGATGATGTTGATGTTGATGACAAGTCTTGGGTGCTTATTGGCCCAAGCAAAGGAGGTAGTTGCCTTGTTTGTTGTGGTGCTCATGTATCATGCATTGGAGTTGTTAGTGGGGGAAGATTAACATAGGGGAGGTCGTCCTAGAGTACGGTGATCTGGCCGTCTGCGGGTGGTTCATCCAAGGTTTGGTGAACCGTGCGCCCCCGTGGTGGCGCATCCAATGTTTGATGCGTCGACTATCCAAGGGGTTCACCCATGGTTTGGTGAACTGCCGGCGTTGGTGCTTTTTGGTCAATGTGGATATGTAACTCCGAAGTTGCCTTCCTGAGATAGTTTGGATCTACATGCATAATGGAGTAGCGGAGTAGTGTTGCACTGCATAGCATACGTTGGTTGATTTAATATGTTGATATAATGATATGTTGATGCTAAATGCTATATGATGATAAATGTTATGTATATGATATATGTTCATCTTGCTTACTACTTACATGCCGATGTGTTAAAATGTTTTCTAACTCCCCGTTTTCTATGTTCTGTTTTGGCATGTATCTCTTTATGCAGAGGACGGTGAGCAGCCAGTGGAGGAGTGACTCTGAGGAGCCGCAACTCTAGGTAGGATGTTTAGTTGTTCAGTAGTTATAGTTGTTAGTTTATTTTCAGTTTCATTGTATTCCGTGGATTTTATTCCGGAACGGTTGTACTAGCTCTGTATGTGACATCAGAGTTGGGTTATGTTTATGCTTGGTTTATGTTTTATTTCTTTTAAAACTTATTATGTTTTTCCGCGTTGTTGAGATGTTATAATGTGGTACCTTTTTGCCCAGTTTTTATTTTTATGAAATAAATACATGTTTTTATATTACCTCTTTCAAGTAAATGTTTTATATTAATATGAGGAGTAGAGGGTGTCACACGTTGTGGCTCAATTCAGAGATATCTCCCTCGGTGATATTGTCGAGAAGTTCCATGTTGAAACTTAATGTGCAAAGTGAAGATTATTAAGTGGAAAAGACCTATAAACTTAACTTTAATGTTGTGAGTTAAGATACAATATTAAACTCACTTATGTGATTCTTACTCTATTAGACCCTTGTCCTAACACAAAACATGCAATAGGAAGGCGCATGCTATAGAGTGTAGGATGAAACAAGATTAATTTTCCCACAACTTATTACACTGTCATGAATAAGCATGTTAATTATAAAATTCAATTACATTTTACTACCTTGAGATTTGTTTATATGACACTAAACTCTAAACTTACTTAAATATTACACCCACCCCATTTACATCAACTTTGTAACAGAATCTTTAACGGAGATCACGTAATATTTTATCTAGTTGACCATGGTTAGCATGCCAATTACTATTACAAAAAATGTGAGTTATATTTTTTCTTACATAGTTAATTTATTTTATTTTTATGAGAAATAAATATAACTGACATTTTTTAATAGTAACTGGTATGCTAACCATGGTCAACTAGATAAAATATTCTGTTACCTCCGTTAAAGATTCTATTACAAAGTTGATGTAAGTAGGGTAGGGTGTAATATTTAAGCAAGTTTAGAGTTTAGTGTCACATAAACAAACCTCAAGGCAGTAAAATGTAATTTACTCTAATTATAATGTAAGAAAAATAGATAGAGGGAGATGATTATACATCAATTGATACCATAAAACCCCCAACAATAACTAGCTCAAGGTCTGCATCTTAGCAACACTGATTCTGGAAGTTATTGAGCTCAATGGATGAATATAGAGGGAGATAATGACCAAATCCAACAACTGAGAAAATGGGAGCACTGCTATAACATCAGGCCTTGGAACTCGGGGTTAGGAGAATACGTAAACGCCTTGATATAGATGGTTAATGTGAGTAAATTGTTATTGTTATCTTGGTACAATCAAGGTTATCGTGAATTTTACGGGGTGTTCCTGAGACGGGTTGGTTCGAATTTGCATGAAAAACAAATCTGAACCAATCAAAATCAATTAGCTCGGTTCAGATTTATATGAAAAATAAATCTGAACCAATTAAAATCAATTAGTTTGGTTCGGATCTACAATTTTTTGTCAGGAAATCCGAACCAAACTAAACCAATCAAAAACGGGTTAGTTCGGTTCGAACCCGAAAAATATTAAACAATTAAATATATATAAATAATATATATAAATATATTAAATATAAAAAAAATAAACTATTAAAACATTAAGAATATATAATTATTAAAATATAATAAATATTAAATATTTAAAATATATATAAATATAAATATTAAAATACAGTAATTGATTCTGTTTGGTTTGGTTCAAATCCAGAATCACTAAATCCGAAAACCGAACCAATTACCATCGAATTTGGTTTGATTTGTTTCGGATCCGAACAATAACAAAAATTCCGTTCGGTTCGAAACTTCGAATTCTCGAGTTGGACTGAACCAATGAATATCCCTCGTAAATTTATTCTTTTGAGTTTTTAACATGTGCAAGATTTGACATGATAGAAAAACCCATTTAGTAAAGGGGTGTGCCTTCATGGCTAACTAGCTTGTGTTGATTGGCTTATTGACTTGGGCTTGGCACATGTACTTCTTATGCGATATTTTTACTTCCTTTTTAAACTAGTTTTCAAATCACATGCTATGCAACCGTTGTCATCAGTGGGTAACCACATTCTCTTCTTTGCATCTAGTCAGCACCTGCTAAATGGCAAATCCAAATATAAAAAAGAATCAAGCACCAAAAGCTGCCAAGTTTCCACAATCTGACTCACCCTAGCACTGGCATAGACAATAAGAAATGGGGATCTGGATAAAAGATCATGAAGTCTAATAGGCATTTGCAGTCCACCAATAAGCAAAGGTAGACAAAACAACTTATAATAAGCAAATTCTAATAGGGAAATCTGTCATTCCTTCATAGTAATCTGAACAAAAGATTATTCAGTCTGATTTACAATTGCATTGTTCGTAGAAAAGCAAAGGTAGACAATAATTTCTAATTAAGAGATCAGAGTCCTTCATGTTAATTAAAACCTAAACCCACCACCACCACCACCACACCCTCCAATCTGAACAAAATCCTACCTTTTTCATAGCATGTTATATCACAACTTCATGAGACAATCATCAAAGATTTGGAATATCTTTATCATCTTTTAAAAGTTTAAACTAATTAAATACTAACAAAACTATTCAGCATATGAAACCATATCCTACTTTTAACATGTCCACCCTATACAGATCCTAAAGATGTCCAAAACATATACCAGACCCAAAATAACCCTTGACTAAATAGTTAACCAAAGTCATATCCTTAAATCCTATTAAACCAAAGTCATATCCCTAAGTCTTCCATTGCAAAAAAAAAAAAATCCCTTTTAGTCTTTTACCCTATTTCTTCACAGATGATGCATTTCTGTCTAGCAACTAAAATGTCCTCGAATTCATTCTGAACTTCACATTGCCTTGACCACGAGTGACCAATTATGGCCGAAAAATGGAGCCTTCAAATGGCTTAGGTTTGACATGCCCCGGCTGCCGGATGCTCAAATCCAACAAGTTGTGATTACTCCGCCCGACAGCCGACTGAGAAGTGGTGGAGGAGGAGGATGCAGATGAGACGGCGACACGCTCACATGAAGGGCACATTGTTAGAGTGGTAGGAGGGTTCATATGCATGGAGAAATGTGGGGATAACTTCAATGTCCTAAGCTCTTGTACTTCCTTTTGCAACCTTCTATTCTCTTCAGTTAGATTCTCACAGCATCTCTTCAAGTATTCACAATCCACCTCTGTTTGCTTCAGCTTGGTCCTGCAATAATTGAACCTGGATCACTGAGTTCACTTCTTTCCATGACACCATTGAACTCAAAACAACACAGAAAACATAAATCACAACAGAACCACATCAATCATTTCCTGTACCATTCGCGACATCAGTTATGTCAGTTTGTCATTGTAATGAGAAAAAAAAAAAAGCAATGAAAATCCAAATTTCAAACTTCGACTTCGAAATTTGACACTACTGTCTTCTACAATTTTGTGCGTGTGGGTGTGACTGTGCACACAAGTGTATTCATGTTTCATGTATTTGATATTTGACATCACTGTTTTTTATTCAATCCTTCTCTTAATTTGTGTTCTTTTTTACTTTTTCTATCACATAATCATCAAGACTAATGATAGATGAATACCCAAATGAGACACCTATTTGGGACACCTGGTTAATCATGTATAAATATTTGGTTAATTTAGTTTATTATATGGTTAATTATGTGTAAATATTTGGTTAATTCATGATGACCCATTAATCATATACAAAACTGAATTAATCAGATATTTGTATGTGATTAACCAAATATTTACATGGTTATGATAAATAAGCCCATTAACATGATTAACCATATAATGAACTGAATTAACCAAATATTTATACATGATTAACCAGGTGTCCCAAATGGGTGTCTTATTTGGGTGTTCACCTATCATTACTCAATCATCAATAACTTTAGTTTTCTTTAACCAAAAAAAACGCTTTTAGCTTTATTGTCACATAATTGTGTCATAGATCACTCGCAAAAGTGGGAAAGTCAAATCTATTATTATTTACGACTTATGCTTAAAGGATTTCTGTTTTTGGTAATTAAGTTATGCATAAAGTTACTTTGATCGCATTGCATTCAACAGTTAGAAAAATAACATTCAGGAGGAAAAATAAAAACTTTCTAGATGTACATCACACATCACATCCAAAATTTAACACGTGAAATTTGTGAAACCAAAAATAATGGGGTACTTTTTATACAAATAATATATTTTATAAACTACTTCAAACCATTTATCAAAATACTACCCTTTCTACCATCTTATTTGCAATTTTTGTTTTAATCAACATCAATTATTATAACATAAAACATGTATATTAAGTCATTGACATATCGCATTATTTTATTTTATTTTATTTATTTTTTTTTTTTTGCCAATTCGCATTACTGCATGCAACATACACGTTACAACTTACAACAAGCAAAACAATATGAAGTCAACAAATAATTTAATAACTTTAATTGTATTCAATGCAAATAACTTAAACCCACACCTTCATTAAATAAGGTAGTTCATATGCATAATATCGATATTACCCCTGAGAAGTATAACTGATAACCTCACCTTGCCCTTCTGTTCTGAAACCACACCTCCACTTGTCTAGGCCTCAAATTTAACTCCTGTGCCAAAGCTTGCTTCCGTTTCTAAGAAGTGAACAAATAGTAGACAAAAAAAATTTAGCACAATGAAATTCCAAAATTACCCTTACACTAGCAGTGAATTTACAAAAATGCCACTAGCTCACCGGAGTGAGGGTGTTGTACTCCTTGAACGTTTCTTCCAGCACTTTGGCCTGTTCTTTTGTCAGCCTCAGCTTCTTCCTTTCGCTGCCGTCCTCGTCGTCGCTCCCTCGTGAGCTCGACGCCCGGACGGCAGCAGCCTCATTGTGGTCCCCATCGCTCTGCTTGCCCCCGCTGATGCTCGACACCGTGCTGTTCGGTGAGGAAGTGCCATTTTCGTTGTCACAATCTGCGGCCACTGCCACCGTTGGGGAAGAATTCACGTCAATTCCTCCGAGGAACGACCTCATATCGGAGCTCCGATCTGCCGTATAAGGTTACATGTGAGTTTTTACAAAGCTTGATCAAGCTTGATCAAGTAGTGGCAGTTGTGTAATAAAACAGTATGGCAAGGGGCATTTTTGTACAAACAGTATTTATACTTGGATGTTTGGTTTAAGAATTGAAATGCAAAAGTGGATAAAATGTCCATGATTTTATGAATATTACATTTTTAATCTTTGATAGAGAAGGAAAAAAAATGGTACATTTATATAAATAATTGATTTAAAATATATAAGAAGAAAATGAGATGCAATGGATCTAATTGATTGCACGATTTGCATCTAGGAATAAATAAAGGTAGCAATGCAATTTTCAAAGGAAAAAAATCGGATTTTTTTAATCAAGTGTAGGAGAAAATAATCGAAAAATTATTATAAAAAAAGGTCACAAAATCTTGATTGAATCTATTGAATTTTTTTTCTAATAAAATACACAGATAAAAATAAATTTATTCTTTTAGAATTTTTTTAAAAAAAATAGAAAGATAAAAATAAATTTATTTTTACATATTCCTCTCTCATGACATAAGAGAGGAGGGGAGGAAAAAAAAATGTGAATCCATCAAAATGGGGTTTACAAGAAGAAAAAAAAATTAGAGTGGAGAGAAATGCTACAGACTCAAATAAGAAAATACCCACAAGAAAAAAGGATTGAAGGAATCTAAAAACGAAAAATCAGAAATGTTGAACAAGAACCTCGTACCAGGTAACTGAGACAAATCATTCAAGGAACTCCTATGTTTCATAGGACCCGATTGTGGAGGCTTCTGCATGTGATTCACCTTCAAATGATGAAGCGGATTCACCATTCCACATCCTCCCAAACTTAAACTCAAACTCAACCCCAATATATCATCTTTCTCACCCATTTTTCTTTCTTTCTTTTGAGAAAAATGGAAGAAAATGAGTGGTGTTCGGTGACAGTGGGTGTCACCCTCTTCAGCTTTTTTTTTTGCAAGTTCAAAAAAGCAATAGAGGTGGGACAATTTATATTGATAGAGAGAAAGATAGTGAATAGGAATAGAGTTAATGATGACTTCGGTAAGAGTGACACATTGGCTCAATCATGACTTAAATGGCTACTACTATCGTCCTAGGCTTTTTTTAAGCGTAGCTATAAGCTTTTGGATTCTTCACAATTCCAAGTTTGGTTATTTTTAACAGTGGCCTGTGGTTGGGTTAATTAATGGGGTTACATTTTTAACCATTATAATTGGGGTTAAATGGGGGAGATATTAAGTGCAATGAATGGTTAGCGTGTGTTGGGAGTAGTAACTCAGAGCAGAGAGAGCTTAATTGGACTGGTTCAGTTGAGAAAGAGGCTTTTTCGCTCGTGGAATGTTGACTTGAAAAAAAGAAGGAATTCGCGGAAGCGCATGACACGACGCGCTTTGGATCATCATCACCTCATGATGTGGCATCATTCAAAGGTGGGTCGAGTAAATGATTTTGTGAGCTTGTGGGACCCGTTTGACGTGGATTTTCAACTGCATTCTAGGGCCAAATCACGAGGCGAAGCGGTGGGCCTGTGGGTAAGGCACCACCAGTGGCGGTGGCGCGTGGGGTTGTTCTCATGGTTAGTATGAGTTTGAGGGGACAGACGGTTGACGGAAAGGTGGTGCAAACGTGCAAGATGCAACCAACACGTGAGCAACCTTTAAATGTTGCCTACGTCCTCCGATGAAAAAATTAATCACTGTTTACGACATAACAAGGATACTTCGTGCTAGTGACATGATAACCAAAAAAATGCAAGGTGCAATAAGGGGTTACAACTTACAAAGTCTAAATTCTTTCCTTGGAGCTAGGTTTCTCTTTTTTGGTATGAGACTCTCTATACCCAGAAATCATATTTGACTTTGACTAATCCAAGTCGAGCTGAAGATGTACATTTAAGAAGATAAAGCTCTCTTGGAGCCTATTTTTATATATACAAAACTCGAACTCAAGACTTTACTTAAGGAGAACCAAGCCCTTACCATTTGGACTAACAAGCATTGATTGATTCTTAATATAGTTAAGTATTCGAAGAAGATAATACTGGTCGTTGCGGTTAGAGCAACTCCAATTGGAGCTAACTAATTATGAAAAATTGGAATTGGTTTTTAATTTTTATTATCGAGTTTCATTATTGGAGTAAAATAATGTGACATTCACATGTAAGTATTGCTTTTACAACTTCTTATACAAGACTCAAATAAAAAGAGAGATAAAATATTAGAGAATGAATGTAAACAAATATGTGACCCATTTAGTGAATCTTTTAGAGTTGTATCATCAAGTAATTAAACAATGAGGTAACATGGTAGAACCCATAAAGAGTAGTTAAGCAACTCCAAAAGTTTCATCATTAGAGATGCTCTAAGGACACTAAAAATATAAAGTTTTAATTGGAAATTGGTGTATTTAATATATGAAAAAGTGATCAACTTAGTTTTCAAGTCAAAACTCTTTTTTTTGTGTTCTTTTAACCACAGCATGTACTTTCGAATAATTCTAGAAGGTCTTGCAAACGAGTGTCCTTAGAGTACTGGTTAAAGAAACCAAAAATATCAAGATTTCAATGAAAAATCAAGTATTTATCTTCTCAAAACGTTTAACACATCGCTTTTCAATAAGATCTTTTTTTTTTATTTCTTAATCAATGCCCTAAGGGCAATTTCTTAATTATTATATGAAGGAAGTATTGAATTTTTTATATTACCGAGACATTAGATGTATTTACTTTTCATTTAATATTTGGAGAATGCTAACCGGTACTCTAAAGGTATTGGTTAAGAATCTAAAAAGAGAAAGTTTACATTGGGACTTTGTGCATTTTGAATTTTGAAGTATAATAAACTTAATTTTTTCTAATAAATTTTTTTTGCTTTCCTTAACCACTGTCCTTAGGACACTGGTTAGTATGACTCTTAATATTTTTTATTTTTTATTAAAAGGATTACTAAAAAGATAAGGATATAGTAAAACTCTGAGTTTCTTCTATCCATGAGTTTTCAAAAAATTATTAACTATAATTATATTTTGCAAATATAATTGTAGTGCAATGTAAAAAAAATAATTATATATTATTGCATTATTAAAATTATTTAACTATTATAATGACTATCTTAAAAGTCACACTTACGATGATATGTAATTATTTGATTACATAAAAAATCTGAATTTAATTTTGATGCAATGCTTTGTGCATAATTCTTTTACACTAGTATACGATCATGTACAACACATTATTAAAAATATTTTACTATCATAAAAACAACCTCAAACCTCACATGTACAATAATATGTGACATATGATTGATTAGTGTAAAAAAAAAAAACTTTATATGAACCATGTATCAAAATTAAATTTGATAACTTTATAATGATAGGATATCAAAATTAAATAATTTTTTTATTTTATTAATATAGATTTTAAAATTTTATAAAATAAAATAACAATTTATATAGTTTATCATCTATAATTTAATTTACATAATTCCAAAAGAATTAATTAGGTCTGCACGGGGGCAAAGCCAAAAGACCAAAGAACCTATGTTTTATAAGTAAAAAAAATATTTTAATGAAATAAAGGACTGTTCCATTAAAGTCTAAGATGAAAATAGCGTAAGCACAAATTTGCAGTTCCTTTTTTCTAACAAGTTAAAAAATAAATAAACAAGAACAAAACTTGTGTACAAATCTTCGAGCTCTTTTAGTGTTATTCTCTAATAAAAACAAAATGTGTAACAATATATTAATAAAAATATGATATATGTAACAACTATTACACGTGTTATTTTTTAATTAAAAAGTAACACTATGTACACTCAAAAATAATACATAAGTTTTACCGAATAAATAAAATAATTACTGAGATATAAAGTCATAGAAAAATTAAAATGGACAATAGATAGCTTCTTTAAGTATTTTTTTTTTTTTATATATATATATAGAACTTAAAGATATGAAAATGAAATAAGCATTAAATAAGTGTATACTGTCAAAAGACTTGCTACATTTCAATAAATAAGCTATCAATAAATATTAAAATATTAAAATGAAAGGGGGCCATAAATTATAATTATATATATAATCTAATATATTAAATTAGTTAATTTTTAATAATACATTTTATTGTTGATTCTTCAACCATGGTGTATGGATTTCCTAATCAATTTCCTTTCAAAATTTAATTAACTTTCAGGAACTTATTTAAAAAATTTCGCTCTACAAGCAGTGTAACTAATTATATATTTTGTATTATTATAACCATTTATAGATTTATAGCTAGTGAATGACAATACTCCCATCTATTTTTAATAGGCAAAATAGGCTCATTGATCTTGTATGTTTTTATTTTTTAATTTTCATGTTGGTCCTATATGTTTTATGTTTTGTATTTTGGTCCTATACATGAAGTCTCGTCATCACGTTAATCCTAAAACTGACGTCGTAAGGAATTGACGAAAAAACTAAAATGGAAGACGTAACATAACGTATAAGAGTAAAATGAAAAAAAAAATGTATATTCTCTTTCATTACTTCTCATTTTGGTCCTATACATTATGCTTCGTCTTTCATGTTAGTCCTAAAATCGACGTCATCAAATACAGATTGACAAAAAGGACTAATGTGCCAATAGAACATAACACAAAAGACCTATTAAAAAAAAACTTATAGTAACGGTGCGAAAAAAAAGAAAAAAGAAAAACATATTACACGAAACAACTTATTTTTTTCTTTTTAATATTTATTGTTTCTAATTTTTTCCTTTTATTTGTCATTTTGTAAAATAAAAAAGTATCAGTTATATTTTGTAACTTTATTTTGTTTCTAACATATTTCCACTAATTGGAATAAAATAGAGGAATAACAAAATGAGAAAGTAATAGTTTTGGGTTCTCAAAGGGGTGAAACACCCTTAAAACAAAAGAATACAAGGAAAAAACTATGCAAGGTATTGGGGTGTTCGAACTAAGCCGAGCACTTGAAACTTGAGTTTGACTTGTGAAAAAAAAAAAGGATGCTTTGACTCATTTATTTCAACTAGCTTAACTAAAAGTTTGAACTTGATTTGTTAAAAAAAAAGAAGAAGATAAATCTCGAGTTTGACTTATTTAACTCATTTATAAACTTAATTATTTTTTTCGTTAAATTATAACTTATTATTTTTGTATTTATGAAAATTTTCCTAATAAATATTTTTAACGAAGGAAGTGCTAGCTAACACCTAACATATAATTGATGTATGTGGCATGTATTCAATAGTATAGTATGCGGTTTTTCGTCTTTAATTATTTTTGCAGAAGTTTAAAGGAAAGGAATGTTTTCTTATTCTAAAGTAGGCATGTTATAAGTCTTAATCAAAATTTATATTTTAATTATAGAATTAGAATTGCAGTTCAGAATTCTAATTTCATTACGATTCTGAATGGAACTATTTGAGAATCATAATTTTTATGCATATATGAAATATATAAATAATTTTAAACAAATGAGATGTGTGTTTTTAAACAATAACAGATGAGGGGGGTGTGTGTGTGTTTTTTTTTTTAAATAGTAAACAAATGAGGTGTGTTAAACTCATGAGATTTCCATCATAGGGTTGGTCCAAGTGATAAGAGACTTGGATACCTTAAACAAGTGGTTAGGGGTTCGAATCCTAACTTTTGTATGGAGAAAACTTGATTGGGAGGGGAGAGCTCACCTTGTATGTCCAATAGGTTTCCCGACGGAGATTAGTCACTGCTAACGGTGGTGGATACTTCGTACCTATATCATGGTTATAAAAGAAAAACCTCATGAGATCCAGTAAAATTATACCTTTATTATGGCTCTGTTTGGCAAAAATAGCTGATAACCGATAAGCTAATTTTTAGCTAATAGCTGATAGTTGATAAGCTAGTTGATTGAATTTAAAGTGTTTGGTAAAATTAGCGGTTGAACTAGCTTATAAATGTAAAATGACATAAAAGAATATATTTATGATAGACATAGTAAAATAATAATTTCATTAAATGAACTAGGGTAAAAACAAGAAAAAAGTCAATAAGCTATAAGTTATAAGTCATAAGCTAAATAAATTAGCATATGGAGAAAAGCTATAAGCTAATGAGATAACCTCGTTTACTAAACACATCTATTTCAGTCAAACAAGCTTATAAGCTAGTCAAATAAGTTATAAGGTAGCTTATTAGACTTGACAAACATATCCTTAGAGCATCTCCAATTCTAAAGTATAAGCAACTCACTTTGATTGCTTAAGTGGACCTCATTGTGAACCCCACAGTGTCACATTATATTTAAGCAACTCATCTATTTTTCACTCCAATGGTACCTATAATAAGCAACCCAATTTTTTTTTTTTTTTATTTGCTATTGAATTTATTTTATCTTAAAATATTAATCCATTTAGATGTTTATGCAATGGTACAATTCAAATATTATTTTTTTAATAGATAAGCAACCCTTCCATGAGTTGCTTATATAAGCAACTTTGCTTAATTTTAAGCAATCAGTTATATAGCTCCAATGCTAAAAAAAAATAAGCAACCGTTGCTTATTTTTAAGCAATCCATAAACAACTAGCAATGGAGATGCTCATATATCAACAAATAATCGAAAAACGTTTCATAATTCATTTCAATATCAATACTGAAGGAAAAAGATGATTAATGATTGTAAACTCCTTTTTCTTCTTTTGGTTGTTGAAAATGGAAACATGTCTACCCAGTTGCCAGTACGTAGTGAATAGTAATTGACATTGTTCCGATGCTGGTTTTGATTGCCTCGTTACTAACTTAATTTCTTTGTTTTCGGAGATTTTGAAGTTTCTGCTATCAATGACAACGAATGTAAACTCATCGAAACCAACATATAAATTATTACTAGTCAAAATTTCAAAACCAACGCTAAATCGAGTTTAATGACGGTTATGTCAGCATTAATATGGAGCCCCAGGGGCAGATACCCATGATTAACACCTGGAAACACGTTGTAAAAAAAAAAACAAACAAAAACAAAAAAAAAAACAAATGCTAATGAATACCCTAAGATAACGTTGGTACAAGTTTTATAAAAATATTCTCGGGAATAAAATTAATGAATGATAGTTATAACATTGGTAAAACTCTATTTTCATGTGTGAAGGTGTGAAATTTTTTTTTCCGGGAATCACATTCTCAGGAATGTAGTTTGCGTGGGAATAAAACATTTCAGATATCAAATGCCACCTAAAAACATTGTTCAAGGAATATGAAAAAGTAAGTTTCTATATAAATGGTACTACCTCCGGACTCAATTATAAACAAAAATAACTAATTTCATACTTATTAAGGAAATTAGTTAATTTAGTTTCATTGTCTTAACTATATAAAAAAAATTATAATTACTAAAATACCCTTTAATTGTCTCGGGAATGTACAATGCTCTTGAAAAAGTAATGAAAAAATTAGTTTGATTGGTTAATTTTCTTGATTTTTGGAATACTTACATTAAATAGAGTTAGGTTGATTGGATTTTACTTATATTTAAGTCAAAAAAATATAGGTACTTTTTTTGTTATAATTGAGTCTAGAGGGAGTATTATCAATTCATTCATTGGGAAGAGATATATATATATATATATATATATATATATATATATATATATAGTTTTTCAATGCATGATGGAGAATGCTAACGAGTTTTCTCAGGGTATTGTTTAAGGAACCAACAAAAAAATATTTTTTTATGGGAAAATTGTGTATTTAGCATTTTGAAAAGTATTACATTTAGTTTCTCAATACAAAGTTTTCTTTTATATCTTTCTTAACCAATGCTTTTAAGGCACCCGTTAGCAAGAACTAAAAAAGGAAGAGTCATGTAAACTTTCTTGTTTTAATTATTTAACCACTGTTTTAAGGACATTTGTTAGTATTTTCCTTTTTTTTAACCTACCATAATTAGGAGCTTTGGGTTTTGGTTTCGTATTGGATCCATAAAGTATCCCATAAACCTAAATTCTTTGAACCTACTATGAGACTAATTTTTGCTCGGATGCTTAATCACAATTAAAAATTTCCGCTCTTTCCAAAAGATGTAATTTATGGGTGAAGAAACCATGTTTTAAATGCGTGACAAAAGGCATTTCAAATTATTTTTTATAATAACTAGGGGAAGTGATAACGATTTGATTGATTATGAATGTAACTAGCAAAAGGTTTGCATTGATTGAATTACCTTCAAATTGTTTGAAAATATTAGCAATTAATTAAGGGAAATAGGCAAATAGCGTTGTAACTAAAAAACGAAGAAACATATATTGTTTTAAATTGTGTGACAAAAGTCATTGGAAATTATATTTCAAATAAATAGTATGGTCAGTGATAACGATTGGTTATGAATGTAGCCAAGCAAAAGGTTTTTATCAATTAAATTATCTTCAAATTGTTTGAAAATATTGGCAAATAATAAACGGAAACAGTTTTAATTTGTGATAAGTGTCTAGAAGTTATATTTCAAAATAAATAGGGACGGTGACGACGATTTGATTGATAATGAAGGTAACAAGCAAAAGGTTTGCATTAATTGAAGGCTAAAATACCTTGTTGGTCATTTATCTTTTGGGTAAAATTTATTTTGGTCTTTTATCTTTAAAAAGATTCATTTTAGTCCTTTATGTTTCAAAAGTGACCCAAAATGGTCCTTTCCGTCATCTCTCATCTAAACTCCATTAGAAACTGGTGACGAAAAAGATTCATTTTAGTCCTTTATGTTTCAAAAGTGACCCAAAATGGTCCTTGAAAGAACCATTGTGGATCAATGACTAAAATGAATCTTTTTAAAGATAAAGGACCAAAATGAATTTTACCCAAAAGATAAAGGACCAAAAAGGTATTTTAACCTTAATTGAATTGCCAAAAGGGAATCCAGCGGAAGGATAGGTCAGGGTCGGCCCAAGGGTGAAACTGGTAAAGCTAGGGCTTTAGGCCTCCCAAAATAAAATTTATTACCTATTCTAATAATATTTTTTAAAAAAATGTTAAGAGTCAATTGTACAAAAGGATGAGTAAGTAGTTGCATAAAACACTCTTCATTTTTCTCAATTATGACTCATCTCATGTATTTCTATCTCACCCACATGATGGCTCAATATTAATAAAATAACATAAATAATTTTTAGTATTTTACTATAAAAAAATGAAAATTGATGCTCTTCCCTCATGACTCATCTCTATCCTTGTGTACTCTCACTCATCTCTCTCATTCTCTGACCTTTCAATCATACTGCTATCTCATATTCTCATACTCACTCATCATTTTGACAATTTCACAAAATCTTTTCTCTCAATACATAATACTATTTGTTATTTTGTTTCACGAAAATAAAAAAATAAAAAAAAGCTTCACATTTCAAACTCTCTCGCCCTCTCATCACGTCCCTACTCATTGTCTCATGCATCTCTCAATTCTCTCGGTCAATTATACACTGGACTGGAGGTGCCGAGGTAGAGCATTAATTCAAAATTTTAGTCACTTTTTGAGTTATGAGAATTATTTATTTATTTTCTCAAATTATTGCAGAAATCTTGTAGTCATTCCTATTGCATTTGACCCAACAAGCAAGCACCCAAAAGTCAGAAGAATTTTATTGACAATCAGGTTTCGTTGTTCTAACTTTTTTCTTTAGTCTTTATTTATAGTCGTTTAATTTAATTTTGTGAAACATATATTGCTTTTTTTATTTTAACATATAGAAATGTCAACTCTGATATTGATGGATTAGATTTATTTACAGAACTAAACATTTTAAGATAAATTATACAAGTGGAAAATAATATACCAATTGACATGTTTTATTATATAATAAGACTTGATTTTTTTCCAAATGCATATATTGCTTATAAAATAATGTTAACGATTCTCGTAAATGTTGCTCTGACAGAAAGAAGTTTTTTAAAATTAAAATTAATAAAATTTTATCTTAGATTGACAATGTCTCAACAAAGATTAAGTGGATTAGCTTTATTATCGATTGAAAAAGAATCGTTAAATGAAATCGATTACAATAATTTAATACATGATTTTGCATCTCAAAAAGTATGAAAAATAAACTTTAAATGAAAATAAAATAATTTTAATAAAATTTTATTATTTTTTTTAAAAGACCTTACTTTAGAGTTCGCTTTAGGCCTCCAAAAGTGTTGGGCCGGCCCTGGGATAGGTAGACTTTCTAAAAGTTTCTTTCATATCAGGTTCATGAAATATTTTATTTTCAAATAAATTATATTTTTTTTTCAGAATTTCATTCTTTAAGAATATAATACACGAGCATGAAGTTTTGATTTTTCTTTTTTGGTACAAGATTTTTATTTTTTTTTATTTACTAATTTTATTTTCAGATATATTTTATGTCATAGAATGATTTTTTTTTATTCATTGTACTCCTCTGAACTCAATTATAAGCAAAAAAGTATCTATATTTTATAGATTCAAATATAAGCAAAATCCAACCAATTCAAATATATTATTTAATGCAAGTGTTTAAAAAATCAAGAAAATTAATCAATCCAATCAATTCTTCTTTTACTTTTTCTAAGAGCATTGCACACTCTCGATACAATTAAAGGGTAGTTTAGTAATTGTAACTCTTTTTTTTTTTACATAGATCAAGGCAATTAAACTAATTAACTAACTTCCTTAATAAGTGTGAAGTTAGTTAATTTTGCTTATAATCGAGTCCGGAGGGAGTATTATACAAAAAAAACTTTAATTCTTATGTTAATTTTATCCTTTGTCGGGGTTTGAACTTTGGACCTCTTGCTTCTTAACACTTTAATTCTTATCTTCGAAAATGTTAAAGTATATATACCAAACTCCACCCGAGGAGAAAATTGGATCTCTTGCTTTGCTCACAAGCCCTTCGCCCAACTTATTAAATGTGGTCAAGGAAAGAAAACTCACATTAACGAGTGTCCTTAAGGCACTCCTTAAAGAACCAAAAGAAGTAAGATTTCATGAGAAATTGATGTATTTAATATTTGAGAAAGTGGAATACTTAGGGCATGTTTGCTTTGTTTCCATTTTTTTGTTTTCATTTCCTGTTTTCAGAAAGAATTACAAAATTGCCACCTTATTTTGATTCTGTTTCCTGTTTTCAGAAATTTGTAAATGAAACACTAAAAACAACTTTTTTTGTTTTCACTGTTTCCTGTACAAATCTTTGGAAATTGGAAATAGAATGAAAACAAAGTGGTAGTTTTGTAATTATTTCTGAAAATAGGAAATGAAAACAGGAAACTGGAAACAAAGCAAACAGACCCTTAATTTTCCAATGAAAAATTGTTTTTCTTGATTCTCTAACGAGCACTCGTTAGCATGACCCTTAATATAATTCCTGAATTCCTGTTTAAGTCGAGATAACAACTATTTACTTCTTATTATTCTTCTTTCTTGGTTTTCTAGGGTAAAACCCGGTAAATTGGCCTATGAAAATAGCTGCTTTTCCAGGTTCTATCATCCTAAAACACCGTTGTTAAATCTGGCTAGCATCTCATACTACAATGAAGCTAGCATCTTTGTTCTTCCCGCTGCTTTTTGTTCTTTGCTCTTTTATCTTTCCCTCTGTTATGCTTTTGAATGGCAGAGCTTGAAAAAAAATTGAGGGAGCCAAAATATAAATGGGTAAAGCAAGATTATAAATATTGTTATATTTAAGATTTGAAGAGATTTTTGTTGCCTTAAAAACAGATGTCTTTAAGCTTGTGAAAGTATACACAATCGCATCAAGTAATATAGAAAGTAAGTTCAAATATCGTTCCCACAGGGATTGTAATGCTGTAGCAAATTCCAGTTCAGATTATAGGTTCTCGGAGTTGGAGTAGGTAACCAAAAATTGTTGTGTGAAAATGTTGATTTTCAAATATTAAAAAGAACAATATTAAAAAGCAGTAATAAGAGAACAAGATAATAAAATGGGGTTGTGAACAAAGATGGTAAAACAGCTACTAGTATGAATCCCTTGTAATTTTTAATTAGCTTCAGTTATGCTTCGCCATGCTGCAGCATTAGCTCCAGGAAATTAAAGTTGTGTTTTCCAACACTTGAAAGATAAGGTTCATTAAATGCCTTCTATTCCTAGATTCATATTAATTACACCCTCTTATTAATAAGCACATTCCAGATAGCTTAAGGACTTGAATGATTATTCCTAATTCATCATTCTACTAATTTTTCAATTAGAGGCTTAACCCTTATCTCTTAACCAAATCCACTTAACTTTATTTTTCCAAGTTCAGCAAGCTGAAGTTCTACTTAAGATAGCCAAGCTTAAATAAAACAGCATTTAAACACAGATTAAAAGAAAATGCAATAGCAAAGCATCACATAACAGCAACTAACATTCATTACAAGTTCATCATACCAGTACGCTACAGCAAACTAGCTCATACTGAACTTATAAAATCTGGAAATAAAATAAGAAATGGAAGAAGAAGCCATGGGAGCACGAAAATGGAGCAATGGAGAGGAAGAAGATGACCCTTGGCTGTTGCTATGCGTTCTCCTTCTCTGATATGAGCAGCCCCCCTTTAAAATAAGAGAATATTCCCCTTTTTAGGGTTTTGGAAGGGCCCTTATTCTCTTTCTTCCTTTTGGGCCATCAAAACAATATTAAAATTAAGACTTAGGCCCATTTCATTAATTGTACCAGCAGAAAACTCCTGCATGTGATTGGGCCACGTCGTCAGCTTTTAAGACAGCCCACAGGAGAGAGAATGTGGTCCCGCTTTTGTCCTTTTCTGATAAGGAGTTCGCGTCCATATGCTACAACATGGCCAAAGAATTTTCCAGTAGCTTGTCAGGAGTTCGCACTCATATGCTGCAGCACGCCCAGAGTATTTCCAGCAGCTTGTCTAAATTTCAATAGAAACCTAACAAAACTCAAGAAACACATTAAGCATATTCCTAGACACTCAAAAACAGAAAATTAAACGAAATTTATACAAAGACACATATTACACTAAACTAACTTAAAACACCTAAAACATCCACATAAAATGCTTAAATATTACAAAAACTCAAGGTAAGAAAGAGTAAATAACTGTCATTTCTAAGAGTTATCAATTTTTATCAATTATTAAGAAATTATAAAATTTTAACACCTCATACGAGAGAGAGAAAAATTGATTTTAAACAAAGGTTTGAGTCAAATTAAAAATAAATGACATTTCAATATTAAATATCGATCCATGTACCAACGGAGGTTGGCACAAGTGGTGGTGGACCTGTGTCCCTTAACCAAGTGGTTGGGGTTCGAATCCCAACTCTTGCGTATGGAGCAAATTTCCGTTGGGAGGGGGTTTCCCACCTTCAGGTGTCATTCATCCCCCGGCAGGAGATTAGTCCCGCTTCCGGCGAAGGATACTCCTGGTAAAGGACCCAAAAAAAATATATCGATCCATGTGTTATTTATATTTCCTTTTTCAACTCATTCACTCATTTAGTGCAAACTGCAAAGTCAAGAAAAACAACTCATTTATTGGATACCTATCTTTATTCATACAGCAATTGACATGCTATAGTTATCTTTCTTTCTTATACTCATAGTTACAATGGTAGATACACACATATAGTCAATATTAATACTTTCATTTTTATATTCATATTTCTCATTGATCATATAAATATTTCCCATTGATCATATTTTTTTAAGAAAAAACTAAAATTTTAATTAATTATCAAATAGTATAAATAAATAATTAAGAGTGCTAGGGGGAGCCATGACTCCCACCCGTCACAAGGAAGATCTGCCCTCTTAGTATTGAGGTAAACTATAGGAATCATTGGGCACAGCTCTAACACTTCGTTTGGAACAAGGGAATCAGCAAGGAAAGAGAAAGCTAAGAAAGAAAACACGTATATTAATGCATTTCCAATGTAACACCCCGCTTTTCGTTAAGTACTTTCCTTAAGCTTGTTTGTTAAGTTAGAATTGCTGGCTAAGGGCTTAGTGGGATTTTTGGCTTAAAAGTCCCTTTCTGGTACATGAGCACGCCCGTGCTCATTAGCCAACACTTCCGTCCTTCAGGGCAGGCGCGCGTTACCAAGTTTAAGTTGAGCACGTCCGTGCTCAACAGTGAGCACACCCGTGCTCAAGTGCGGACCATGTCTCACTAACGCTAAGTCCAGCATGCCTGTGCTAGATAAGGAGCACGATCTTCATGTCCAGCTTCTATATATGTGCACAGAAACCGAGGGTTGCGTTTTTAACCCTATTTTTGGTGGCTGCTAACCTGTTGCGGCTGACATTGTTCTTTTCCCTTTTTCCCTCATATTTTGAGCAATTCTTGAGTATTGGAGGCCTCGGGAAGTGTAGTTTCACCTGTGCTCACATAGAGGTAATGTTCCTTTCCCCTTGTGGTTTCCTTTTCATGATTTGAATTGGAAACTGATGGTTTGTGTTTTGTTTGTTCCAAGGTTTGGATTCGTTTTGAGCCACTCGAAGGGAAGGAACCGGTTTGGTATTTAGGACTGTTGTTAGAGCTACCTTCAATTCAGGTATGGGGAAAAGGGTAGTGTATTCATAAGCTTGGGGTTAGTGTAAAGTAAATGGGTTCCCATAACCCCGTATTGTTTTATATGTATGTATGAATAACATGCTGAATTGATTATTTGGTGATAGTATGTTCTTGGATGTTTCGGTATGTTATTTATATGTGTTTCATGTTCATGATATGTCGTTAATCTTTATGTTGGTTGCCTTAATATGAACATGAAGGTATGATGATTGTCGTTGTTATTATGATGTTGGTTGTTGGTGGTATGTTGGCTGCATAGCTGATGCTATGAACGTTGAGTTGATGGTTAAAATGTTTAAAACATTAACTGGCCTTTTTAGCCTTAAAAACGTGTTAGGTTTAAAGGACTAATTAACCCAAGAAATTGGTTAAAATCTGATGTGAGACTCTGCCCAGAACAGTACTGTCGCACATTAAGCACGACCGTGCTGAACAGGGAGCATGCCCGTGCTCCCAGTTTGAATTCTGGAAAATGGTCGCGCATTCAGCACGGCTGTGCAGCAGAGGAGCTCGCCTGTGCAGCAGAGTACAACCGTGCTCAAAAGGAAGCATGACCGTGCTGGGGTTAAGCACGACCGTGCTCACCCCTTTGGACAGAATCTGAGATTAAGGACTTAAACAGGGGTTTTAAACCCCAATCTTCCCCAATGATGACTTAGTTAATTAATGATGAATACTAGATAACTTAATTAAATATTAATTAAGATGGTTAAGTTGGTAACCGTTAGGTTACCGCACGATGTTTGAGTTGTACCTTAGGGACCGAGAGTTTGTCCCAAGGGGGCATTGACCCCACAATTTGGGTCTAAGGTGTTGCGGTAAATTTCGCTGGTTAAAGATGTTGCGGTAGATTCCGCTACTGTCGATTCCGCTGATGTCTTCGGTTGATTCCATTGAAGTTATGGAGGTGGTGGTTATTCGTGGTCACTGTGTTCTACATAGGGGAGATCGTCCTAGAGTACAGCGATCTGGCCATCCACGGTTGGAGTAGATTCTCCTTGCGCCCCCGTGACGAGGCATTTGTTGGTTTGATGCGTTGGCTATCCAAGGAGTAGATTCTCCGGCGTTGAGTCGATTCTCAATGTGGATATTTAACTCCGAAGTCGTCCATCCCGAGTTTAGTGGATCCACATGCATTGTTGGTTTAGCGGAGTAGGACTGCATTACTCTACATAGCATGCTTGATGTTGATGATGTTGATGTATGTTGATACATGTTGTTGATATATGCTTACGTTGGTACCATGCTTGTATGTTTTACTTTCCTTCCTACCTCGTTGCTTTTATGTTTACATGATTCTTACTCCCCATTATTTGTTTGTTTGTTTGGCCTGATTGGCACCTTGCAGAGGATGACGAGCAGCCCGGAGAGGAGTGACTCTGAGGAGCCGCCACTCATAGCTAGGGCTTGTCCTTATGTTTAGTTAGTTTGTTTCAGTTGTATTTCGAGGACATGTTTTCCAGAACGGTTATACCAGCTCTGAGTTGTGACATCGGGGTTGGGTAGTTTATTTGTTATGTTTTATTTGTTTTAACTGTTGTAATTTTCCGAGTTGTGAACTCGTTCATGTGGGAATTTTCTACCCATGGACAAAGGTTTTAATTATTCAGTAAAATGCATGTTTTTATATTAATTGTTTTTAGATTAAATGCCTTATAATATGTGGGGTCGAAGGGTGTTACATTTAGTGGTATCGGAGCAGTTTGGTCCTGTCCGGACGTGGTATGAGTCTGTTGTGAGTCTGTTGTGTGCTCTTGTTTGGATTGTCTATACTTGTTATAGATAATGATGCTTTAAGAAAGTTGCTATCGCTTTTACCCGCTTAAGTTTCTATATTAAGAGTTGTTTTGGGTATGTACAGGAACTAATAGCCAGTAGAGGACGCAACGATCAGGCGGTTGCGGATGCATTGGCACTTCTGGCCAATGCTATCGGACAGGTCAACCATAACAACAATGGTGGGTCAGCTGAGTTCCAAGGTTTGGACAAGTTCCAGATGAACAACCCTCCCTCCTTCAAGGGAGCTTATGATCCAGAGGGAGCACTGTTATGGCTGAGGGAGATAGAGAAGATCTTTCGTGCAATGGATTGCAACGATCAGCAGAAGCTCATCTTTGCTACTTTCATGTTGACTGAGGAGGCTGAGCATTGGTGGGACAACTGCAGGCAGCGGATGCAGGTTGAGGGCACAGCAATTACATGGGCTGTGTGCAGGAAAAGATTCCTTGAGAAGTACTTCCCGGCGGATATCAAGGACAAGAAAGAGATGGAGTTCTTGTCTTTGAGATAGGAGTCGTTGTCAGTTGGTGACTATGTGGCCAAGTTTGAGGAGCTGGCTAGGTATTACACTCCGTATCAGGATGAGACTGATGACCGCTCCAAGTGTGTCAAGTTTGATGCTGGACTCCGACCAGAGATTAAGCAGGCAATCAGCTACCAGGAGATCAGAGTCTTCCCGATTCTGGTCAACAAGTGCAGAATTTATGAGGATGCCAGTCAGTTCAGAGTTGCCAGTTCCAGAGGATTGGATAGTCAGAGTGGCAAGAAGACTGATTAGAGAGACAAGGGTAAGAAGCGGTATGCTCCGACCGGCAAGGACTTCAAACAGAGTGGTAAGAAGCCACAATTTCAGCAGGATAGATTCAGAGGTGGGTTCTCTAATGCTCCCAGGGCTATGAGGTGTGGTAAGTGCGGAGCACATGATCATTATTCTTCCTAGTGCAAGGAATCAGTTGTGATTTGCTTCAGGTGTGGCAAGTCAGGTCGTATCAGTCGCGAGTGTGAAGGAACCAAGACCGAGCCTCCCAGTGCTAGCAAGAATCAGAAGTCGCAGGCCAATAGACTGAAGACCACTAGAAGGGTCTTTTCTCTTAGTGGAGCCGAAGCCTCCAAGTCTGATGACTTGATCCAAGGTACATGTTTTATTGATGGAACTCAATTGACTGTATTGTATGATTCGGGTGCTACTTACTCGTTTATATCGCATGATAGGGTCAAGAGTCTTAAGTTGACTGTTACCTTTCTTAAGTTTGATTTGCTTGTGTCCACACCCACAAATAAAGATGTTTCCACTTCTTATGCATATAAGAACTGTCATATAGTCATAAATGATAAAACCTTTGTTGCCAATCTTGTATGCTTGCCTCTAAAAGACCTTGATATTATTCTTGGCATGGACTGGTTATCTTCCAACCATGTCCTTTTGAATTGTTTTGATAAAACCCTGATTTTTGGAGCTTCAACGGAGTCTAAGAATCCGGACCTTCTCTCTGCCAGCCAAGTTCAAGCTTCGATGAAAGACGAAGCCCAGGTATACATGATGTTAGCTTCCCTGGAAGTAGAGAGCAGCCCTCCTGATGTCGCCAGCTTGCCTGTTGTACGAGATTTTCCTGATGTGTTTCCATGGGATGTTTATAACTTACCCCCAGAGAGAGATGTTGAGTTTACCATAGACTTAGTGCCTGGCACCGGGACAATCTCCATAGCACCCTATAGAATGTCTCCTCTAGAGCTAGCTAAGTTGAAGGAACAGTTGGAGGACCTGATGAAGAAGTAGTTCATTAGGCCCCGTGTGTCTCCATGGGGAGCACCTGTGTTGTTGGTGAAGAAGAAAGATGTTAGTATGAGGTTGTGTGTAGATTATAGGCAGCTCAACAAGGTGACCATAAAGCATCGGTATCCCCTCCCTAGGATTAATGATCTTATGGACCAGTTGATGGGTGCTTGCGTCTTTTCAAAGGTAGATTTGAGGTCATGGTACCATCAGATTCGGGTTAAGTCTGAGGACATCCCGAAGACAGCGTTTAGGACTCGATACGGTCACTATGAGTACTTAGTTATGCTCTTTGGTGTGACCAATGCTCCTGCGGTCTTCATGGACTACATGAACAAGACCTTTCACCCTTACTTGGATAAGTTTGTGGTGGTGTTTATAGATGACATCTTAGTGTACTCCAAGAGTAAGGAGGAACATGAGGAACACCTGAGGGTTGTCTTGCAGACCCTTAAGGAAAAGCAGTTGTACGCTAAGTTGTCTAAGTGAGAGTTCTGGTTAGAGGAAGTAAGCTTCTTAGGACATGTCATCTCTAAGGGTGGCATAGCAGTGGACCCAGCTAAGGTAGAGACGGTGCTCCAGTGGGAAGCGCCGAAGTCTGTAACCGAGATTAGGAGTTTCTTGGGGTTAGCTGGGTATTATAGGCGGTTCATAAAAGGCTTTTCTAAGATAGCTTTACCCTTAACCCGTCTCACTAAGAAAGGACAGTTGTTTGTGTGGGACTCTAAGTGTGAAGAGAGTTTCCAAACCTTAAAGGATAGGTTGACATCAGCACCAGTATTAGTTTTGCCAGATCCTAGTGAACCTTTCGTAGTTTACTGCGATGCTTCTAAGTAAGGGTTAGGTGGTGTGTTAATGCAGAATGGTAAAGTAGTTGCTTATGCTTCTAGGCAGTTGAAAACCCATGAGAAGAAATACCCTACCTATGATCTAGAGCTAGGAGCTGTGGTATTTGCCTTAAAGATCTGGAGGCATTACCTGTATGGAGCGAAGTTTGAGGTTTTTAGTGATCAGAAGAGTTTAAAGTACCTCTTTGATCAAAAGGAGTTGAACATGAGACAGCGTAGGTGGATGGAGTTCTTAAAAGATTATGACTTCGAGCTGACCTATCACCCAGGAAAGGCCAATGTGGTGGCCGATGCCTTAAGTAGGAAGACCCTGCATGTCTCCGCTTTGATGGTTAGGAAGATGGATCTGATAGAGGAGTTTAGAGACCTTAGTCTAGCTTGTGAATTTACCCCTAAGAGTATTAGGCTTGGTACCTTGAAGGTTACCAACAGCTTGATGGATCAAATTAGAGAGGGTCAGAAGTTAGATAAGTTTCTCTTAGACCAGCGAGAGTTGCTTGCTCAGGGTAGAGATCTTAGCTTTAAGAATGGAAGTGACGGTGTCTTGAGGTTCAAGGATAGAGTGTGCATACCGGATGTTCTTGCGCTTAGGAAGTTGATCCTTGAAGAAGGACATAAGAATGGACTGAGTGTGCACCCAGGTGCCACTAAGATGTATCAGGATCTTAAGAGGATGTTTTGGTGACCTAGGATGAAAAGGGATGTAGCTGAGTTTGTGTATGCATGCCTAGTTTGTTAGAAGGCCAAGATAGAACACCAAAGGCCTTCAGGTAAGTTGCAACCCCTGAGTATCCCAGAACGGAAATCGGATAGCATCTCCATGGATTTTGTGTCTGGACTCACTAGGACTCCAGCTGCTTTTGAGGCTATATGGGTTGTTGTGGATAGATTGACTAAGTCTGCCCATTTCATCCCGATGAACATGGAGTACCCTTTAGAGAATTTAGCCAAGTTATGCATCAAAGAGATAGTTAGGCTTCATGGTGTACCCTATAGCATAGTATCAGACAGAGACCCGAAGTTTACCTCTAAGTTTTGGAGAGTTTGCAGCATGCTTTAGGGACAAAGCTTAGGCTTAGTTCAGCTTACCACCCACAGACTGATGGGCAGTCTGAGAGGATCATCCAGTCTTTAGAGGACTTGTTGAGGGCTTGTGTGCTAGAACAGTCTGGTAGTTGGGACAAGTTTTTGCCCCTGATAGAGTTCACCTACAACAACAGTTTCCATTCCAGCATTGGGATGGAACCTTATGAGGCTCTGTATGGGAGGAGTTGTAGGACACCTCTGTATTGGAGTGAACCTAGTGACAGTGTGGTGCTAGGACCAGAAATAGTCCAGGAAACAACAGAAAAGATCAGGTTGGTTCAGGAAAAGATGAGAGTTGCACAGAGTAGGCAAAAGAGCTACCATGATAAAAGGAGGAAGGCGCTCGAATTCCAGGAAAGCGATCATGTATTCTTGAGAGTTACTCCAACGACTAAGGTTGGTAGAGTGATGAAGGCGAGGAAACTTACTCCGAGGTTCATTGGTCCTTACCAAATCCTCAAAAGAATCGGCGAAGTCACCTACCAAATAGCCTTGCCACCATTCTTGTCAAACCTCCACAATGTTTTTCATGTGTCTCAACTCAGAAAGTACATCCATGATCCTAGTCACATGATAGTACCCGACGCTATGCAGTTGAAAGAGAACCTGACGTTTGAGGTGTTACCCCTTCGAGTCGAGGATAGGAAGGTGAAGCAACTAAGAGGCAAGGAGATTCCTTTGGTCAAAGTGGGTTGGAGTGGGGCAACCGAGGAGAGTGCTACCTGGGAGCTCGAGAGCAAGATTATGGAGGCGTACCCACATCTTTTCGTTTGAGGTACGTAGAAATTTCGAGGACGAAATTTCTAGAAGGGGTAGAATTGTAACACCCCACTTTTCGTTAAGAGCTTTCCTTAAGCTTGTTTGTTAAGTTAGAATTGTTGGCTAAGGGCTTAGTGAGATTTTTGGCTTAAAAGTCCCTTTCTGGTGCATGAGCACGCCCATGCTCATTAGCCAGCACGTCCGTGCTTAAGGGCAGGTGCGCGTTGCAAAGTTTAAGTTGAGCACGCCCGTGCTCAAGTGCGGACCGCTTCTCGCTGATGCTAAGTCCAGCACGCCCGTGCTTGATAAGGAGCACGATCGTGCTTCGTGTCCAGCTTATATATATGTGCACAGAAACCGACGGGTGTGTTTTTAACCCTATTTTTGGTGGCTGCTAACCCTATTACGACTGATAATGTTCTTTTCCCTTTTTCCCTCATATTCAGAGCAATTCTTGAGTATTGGAGGCCTTGGGAAGTGTAGTTTCACCTGTGCTCACATAGAGGTAATGTTCCTTTCCCCTTGTGGTTTCCTTTTCATGATTTGAATTGGAAACTGATGGTTTGTGTTTTGTTTGTTCCGAGGTTTGGATTCGTTTTGAGCCACTCGAAGGGAAGGAACCGGTTTGCTATTTAGGATTGTTGTTAGAGCTACCTTCAATCCAAGTATCGGGAGAATGGTAGTGTATTCATAAGCTTGGGGTTAGTGTAAAGTAAAGGGGTTCCCATAACTCCGTGTTGTTTTATATGTATGTATGAATAACATGTTGAATTGATTATTTGGTGATAGTATGTTCTTAGCTGTTTTAGTATGTTATTTATATGTGTTTCATGTTCATGATATGTTGTTAATTTTTATGTTGGTTGCCTTGATATGAACATGATGGTTTGATGATTGTCGTTGTTATTACGATGTTGGTTGTTGATGATATGTTGGCTGCATAGCTGATGCTATGAACGTTGAGTTGATGGTTAAAATGTTTAAAACATTAACTGATCGTTTTAGGCTTAAAAATGTGTAAGGATAAAGGACTAATTAACCCAAGAAATTGGTTAAAATCTAATGTGAGACTCTGCCCAGAACAGTACTGTCGTGCATTGAGCACGACCGTGCTGAACAGGGAGCATGCCAGTGCTCCTAGTTTGAATTCTGGAAAATGGCCGCGCATTCAGCACGGCTGTGCAGCAGAGGAGCATGCCCGTACAGCTGAACACGATCGTGCTCAAAGGGAAGCACGACCGTGCTTCACTTAAGTGGTAGCACGCTCGTGCTGGGGTTAAGCACGACCGTGCTCACCCCTCTGGACAGAATCTGAGATTAAGGACTTAAATAGGGCTTTTAAACCCCAATCTTCCCCAACGACAATGATGACTTAGTTAATTAATGATGAAGACTAGATAACTTAGTTAAAGATTAATTAAGAATGGTTATGCTGGTAACCGTTGGGTTACCGCACGACGTTTGAGTTGTACCTTAGGGACCTAGAGTTTGCCCCAAGGGGGCCTTGACCCCACGATTTGGGTCTGAGGTGTTGCGGTAGATTCCGCTAGTTAAAGATGTTGCGGTCGATTCCGCTGATGTCTTCAGTTGATTCTGTTGAAGTTATGGAGGTGGTGGTTGTCCGTGGTCACTGTGTTGCATACGCATTGCATTGGAGTTGTTGTTGTTATTGTTGTTGTTGTTGTTGTTGATGGATGTCCGACATAGGGGAGGTCGTCCTAGAGAATGGCGATCTGGCCATCCACGGTTGGAGTAGATTCTCCTTGCACCCCCGTGACGAGGCATTCGTTGGTTTGATGCGTTTGGCTATCCAAAAAGTAGATTCTCCGGTGTTGAGTCGATTCTCAATGTGGATATTTAACTCCGAAGTCATCCATCCCGAGTTTAGTGGATCCACATGCATTGTTGGTTTAGCGGAGTAGGACTGCATTGCACTACATAGCATGCTTGATGTTGATGTATGTTTATACATATTGTTGATGTATGCTTACGTTGGTGCCATGCTTGTATGTTTTACTTTCCTTCCTACCTCATTGCTATTATGTTTACATGATTCTTACTCCCCATTTTTTGTTTGTTTGTTTGGCCTGATTGACACCTTGCAGAGAATGACGAGCAGCCCGGAGAGGAGTGACTCTGAGGAGCCGCCACTCATGGTTAGGGCTTGTCCTTATGTTTAGTTAGTTTGTTTCATTTGTATTCCGAGGACATATTTTCCAGAACGGTTATACCAGCTCTGAGTTGTGACATCGGGGTTGGATAGTTTATTTGTTATGTTTTATTTGTTTTAACTGTTTTAATTTTACGCTTTGTGAACTCGTTCATGTGGGACTTTTCTACCCATGGACAAAGGTTTTAATTCAGTAAAATGCATATTTTTATATTAATTGTTTTCAGATTAAATGCCTTATAATATGCGGGGTAGAAGGGTGTCACATCCATCGTTTAGGGCTCAAGAGAAAGAGAATGGAATGAAAAACATACACCTGGGACCCACATGTTTTATTTTCATCCCAAATTGGATGGAAAGCTGACAATGCACAAGGACCGAGGCAGCAAAAGACTAGATACATGTACGCATAAAAAGACAAAAAAAAAAAATTTAGTTTATATTTTAAAATTGTTATACAAGGGTATTTATGTAATTTTGTAAATATGTTTCTTTTTTTCCTCTCACTTTCTACCCAACCAAATAAAAGGAGAGAAAAGTTTTGATTTTCTTTTCTCTCATTTTCTCTTCTACCAAACAACTAATCAATCCACTTATTTTTTTACTATTTTTCTTTCCTTTCCCTTTCTTTCCTCTCACTTTCTCTCCTACAACCAAATAAAGTGTAATGGTAGGATGTACTACCCATACGTTTTTTTTTTTTGATAAGCGTACTACCCATAAGTAAAAGAAATATTCGAAACGATTTGACATGTAAAATAGTTTGTTTAATTATATAATTTAATTATATCATTTTAGCAAATAATCAATTTATCTAGAAAATATTTATTTTAGTTTGGGGCTAATTATAAGCAAATAAGTAATTAATTAAATTTGGCATGCTCTATGTTTTTTTTTCTTTTTTTTATAAACTTGGCATTATCTATTATAATTGATCAAGGTGCATAAATCAACATTACGCAGTACGCATAGATGCAATTTTTAAATATTGAAAATGCTATGGATATGTGTAGGTGGGAATAGGTCAGGCCGCTCGTCGGGGACCTATAACCTAGCCTATTTGAGGCCAAGTTCGGCCTAGCCTATTTAGTAAAAAGGTCAGATCAAGGCTTTTTAAAAAGCATATATAGCTAAAGAGGTTAATTAGGCCTAAGGCTTTATAAAAAGCCTATTAGGCCTACCAGACCGGCCTATTTATCATATGCACGTATATAAATATATGTATAATATAATGTATCATAATATTATAATATATTATTTACATTATTTATAATATTTGAAAGTAAAGGCTTATTGGCCATGTAGTGACCTACCTATGCCTATTTATTTTCGAATGCACAGTGACCTATTTATTAGTATAGGTCTGCCAACTTCTATATCATTAAAGGCCTACGACCCTATTTACAATTGAATGCCTATGACCTATTTATAGGTGGAGACATATTTAAAGGTCTTGTTGATAAGCAGGTCAGTCTAGGCTTTAAAGTAGGCCAGGCTCAGACTTTAAAAATTGGCCTATATCAGGCTAATAAGCCAGACTCAGGCCTCATGATTGGAATGCATGTCCGGCCCAAGCTTGTCAAGGCCTAGCTCGGCCTAGCTTATTTCCATCCCCATAGATATGGCATCAATAAAAATATTACACTTGAGGAGTTATTAAATATTTATGGTAAGAAAGTAATTCCCTTTAGATATAGGTAATTTTTTTCGTAATATTATTCGTTGTTCGCACTTTATCTTAAACGCGCTACTTATCATACAACGCAAGAATTCTTATGAAAAGAGGGAGGGTGTCCAGAAGCATTAAACACTTTCTAAAGGAGTATGCAGCGTGTCCCTCTGTCCAGCTGCTGTTCTTTGGTATTTAGGGCATGTTTGGAGCGCTTATTTTTTTAGATTATAACTTTTTTACCCCTAAAAAGCTGTTTTCAAAATAATCTAACATGTTTAACATTTTGCTTAAATGTATAAAAAAGTTTATTTTAAAGAAAAAAAACTGATTTATGCCATCTAGTTTATTCTAGCTTAAAATTATTGTGATTTAATTATTTTTCTTTCTCAAAACTCTCTTCCCTGTTTATCCTTGCAAAACTAACTTCTAAACAAATATTATTAAATTATACAAATAGCTTCATAGCCTTTTTTGTAATTTACTATATAAAAGTGATTTTTTTTTTCACCATCCAAACGAAATAGATTATCTTAAAATCGTTTTTCAGCAAATAGACCCAAACAAAAACAGATTCTGATTATAATCGATTATCACAATAATCGATTATATAAAAATCGATTACTAGCATAATCTTTTTTTTTCTTCCAGCTTTTCTAAACACACTCTTAGAGTGACGATTTGGACAACTGGCTGAAGGAATTTGGTGGATTAAGTCTCTTTTTTTTCTTCCTGGTGTTGTAAATTTAAAAGTTTATTTAGATAAATGGCTTAATTAAGTATTTATCATATAAACACTTATGAATATAAGTCATTTCTATAATCAACAAGAGAAAATATAGTCAATTTTTTTCATATAAGTTATAATATGTTTTCATAAGTTATCCTTAAAAGCATATATTAAAATAAGCTAGTTGCTTTCTCAAACACTTTGACAAGTGCTTATATCAAAAGATAAATCCAAATAAACTATTTATAATAAGCTAATCCAAAACAGACCATTTATCTTTATTTAAGGTTTTTGTTGAATTCTTGTATATAGGTTTAAATATCGCATGTACTCCTTAAACTTTTATCAATATATGTTTACTTATAAAAAAAATTTAACACTTTCAAAATATCCGTGGAAGATTTGGTGGTTGGGTGGGAGGACCCCATAGAGATCATTTTTATATAAAGTCCACCCAAAGTCTCAACCATTTCCGTTTCATCATACAAGATGTGAACTCCTCTTAACTACATTAATAATTGGATGCAAATTCATATCTATATTTTGACCCAAGAAAAAAGAAAAAGGAGAAAGCGATGGAAATAAAGAGATTCTACTCATACACGGGGGAAATAAGATTGAAAGTGATGCATGCATAGATTCTAGTAATATATACATGAATAGGGGGCAGTTCTGGTGCTTTTTAAGTTATTGCTCGGTCCTGAGTTGTATTGCTTGTATTGGAACAAGTTATTGCTGCAACTTTATTAAACTTTAAAGGTTCAGTTGTGTTATTTAGACAACCGGCACGGAACAACTTATATTGTAGTACTATTGTAGTGTTACAATAACGCAGTTTTTTTTTTTTTTTTTTATTTATAAATTTTGACTTTTTTTTATAAAAAAATAAAAAAAATTATTTCTAAAAAAACCCATTAACCAGATAATGAACTGAATTAATCAGATATTTGTATCGGATTAACCAGATATTTGCACATACTTAACCAGATATTTTATTTCTCAAAAAAAGCCATTAACCAGATAATGAACTGAATTCACCAAATATTTGTACCCGATTAACCATATATTTGCACATACTTAACCAAAAACTTCATTTCTAAAAAACAACTCATTAACCAGATAATGAACCGAATTCACCAAATATATGTACCTGATTAACCAGATATTTGCACATACTTAACCATAAATTTTATTTCTCAAAAAAAACCCATTAACCAGATAATGAACCGAATTCACCAGATATTTGTACCCGATTAACCAGATATTACACATACTTAACCAAAAAATTTATTTCTCAAAAAAACTCATTAACCAGATAATGAACTGAATTCACCAGATATTATCTGTACCTGATTAACCAGGTATTTGCACATACTTAACCATAAATTTTATTTTCTAAAAAAAACTCATTAACCAGATAATGAACCGAATTCACCAGATATTTGTACCTGGTTAACCAGATATTTGCACATACTTAACCAAAATTTTATTTCTCAACAAAACCCATTAACCAGATAATGAACCGAATTCACCAGATATTTGTACCTGATTAACCAGATATTTGCACATACTTAACCACAAATTTTATTTCTCAAAAAAACCCATTAACCAGATAATGAACCGAATTCACCAGATATTTGTACCTGATTACCCAGATATTTACACATACTTAACAAAAAATGTTAGTAAAAAAAATACAAATTATTAATTTTTTTAAAATTTCAAAAAAAAAAAAAAAAAAAGTGAACAGTGTAGCGCTACAGTGCAGCACAGTAGCACTATACTGTGCAACTATACGGGCTGTCCCATATAGTTGTCAAATGGAGATGTCTAAAAAACATCTCGGTTAAAGGTTTGATGCATTATATATGGTGAGTTGAGTACACACAATAATTCCACGCTTATGAGATCAAGGTAGAATCGAGCCCTACAAAAAAAAATAAAAAAAATCCTTACTCTTCTAACCCTTACGCGATAGTATTTATCAGGGGTATCCATGAGTCTGGTTAGACTCACGAACCCGACCAACCTGACTCAACCCAACCCTGATTTTCTGGGTTGATTTGGGTGATTGGGTTAGGTTGAGTAAGAACAACGAGGACCCATAGAGTATGGGTTGGGTAGTGAGTTTCAGAAATACAAACCCACTCAACCCAACCCAACCCAACCCGGTCAAAACATAGAAAGTTAAAAAATCTAGTTTATTATTTATCTTGGTCATATTATCATAACTTGATGTAATTTAAAATTTTAAACAGGTTTATTTGTGATTTTCGACACTTTTCGCGATTTTTGTCCTGACAAAACTGCGGACCCGAACCAACACGACCCAAAGGTGAAAATATGTGTGTTTCTTGCCCAACCTAACCCATGAGTGGTCGGGTTGGGTTGGGTTGGGTTGTGTTTCATGTTTTTTTTTTTTTTGCAAACCTAACCCAACCCACTCACCTTTAACTGGGTTGGGTCCTAAAACTAACTGAATCCAACCCAGATCGACCCATGGACACCCCTAGTATTTATAGAATAATTTTTTAGGTCCGGGATGGAACCTAGGGTATCCCCACACCCAATAGTCATATGGTTAATCACTCAAGGATGTAGAGTACCGGTTAAAGGACAACTCATCTACCCACAAATGTATGAAACAATTTTTAATTAAAATTAACTCATCCATATAGAAATGATCTAAGCCAAACATGTCCTAGTACCAGGGCCGGCCCAACACTTTTGGAGGCCTAAAACGAACTCTAAAGTGAGGCCTTTTAAAAAAAAAAAAAAATTTATTAAAATTATTTTATTTTCATTTAAAGTTTATTTTTCATACTTTTTGAGATGCAAAATCATGTATTAAATTATTGTAATCGATTTCATTTAACGATTCTTTTTCAATCGATAATAAAGCTAATCCACTTAATCTTTGTTGAGACATTGTCAATCTAAGATAAAATTTTATTAATTTTAATTTTAAAAAACTTCTTTCTGTCAGAGCAACATTTACGAGAATCGTTAACATTATTCTATAAGCAATATATGCATTTGGAAAAAAATCAAGTCTTATTATATAATAAAATATGTCAATTGGTGTATTATTTTCCACTTGTATAATTTATCTTAAAATGTTTAGTTCTGTAAATAAATCTAATCCATCAATATCAGAGTTGACATTTCTATATGTTAAAATAAAAAAAGCAATATATGTTTCACAAAATTAAATTAAACGACTATAAATAAAGACTAAAGAAAAAAGTTAGAACAACGAAACCTGATTGTCAATAAAATTCTTCCGACTTTTGGGTGCTTGCTTGTTGGGTCAAATACAATAGGAATGACTACAAGATTTCTGCAATAATTTGAGAAAATAAATAAATAATTCTCATAACTCAAAAAGTGACTAAAATTTTGAATTAATGCTCTACCTCGGCACCTCCAGTCCAGTGTATAATTGACCGAGAGAATTGAGAGATGCATGAGACAATGAGTAGGGACGTGATGAGAGGGCGAGAGAGTTTGAAATGTGAAGCTTTTTCATTTTTTTTATTTTCGTGAAACAAAATAACAAATAGTATTATGTATTGAGAGAAAAGATTTTGTGAAATTGTCAAAATGATGAGTGAGTCTGAGAATATGAGATAGCAGCATGATTGAAAGGCCAGAGTATGAGAGAGATGAGTGAGAGTACACAAGGATAGAGATGAGTCATGAGAGAAGAGCATCAATTTTCAATTTTTTTTTATAGTAAAATACTAAAAATTATTAATGTTATTTTATTAATATTGAGCCATCATGTGGGTGAGATAGAAATACATGAGATGAGTCATGATTGAGGAAAATGAAGAGTGTTTTATGCAACTACTTACTCATCCTTTTGTACAATTGACTCTTAACATTTTTTTAAAAAATATTATTAGAATAGGTAATAAATTTTGTTTTGGGAGGCCTAAAGCCCTAGCTTTACCAGCTTCACCCTTGGGCCGGCCCTGTGTCCTACCAACAAGTTCAAGCACAATTGATAGATAGTTGGGTTTCTTGAGCATACTGTCAGAGATTTGATCTTCCTGTCGTGTGTATGAAACCTTGTTGGGAGAGATAAAACTCACTTGACTATCTCTATGTATCGAAGGGGATTCGGCTATCGGACATAGGATATCCTTGGTGCACAAAAAAAGCATGCTCTTAAATCTAAGAGGAAAAAAAGAATGTTAATTAGTCCTAAGTGCACTAGTTAAATAATAAAAAAAAGAATTTTTTTATGAGAACTTATGTATTTAGAATTTGGAAAAGTGATATATATATATATATATATATATATTTACATTCATTGAAGACTCTAGTTAGAATGACAGAAAAGATATGTATTTGGATCATCTTCTTTTATTCTTTCTTTTTCCTTATTAGAGAAAGAAAGACACAATATCAAATTTGTTTTGTTTGTAGGTCCCCTAAAATTAACTTCTATATTTTAGTTTCTCATAAGGTGCCTTCTAAGGTGAGGGAGTAAACAAATCCCCACCTGTGCACCACCGGTTTCTCGGTAAGCACTTTGTATTTTTTTTCTTCTTTTTCTTTTCTAAAACTCATCTTTAACCCTTCTCCTCTTTCACCCCACCAGTCTGCCACCACCGTCCACCAGATCTGAGCTTATGTCGTGGCGGCGAGGAGCTTCACAGTGGCGAGCGGATCTAAGCAATATGACGAGGAGCTTCATGGTGGCGACCGAGTCTGAGCAATGTGACGAGGAACTTCATGGCGGCGATAAGATCTGAGCAATATGATGAGGAGCTTCACGGTGATGACCAGATCCGAGCATCACGCGGCGACGATGTGCCTCACGCGACGTTACAGCGACGATAGCAACTAAGTCTGTGATTGTTTCGAAACATCGTGGGGCTGTTCTTGGTGCGTTTGGGAAAGGTGATGAGCATGCATTTTGATCGACAAGCTCAACAACTAGAGCACCGCCACCGCCGCGTGGTCACCATCCCGGCCAAACAACCAGAGCACCACCGCAGATCCATTCACTTGTGAAAAATATGCATGTAACGACTGGATGTAGCATCAGTTAGTTTAAAACCGATGTTACAAAAGAGGCGGTGACAGTATCGTAAATATCTTGTTCATTTAAAATACTTGTAAAAACGGTTGTTGAAAATTAATGTTACAAGTGAGCAATTCTTAGAAGCTTGGTGGAGGGAAAAACTTGTAACAACTAGAGCTGGGTATGTGGACAGTCCGCTTAACCCGTAGTCCGTGTGAACTTGGACTAGGTAAAATATGAGTCCATTTAAACTCGGGCTTTTTGAGTCCGGTCCATTTAACCCGTATATTAAACGGACTCGGTCCACTGATTCGCAGACCAGTCCGTGGACTACTACATTTTTTTTAAAAAAAATATAGTTATCTTGGGCCAAAATTTTCGGATCGGCCCCACAACCCATCTCATTTGTTCTCTAACTCACCTCACCTAACCTAACCCTAATCCCTGACCTCTTCCTTCAACAAGTCATATTTTACAGTCCTTCTGCAGAACCACCATTCCTTCCGCCTGCAAAGCTCTTCGACCACCATTCCTTCAACAAGCTCTTCGACCACTATTCCCCCTGCGCTCGAGTCATTCCGGCTACCATCAAGAAGAGGTTTCGATGGCGACGCCCCTCAACTAACCAGCAACAGCCGTCCTATGCTCTTTCGGCCCCGCCTCGCTTGACCCAACCAGCTCCGACGCGGCCACTCCCCCATGCGACTTCGTCTTCTGCGAACAGAATTCTGTCAAGGTCCGCTTCGCCGACGCGACCAGCTCTCTCTCGCGATCTCGTTGGCTTGCCCCCACGTGGCCATGCCCCACCCGACGCGACCACACCCCCACCCGGCTTTGTCTTCTGCGAGCAGCCTGATGGTGTTTTGGACTCCTGCATATATTTTTTGAAAGAAGTTTTGGTTTTTTGGTTTTGCTTTGTGATTTCCATGGCTTAATGCTCTTGCATTTTTTGAGTGGCTTTGATAGCTCTCTGAAAAATTTGTTGCTGAGAAATTTTTAGGACACTTATTTATGTTTTCCGGAAAAAAAAAATTTGTTGATGAGTCCACGGACAGTAAGAATCGGACTTACAATCAGATGACGATACCGAGTCTGAATATGAATTTGACTTTTAAGTTATTTTTATTGTATTTTAAATACTTATGCAATTAAATATAAGACTTGACAGTTATTGTTGTTAAATATTGGCTTATTAGATTAGTCTTTTACATGTCGTTTGATTTATTGTTTTTACATTGACTTATAATTGTGCAATAAAAATAGATATGTCAGCATCAAGAGGAGAGCCGCCCTGCCCCCCACCGCCTAGTGGTGATAAGGGGAAGGGGAAGGCTAAGTGGGGACGATACACCATAAAGTCTCAGGTGCTTGCCCGTTTTTCTACAAGTCCATCCGCACCCACCCCGACAGCACATACAGGAGCCTCCCCCGACCATTCTACACCCTCCCCCACCCGTTCTACACCCTCACCGACCCATACTACATTATCCCCTACCCATACACCATCCCCGACCCACACTACCCCATCCTCCACCCATATTGCACCCACTCGCTTTGGGCCACAACGCCCACTAGCCGGCTACTCGCCGTCCCCTACTGGACCCACACCATACCTAAACCCAGCACCACCATCATCATCGGCTGTGCCGGCCACACAGCTAGCAAGATTATCATTTATGCCGACTCCTAGGATGCTGCCATAGCCGGACATTCGATCCACATCATCCGTGCCCGCATACGATGACGGCACACACATTCTAGCCACATTGTCCGTGCAGCAGTTGGCCGCACAGGAGATCTTGCCTGAGTGGGCCAGGATTCCCGCACCCGAGGATCGACCATGGGTCACACCTGTTTCTGGATCGTAAGTCATTTTTAATTTAATGTTTTATAATTTTGATTTTAATTACTATTCATCAAGTATATAATTTTTATTAGTAATATTGTTGAATTAATAAAATTATAAATTTTTCAGCTTCATCCCATCGAAAGTGGGATCGAAGCAAGTTACCTACGCCCTCAAGGCACAGTTTCGTCGCTTCTGGCCATCATGGGGGTCGATCCCGAAGGAGGACCGGGATTTCATCTTCACACGATTTACGGTAAGTTGTTTATTATTTTTATTTTTATTTTTCACATATTTTATATATTTTTTTGTATTATGTTATTAATATTTCTTCTTTGTTAATAGGCCCTTGTGCGCTGGTTGCCGGAGCATACCGCTCAGATACGTGCCATTTTTTACGACAGAGCTTACGCTCGACTGAGGGACGTGCTCCGGGAGGCTAGGGAAAGTCGGGAGCGTCCGGACTACATCGGCCCCAAGATTTGGGCCCGGCTATGTGCGTACTGGGACACTCCAGAGTACAAGGCGAAGTGTGAGCAGGCGAAAAGGAATCGGGCCTCTGAGAAAGGTGTGAACATGCATACTGGTGGCTCGATTAGCCACATGCAGCATGCCATGAACATGGATGCATTTATAAATTTTATTTATAAACTATATCTTATTATTCAAAATTTATATTATAATTAATTGTTTTTATTCCTGTTTCGGTTGCAGGCAGGAGAGCTTGCCCGGTCTGTTGATGTCCCCATGGTCTTTGAGCAGACTCATATTAGCTCGGACACAGGCGACTTTGTTGATGAGGATCGAGGCAGACAGTGGTGAGCTAAAGTGTCTTTTTACATTTAATGTATCTTTTTATTATTATAGTTTAATAATATAATTTTTGTAATGTATTGATGCAGGAGGATTACAATGCCAGGTTCAGTCAGGTAGCGTTTGAGGTTGCCTCCTGCTCTGGTGCCTCAGATCCTTCCCAACTGGACCCCGCCGAGGTTGAGCGATTACAGACTCAGGTCTGGATGGATGTGGCGGGCGGAAAGAAGAAAGGGCGGATTTACGGTACCGCGACTTTGGCTCGTTCCATCACCTGGGGGTCGACGCCGAGCTTGACCATTCGGGAGTCTATCTCCTCCGGTTCACAGGACACGGAGGAGGTGCTGCAGCTGAGGCAGGAGGTGCAGGAGCAGAGGCAGACTACAAAGCGCATGCAGCAGCGGGAAGATCTCATGCAACAGCAAATGGAGACATGGTCTACGGTGATGACCTCTCTGCTCGATTTGCTTCCACCAGAGAGGCGCATCGCTATACAGGAGGTCATCCATGCTGACCAGCCCTCCACTACTTCTACCGTCCCACCACCACAGCCGCATGATGCTGGTGTGTCTTCTAGTCCGCAGCTTGATGGTCAGCTGACGCCGGTGAACTCCCCCTACAGGATGACGATGGCAGTTATTATGATGATTATTAGGATAGTTTTAGATTTAGTTGTGTTTTGTAGATAGACGGATATTTAATGTATGGAATATTTATATTATTTTGTTAATTTAAATGCCTTTTTAAATTTATTTGTAATTTCAAATTTGGTTTTAAATTAATAATATAATACATTAATTATAATAAATCAAATAAAAATAAATATTAAAAAAATAATTTATATTTAAAAATAATAACTAATAATTTTAAAAAAATTAAAAAATAATCACCAGATTTTTGACGGAATTATCCGTCGAAAAAGTTTCCGCTGGAAATTATCGTCTGTAAGCACAACACCAGATTTCGGACGGAAAATCAGTTCTGAAAAGTTTTCGACGGAAGTTGCCGTCGGTAAACACTCACCAGATTTTCGACAGAAAATCCATCAAAAAAGTTTCCGACGAAAATTTTCGTCGGTAATACGCCAACATTTTCCGACTGCTTTTTCTGTCGGAAATTTCCGACGGATATTGCCCGTCCGTCAGAAACCGTTTCTTACACGTCTATTACCGACCGAATATTGTCCGTCGGAAATACTATTTTCCGACGGCTTTTTGTCCTTTCCGACAGCTTTTGACCGTCGGTAATACCCCTTTTTTTTTGTAGTGACTCTCTGTAACAGAACTTTTATGGTGGATTCTAAGGTGAAGTTGTTGATTAAGCCCCTCACCGGTGAGGCAGCATTTCTAGCCCTTAGATATAATTTTTAAAATAATTAATGGTTCAGATTTGATGGTCCAAAAATAGTTTTTTAATTTTGACCTGGTAAATTGGTAGCAAAGAAAGTATAGAAAGACAATTTTACCCTTCTTTCCTCCCACCCACTGTCCAACCATCCCATCGTCGACAAGGACCAGAACATCGTATGGTCATGGCTTTCATACTCCTCTATTGCAGGGCGGTGCCCCTTTTTCATTTAGAAAAATCAATCTATTTCAATAAGTGGAAAGAATCAATACAAGTTAATATTAATTCATCACAATGGAATCGAACCAGATTGAATGAAAATATAATGTTTATTGATATGAATTCTTGATTGTAACAAAGTGATACAGCACCATAAAATTTCAGAACTATCTTCCTCTTCCTTCCAACTAATGAAGAGACCCGGGCTCTCCCTTTTATTTTTCCCAAAATAATTAAAAATCATCCCTGTAACTCAAAACCACTAATCCCCAAAAGTTGTCACTGAGACATAGCATCCTCAGCGTAAACCCAGATGTGGACGGAGCTTTCAGGTGGCGTGTGCAGGGGCACACACAGTGAGGCGGCGCGAGCAAGTTGGCGACGGTGGCTGGTGGCTCAGGAAGTCGACGACTGCAGCACAGGGAGGTAAGCATCGTGTGGATGCAGGGGAGGTGGCCGGAGTTCGATAACAGCTGCTGCATCTTCAAGCTCCGGCTATGGCGGTTCCAGAAACCAGATCCACACGGGTCTTCAAACCAGAAACCATATCCGACTCACCTCCTTTTAGATCTGACCCACCTCACCAATGCACCATCCCATTTTTCGGCACTGCTTGGATTGCTGCCATCTTCCGCCTTCAATGCGGATTTGGTTAGTGGCTTGTTGAACGAAAAAATCACCAAGACCTTGAGGCGAACTTTCCCCTCTGTTGTAGCCACGTTGATTCGAAAGGTAATGTTTTCTCATGTGTTCTAGGATATTTTGGAAAGAACGGTCTGAAAGCTAGAGCTTTCTTGAAGCCTTGATGTGTTGGAGAAAGAACCAATATTTGCTATAGGAAGCTTGGTCAATTTGATCATAGCAGGTGCTTATAAGAAGCTTCCTAATATATTTAGTTATTTAGGCAGGAGCTTTTGTGGGTGGAAGATGACAGAAGGGTGGGGAAGGAGGTAGTGGGAAGGAGGGGTAAAATGGGATTATCAAGATAAAAAATAAAATAAAACAAAAAATAAAAACCTGAAAAACCCACTATAATAAGTTAAAATATTGCCTCATCGGTGAGGGGCTTAATCAACAACTACACCTTAGAATCCACCAACTTTTATATGATAGTATAAAACTTTCATTTTTGTGTTTAGCAAAAAAATAAAAGAATGTGGCTCTACTGGATTTTCCGACGAGTTACCAACGTTTCAGATGTTGAATTTTCCGACGAGTTATGTTTCAGAATGAGTTTCCAATGAGTCTCTTTTCAGAAATTATTGGGTCAACAATTTGGTGAAACAACCTGGACATCAAGTTACCCTTAAATGTCCTGAAATGATCATAGTCATCCACCTATTTAATTAATATATATTGAATGGCTGTCATTGCTTCCTCATAGGTGAGGGTTCAGGGGTACAGTGGTGGAGAGTCACGTGGGAACACGTAGGAATTCATGTCTAGAGACGTGTCCTGTTGTGCCACGTGCTCTCATGATTCTATGTCACTTTGTCTCTTCGTAACTAGGCAGTAGACACGATATCTACAATCATTGGATACGCTCTTCTTTACTTCTGTTAGACAAAGTGGATATAATATAGACTATTGCTCTCCATTCCTTTTTTATTTTATTTTTTTAAAAATGGGAGAAAACTATTCAACCTAAGAGTTAGTTGAGTGATACGTATCTCGATCTTATAAGGAATGGAATGAAATTTAACTCCTAGTGGCAGGTATTCTAGTTGAGTTATGGTAAAAATTAAGAGTTAATTTCCTACTCAAAACAGTCAATCTAGTATTAGTCTTATAGCCGATTTAGGAAGAAAAATTGAAGAAAAATTGTTTTACAATAAGTTTATTTTTAAATAAATAATATAGTCCATTCTATCTTTTAATTGTTTAATAAGTGAAGATCGTGATATATTTTATTAAATTAAAAGTGGATGGTTATATGCCCTTTTTTAACTTTTAAAACAAATTCATTTTAAAAGTAATAATTTTTAGGAAAAAAACTCTTCCTCTATACGGTTTTAACTAATTTTCCTATAAAATCTGAATTATACCAAATCATTCAATAATGGATTGGTTCGGTTCGGACTCAAAATTATTTAATATTAATATATATAAATATTAAAATATAGTAATTGATTTGGCTCGGCTTGATTCGGTTCCAAAATTCTTGAACACGAGAACCGAATCATTCAACATCGGGTTTGGACGTTTGTTTTGGTTTGGTTTGGACCCGAACACCAAAAGAAACCTGAACTAATTTAATTGGTTCGGTTCGGTTTTTCGGATTCATCAAATTATTGGTTTGAGTCTTTCACTCCTAAATTTTACTATATTTGAATTTTTTTAAATATAATAATTCATCTAATCGTTCCATCCATGCTCAAGTAGCCATAATGGGAGACTTTTCAATGCCTCAGCAACATTAGGGCCTGTTTGGTTTGCATTTTTCATTTCTTGTTTTTTTTTTATAATTTTAGAAATAATTACAACAAAAATAGTTATAAAAATATCATATTGTTTTCATTCTATTTCATGTTTCCAAAGATTTGTACAGGAAACAGTGAAAACAAATAAAAGTTGTTTTCAATACAAATCTTTGGAAACAGAGAATAGAATAAAACCAATGTGATATTTTTATAAATATTTTTGTAATAATCATTTCTAAATTTAGGAAAAGAAAAAAGGAAATGAAAATGAAAACCAAACAGCCCTTAATTTTTGGACTATAAGTGCACTAATAATATGGCTTTGAAATTCTAATATAGATCTTCTAAAGCTAATTACTATCTTGGTAATTGGATTTTTTTAAATAACCTTTTTTTTTTAAATTATTTACCACAATACCCCCTTTTTCAATTATGTACCAAAATATCCCACTTTTTTGTACAGTGAGAAGTCGTTTTTTCATTATACAACTTCTCACTTTTTTTTTTAAAACACTAGTGACAAATCGCTTTTTCAAAAGACAACTTCTCACCATGTTTTTTTTAAATAGGTGAGAAGTCCTCTTTTAAAAAGCGACTTCTCACCTTACCTTTTTTTTTTTCATTTTTTAAGTTTTTAATTAAGAAATTAAAAAAAAATGCATTGAGAAGTCGTTGATTGAAAAAATGACTTCTCACTTGGTATCAAAAAGTGGGATATTTTGATATATAATTGGAAAAGTGGGGTATTGTGTAAAATAATTTAAAAAAAGGGTTATTTAAAAAAAAAATCTGGTAATGGACTAGATTTTTAGTGAAAAAAAATCAAAGTCATGTTACTGAGCTGAACGATGAAGCAAAGTATGGTCCAATGATACATGCAAATCGTGAATTGCACCTTGTCACAAACCATCCCAAAAGGTATTTACTGCGATAAACGGTTAAATATTAAAGTCTTAAATGATTTATTGATGCATTATTTTATCAGGAAAAATTAACTTTTTTTAAAGAGATGTGTTATTTGTACACCTTATTTAAACACCTATATCATATTTTTGTACATTTCACATATATTTTGTTTGTTATTTCTCTCTTCTCACATCATTTTCAAAGTTGCAAAACACCCCTCCCCTGTGGTGTGCATACGGTGTCAGGGGGAGGGGTGTTCAAGAATCATTACTCATATAATAAAGACTTATTCCCACTATGACCTTTTACATCCGTGATTATTATCTTAAATGTGCAGTAGCCAATTTTATTTTCTTCATAAAATAAATAGTTGAAAGGCACCAAATTTGTTACGGTCAATAACTCATATTCAAGAGTCATAAAATGATCAAAGTGGTTTGGGGATATGAAACAAAAGTATTGGGAGATATAAAGTGTAAGATTCAAATTACATCCTCTACTAACATAACAATCTAAAAACTAACATTTGCCTATATAAGGAGAAAAAAAAAATCTCGCGCTCATCTTTCAGCGGTGACCATGCTAGCAACAATTAGGGTGAACCAAAATCCATATTCATGAATGTAATGAAGATGAATTGAGATGCTTTGTGGCCCATGAAACAAGATCAAGGGTTGGATTGATGGAATGTAGAGAACTCATGTAATATTTGGTATCTTGAATGTTTTATGCCGGGCAAACTACATTCCTAGGAACCACATTCTCAGGAATCTTTATTTCCCACCCACACACGGGAATAGAGTTTTCTCAAGCTTCTAACTAGCATTCACTAATTTTATTCCTAGGAATCTTTTATGCCTGGGAATAACTTTTTAAAACTTATACCAAACATGAGAAACTTTTATTCCCATACCAACATTCCCGAGAATATTTTTATAAAACTTATATCAAACACTACCTCACGAGTGACAATGCATTTTGCCACACGAGGGAAACAAGGGCACGTGTAATGTTGATAAAAGGAGTCATTTGAAATTGTCTTAAACTAGAAAAAATAACCAATCAAAATTTTGAAAGCATGATCCAAACGAAACATTATAACAAAAAGTCATTTTAAACATCCTTTAAAAAAATTGCGTAAATTTGACCCTATACAGACTGTAATGATGTGTTTGGATGAAAGAATTTATGAGGATAATATATTTTAAGAGAGTAATTAGAATTCATCACGTTTTGAATAAACGCCAAACCTAGAAGGAAAAAGAATAAATGATTATGGACTTGTTGCACATGACAGCTCTAACTTGAAAATAATAAATTAAGGAGAATGTTAACAAAAAAAGACACTGATTAAGAAATTAAAAGAAGAAAACTTTCATTGAAAAGTGATATATTCGATTTTTAAAAGGTTAAATACTTGAGATCTATTTGTTTTGTTTCCAATTTTATGTTTTCAGAAATAATTACAAAACCACCACATTGTTTTCATTCTGTTTCCTGTTTCCATAGATTTATACATGAAACAATAAAAACATAAAAAAGTTGTTTTCAGTGTTTCTTGTACAAATTTCTGGAAACAGAAAACAAAATGAAACAAAGTGATAGTTTTGTAATTATTTCTGAAAATAGGAAATAAAAACAAGAAACTGAAAACAAAACAAACTAAGTGTTTCAAGAAAAGCTTACTTTTTATGGATTCCTTAACCAACGACCTTAGAACATTAAGACATTAGTTAGCAAAATCCATAAATTAATTACACTATTCCTTCTTCCAAAGAATTCAAACACTATCTGATATTAATTATATAAATTAAATTATCGTTAGAATGAAACTTAGTACAAAGACTTGTGTAGATTTTATTAATTCTTTGGTATATAAGAATAAACGCCACTAAAGCATGAGATTAAAATTGTAATCAAGAATCCTGTTCAATCAGCCACATCAGAGATTAGTCTCATAACGAACCTGAGAGTCTAAGCCATGGGTATACTCTAGTAGACCCACTCAGCCCAAAAGTCTAATTAAGATAGGTTCCGAACCATAAAAATTGTAATCAGGAATCAGGATCCTTGCACTTCAGATTCACACAGTATCCTCTATTTGATTTCCGGTAATTATTAGTAAAAATCAACAATGAACAACGTAAGAGCTAAACTGATTTCAAGGCCTCAGCAATACTCTTGCACTCGACTTATCACTTACATAACGAGAAAGAAACCCATCCATCATTTTTAAGATAATGGTAAAAGTTTAAGATTTTGCAAACGAGTGTCCTAAAGGTATTGGTTAAGTAGCCCGCAAAAGGAAAGATGACATAAAACCACTTGAAATTCATCATAGGCTCCTCAAACCTCTCGTAAATGCATTACATTTATACATACGACCATATTATTTAGACCGAAACAAATATATACCAATATACCTTCTACTATATAAAAACCATTGGGATACGATACAACTTTCAACATCAATAACTCAATCTCACTACAATAATATGGCAAACAAACGTTATCCATCTAAGTCAACATCCTACTAACACAAACAATCACCCAAGGTGAGGCAACACAGCTGCACTCAAAACAGAAGATTGATAGACAGGCCACTAGAGATTCTGGCTTTCCAGGTTTGTCATCTTTGGAAACTGAATTGACCAGAAATCAATGAATTTCAGAACAAAGCACAACAGATGTTTAAGGAGAAAACAAATAAATTTGTGCAACTCTATCCAGCCCAAGAGGGTTGGGAACCAAAGAAAGGATATACATTCATGCATTAAGCATGGCTTGACCGATGCATCTTCAATATTTATCATGGTTTGGCTAATTTAGATGCAAACTCGAGCTGTAACTTCCTTTGCAATCATCTACTTTGGTAGCAAAGGGGCACAAAAAATGTAAGCTATAAGAGAATACTACATTACAAATTTATGTAATCTCACCCTAAAGCATCTGTAAAAAATCATTTAAAAGGAAATAATTTTAATCCACTAGCAGGTTAACAATTTTACGTTATCAGAGAACCGTAAGATGCCACCTTTTAAAAAGGGTTAAAATCTTATACATAAAGTGAAGAATCTTAGTTATTACAATGATGTGGTAGGTTCTTGATTACTAATACTATAAAAACTGTTACAATTCCAATTTACCAAATTCTTAACTCAAAATACTTACGCTGATTGTTGGGTGCCAGCTTGTTGTATCAACTGAGAGTATATATATTCATCAACTCTCTGTTTTGCCAACGCAACCTGTTCAAAATTAGCGTTTCAGTAGGAAGTAAGTAGACATTGTAACAGTCCAAAAGCAATAAACAAGGGGTGAAAGAGCATGTGACGGGTTTCACAAAGGTAGCACTCGGCCTATGATATAAAACTTCAATCAAACCGTTGTAACCTAGGACCCTCCCTGATTTAATTGTCGTAAAGAAAGAAAAAATTTAGAACTGGGAATCTGAGAACGAGCCAGCGGGGTCGTGTAGCCTAGACGCACCCCCTACCACTAGGGGGTTTGTTGTATTCAATGTACACCCCATTTAGATAGTGTCTCCTAGCATCTTCAGGGTAAAAAATTGATGCCAGGCTATTAAACCTTGCCTTCTCAACACCTATGAAGCAAAAGGGATTGATCTGACCGTTAAAGGTAGGGATGGCAAAAGGATCCGCGGACTAATTATCCATCCGGTTTATCCATGACAAAATCCATCCGATCCATCCAATAATAAAAAATAATACTAAATGGATTAGATTGTTTTTATTAATGGATGGTTAATGATCCATCCAATAATTTTTCTGGATCCATTGGATTAAAAAAAAAAAAAATTTGAAGTGGATCATCTATTATCCATTCCAAACTTTTAAAAAAATATATAATATATAACTTGGACTCCTCCCGCTTCCGTTTTCTCATTGCTGAACATCTTGACGTCAACGCTCATGATGTCCAAGTACTTTTTTTTTTTTTGATGTAGTCCAGGTACGTATTTAATTATCCCTTCATGCTAGCTTTCTCATCACCATTCACATTATTAATTCATACCCTTGAAACTACTTTTTACACAGATAAAGTCAAATCTATACATATAAAATAATAATGTAAGACTATCCTTATACGTATAAAATAATCATTGAAGTATTTAGCATTTGGAACATTTCCAACCTACTCCTTTTTTCTTTTTCTTTTTTTTTACTTTTTTCATTATCGCAATATATTTTTAAATGGATGGGACGGATATCCATCTATATAAAAATGATTAATGGATGAGTTGAATGATTTTTTATCAAATGGATCATAGATGGATTGGATTTTTTTAATATATTTTTAACGGATCGAAATGAATTGGTGGATTGTTTTTGTCCGATCCATTTCAATCCGAATCAAAATCCATCCATTTGCCACCCCTAATTAAAGGAGAGAAAGTGAGATACTACTTACTAGTATGTCTCAAAAGGAAGAAAGTAGGTTTTTCAGAATGGCTTCCCTAAACTGGCGAGGCTGGCTAACCTTTTGGTCAATAAGTAGTTCCCCAACTTCTAGAGTTAGCCCGGAGTCAAACATACACTTTGAAAGGGCTGTCTGTTATTCATGAATGATTAAGCAAAATGTCCACATATTTAATTAGCACTCTTAGGGCCGGTTTGTTTTGTTCTCAGTTTCCTGTTTTCATTTCCTATTTTCAGAAATAATTACAAAACTACCACATTGTTTTCATTCTGTTTCCTGTTTGCAAAGATTTGTACAGGAAACAGTAAAAACAAAAAAAGTTATTTTCAGTGTTTCCTATATAAATTTCTAAAAACAGGAAACATAATGAAAATAATGTGGTTATTTTATAATTATTTATGAAAACATGAAATGAAAACAGGAAAATGGAAACAAAGCAAACAGACCCTTAGCTTAAATCACGTTTCCACTCAGTTCAACCAAAAATCCCAGCATAAAGAAATAATCAGATATATCACAACTATTTTGCTTACTCTACCAAAATCATTAAAAACTAAAAAACAATAATAAATAAGATCACCTGTTGGGCACTACCACCAAATTGAATTTGCCTATGCTTCTGTTCGCCTTTTCCACCATAAACCTGCAACATTTTCCAATAAGTGAAGAGATAAATGAGAATGAAAACAATTCTGGGAATTCAATAATTTAATAATCAATTTTTCTAACCTGTGCAACCTTGCACATGTTAAGAAATCAAAAATAGAAATGTTGTGTTGAAAGTGATGTATTCAATTCTTTGAAAGTTTAAAAGCTACTCTTTCCAACACAATATTTCTATTTTTTTATTCCTTAACATGTACAAGATTGCACAGGTTAGAAAATTCGTTTACTAATAAGAATTACGATGAACCGGAGTTGAATTCCAAGTCAATCATATTAAGAATAATGACATATGCTCAATGTGCTAATGTATAGGAGTTCTCAATCTCTCTCTCTCTCAACACACACGCACATGCCTGACATAATTGTGTCAATCATGTTATGGCCTAACAATCCTTTCCTATTCTCTTAACAGGGTATCAGTAGCTATAGAGAGAGAAACCCTAACTCTTTTTTCCTCATACAAAACCTAATTTTCCCCTTCTCCATGTCGTCCTCTCTCTCTCTCTCTCGCTCTCCGGCAGGTGACTGTTTAATGGTTACACCGTGTTTGAGTCTTCACAAACATATGTAAGTAGCTTCAGGCTAGCTATGCAAGGTGGACGAACATAGATCACTGGCACTGTGGTAGTGGGTCGCACTTTCCAGCACTGTCTGTGATTGTCAGTAATATTTTTGGCGATGTTTGTGGCCAGAGACATGTTTTCTGGCAGCGGGTGATGTTTTCGAGTGCTGTATGAAATATTTTGGGTTCTCTGAATGGATATGATTCCATGATTCCTCCTTCAAGTGTTTTCTTCTCCTTTGTTTGGTTTCCTTCTTGGTATGAGTACAGTAGAGACTACGGCAACCAATAATCGCAAGACCATTGAGAACAATAGTGGGACAGCGAAAATTGATGCTGTTGGTGACTGGAAAATTGAAGTAATAACCTCTAACAGAACTGATTCGACTTTGACTGGAAGGGAGAATTATCTCCAATGGCTGCGCATGCCATTATTTGAATAATATTGATAAGTTAAACCATCTCTCTGAAGATCCCCCTAATATAAAACATGTTGAGACGAGGCAACAGTGGCTCTTTGAGGACTATAAGTTGCATAATTAGATGGAGAAGACGGTGTCTGACTTGCTTACTTCAGTCCCAATCATCTACTACTACCACATTGGCTTAGACAGGTAACCCTACAGCTTGACTGTCTACCACCTCTAAGCCTCTTGATCATTCAGGAGTGATAGACCATATGATTGGTGGTAGGTAGCCTTCCCTGCTTTACTCCTCTTCCTTACCCAGTGTCACATTAGCTGATAACTCGACTGCTACCATTGACAGAAGTGGCATAGCTCATCCCACCGAGTCTCTAACCTTATCCCCGGTCTTATGTTTATCTAAGTTCCCTTGTAGACTTACCTCATTTCCTTAATTGTGCTATTCATTTTTATCCTTATTGTGTCTTTCAGGATATTCAATTGAAACAGATTATTGGTAGGGTCGAGTCTAGTCTAGTGGTTTATACATCTCGGATACCTTAGTTTGTGCCACATTGTTGCTTGTATTGGAGCTCGTGACCCTTCCATGCTTCTGTTTCACTAGTCATCCTTCTTTGGTGACCCTGAAAAAATTGTGTCCATTTTTACAGTTGTTGTCCCACTTAGAATGTGAGTCGTGTCAATTTGCCAAACATCATAAGTTACTCTATTTCCCAAGGATCAATAAGCAGGTTGCGTCCCTTTTAGACCCATGTTCCATTTCATCTAAACTTGGTTATGAATACTGTGTTGCTTTTGTCAATGATCACTCTCGAGTAACTTGGTTTTACTTTATGAAGCATAGCTCTGAATTATTCTCCATTTTTTTCATCTTTTTGTGATGAAGTTAAAATGCAACTTGGGTGTCCTATTCATATCTTACACAATGACAATGCTAAAGAATATTTCTCTACTACATTCTCTACTTTTCTTTCAAAGAAGGGTATTGTCCATCAATCCTTTGGCGCCGTCACTGCTCAACAAAATAGGGTGACAGAAAGTATGTATTGTCATTTGCTTGAGACAGCTGGAGCATTGTTTTTAACATGCATGTTCCTAAGGTTTTTTTGGTCTGAGGCTGTGGCAAACACCTTTTACATGATTAATTGTCTTCCCTACTCTGTCCTCAATGGTAATATTCCTTACTGTCTTGTTTCCCTCACGCATTTTTTGCTATACTTGAGAATAATGACATCTGTTCAATGTGCTAAATGTATAAGGGTACTCTAGTCTTTTTGGAATTATGCCTACGGCAATTGTGTTATGGCCTACCAATCCTTTTTTATTTTTCTCTTAACAAATCATTTAATTTATATCATATATAATATAATGGAATTGAATGCACACTCTGGAACTTATAAAGTGCCAACAACAATAGAATCCAAGTTTATTTATTAATTTACTTACAGCTAAAACAGATCAAGTGACCAAACATGCTAAATGCGATTATAAAAAGTTAAATGTAGTCAGAAAATCCTCTAGGGCTTTGCACTGTATTCATTCAAGAAATGCAAAGTTAACAATTCTCTTGGTATATTTTTAACTAATGCATATCTTTTATGTGGTGCACTCAAAAGTTAACATAGATCCAACAACCTTGTTCCTTGCAAAAAAAGGTAGGAAAAAAAAAAACAAATACAGGACCAGCATCCGTATCAGGGTGTCTATGTTTTACAAAAAAAAAAATTCCTAACATGTTTTCAGATACAAATATATTCTCTCCCCTTTGTCATACATATTTCTGATCCTGTAATAATATCAAACTTGGTGGCACTTGAACATGAATCCACAAAGTGAAATGGACCTTCTATAGGACACCGATATTCTAATTGATAACATATTTCATACAAGGCTTTGATTCAACCCAAGAAGAAGTAGAAGACTAACCTTGATCATTGCTCCAGACTCATTTCTGATCCTTGATATGTTCGAGCCGCATCTGCCAATCAACCCACCAACCATTGTTTCCGAAATCAGCATCTCGAATGTAACATAATCAACTGCAAGATTGGTTGTCCTAGAGATGAAGTGGTTGTAAGACAATATTCAAAACTTGATGTAACTGCTAAATGGCAGCAAAAAGTTGTTCTAATATAGAAAACATTAAATAACCTGAAGTTGGGTCAAGATATGGTTGGGATGGTCGAATTGCAGCATAATTGTAAGTTGGGCTAATTGAAATCACTTGTCTTGGGGGGTTTTCCCTAAACAAAAATTGAGTTGATATATAGGTTTAGACAAAATTACGAACTAAATTTCAAAAGTAAATTGGACCCAAGTTCAAAATCTGTACAAAAGTTCACTATCAGACCTTAGCTGACAACCTATCTCCTCCAAAGCCTTCATTACTGCAGGAACATCTCCTGATAACTAAATTCAACAAGAATGTTGATTAAAATTTAGCAGTAAATTTAAAACAGCAGCAAAAGAAGATAATAGCAAGAAAGCCAGATAAAAGCATCTAGAAAATTTGAATGCCCTTATCAATATGTATAATCAGCGTGTTTGTTGATCTAATTCAAATTCCTAAATAATCTTCAAGATATAAACAAAAATCAACAAGAAAATTGACTCCCCATTCATTAAAAAAAAGGAAAAGAGTGAAAGAGAGAGAGATAGAGAAAGAAAATTGACACCAAATATACACTTTAGTGTGAAAACCTGTCAAGTCTCAATGAATACCTACAACTCTTAAAAGCTGTTTCATGGTATTCAAATTCATTAATAACTCAAGAAAGTGCATATTAAGTGTCATATTTTTTTAAACCCTTAAATTGTCCATTTGGCTGTTGCATGGTGCTAAGTTTACAAACCAGAAGATTTACCTACAAAAAGAAATTTTATATCCCAGTGGTTTTAGCAGCCTTGGCATGAAAAAAGGAGGAAAATTATCTTCAAACTAAATAGAAAAATGGTATGGTCTGTCTCATAACTAGCTCGAAAACTATAATTAAATTCAATTAGACAGAATATCATCAAATCTAAAAGATTATAGCATGATTTGAACATGGATACTATTAATACTAATACACTTAAGAGAATGTACCAATACTTTGATGCAAGAACAATTCATGATAACTGTTACAAGACTAATAACATAGTTATTTTTTTAATCCATTTTGTACATTAAACCATGAAAGTTGTCAACCAGGCATGGTACATGAAAATTCAAATATCAAAATAAGTTTCTTGTCATCTTGGTCAAAAAGGTAAAGTCACATTAACAATGAAAGCAAAGTTACATAATAGTCTAGAAATATCTAAAATCTTTCATACTCAAGATTGGTGAGCATCATTTTAGACATCCCACCTGTACTACTCTATCAGATTCATGGGCAGAAGCACATAGAGGCAATTGGTTTGGTGCAAGAACTGTAACTATGGCACCAGAGGAGTTCCTCAACTTCTCAATGTTTTGACCAGACATCCCAATCAGTCCACCAGCCTGGGACCCAGCAATCAAAAGTCTTATTGTGTTGGCAGCAACATGTCCTGCAGTAAGCTTTGATGCATCAAGACTGCTATCATCTTCCTGTAATATGGAGCATAACTTTATTAATTCATCTCAGAAGCAGCAACAAACAAAAGTAACACTCAACAGGGCCACTTGGATATTAACTTAAGTCTCTTAAATAATGGTCTATAAAAACTAACAGCGGCCATGTGCAAGTCAGAATTACAGAGGGCAATGAATAGGTTAAGACCCCAAACCAGGTTTATAATTAAATCAAGCATAAAAAATGTTTCACTGTGATGCATGGATACAGGGCCATGTATCATACCCAAAACATATAATGGAGGGATACAGCAATTACAGGTATGACAAGTTATTATCAATGAAATATTGAAATTAAATATATATATATATATATATATAATTATTAGATTTAACATTAAAAATATTATTCAAAGTGAATTCTTTAAAATTAGAAGTTCAGTTTTGACATGTTTTAGTATTTTAGAGATTAAGATTTTTATGTCCTGTGTGTATATTATTGTCTGTCAGTACATTTCAAGGACGCTTTCTAAAATTTTTAGGTATTTCAACTCATTCCTAAACTGTTTAAGCATTTAGCAAAATGATTTGCCACATTTTTTCCTCAAAATAGATGGACATATAAGGGCAGGACTAGATTAAAAGGAAGTATCAGTGGTTAGGTTTCAAAGCTAGAACATTAACAACAATAAACCATATTATTTGAAAATTTAAAAATAAAACTCAACTGACTAAATAGTTTTAGCATAAATTTATGAAAGATAATGATACAATCAGAAATTCAGAGGTCACAACAATCTTCAAAGCTCATGTCTTACCATGCATTTTATAGAAAGTATGCGAGTAAAAGAGGTATGACAATTTCAAACAATCAGGACCATCTTACCTTCAAAATTAAATTGGCTATTTGCTCTAGAGCTTTCTCTGCATCAGTAAACTTTTCATCGTTGTCTTTAGAGCTAATAATGATAACACGTTCTTCATGTCTCTGCCCAGAAGGAAAACATGAGATCAGATTCAGTAAATACCAGTTGGGGATGGTAAAAGGCAGGTTCCTGTCAATACTACAAGCTACTAGAAGCTAGTGGGGAACTCATCTACCTATCTCACGCTAGATTGGACATAACTTTCACAGTTAGTGTATTAAGGCAGTTCGTGTGTTACCCCCACGAAGAAAACCTTGAAGCTATTTACAGAATTTTGAGGTATTTAAAGAGCGATCTGGGGAAAGGGCTATTTTTTAGGAAAAATGTGCAGCGAGAAGTTAAAGTCTACATGGATTTTCCCCTGATAGGAAGTCAACCTTGATGGAACAATGTATTAAGGCATTAGACTTGTTATCCCAAATTCCCAATCTTTAGGCACAGGATGATGAAAGGAATATTTATAGTCTTACTAAAGGTAGAGAAAATGAGACATGAGATTTAGATCAAGTGAAATGTATCAAGGACAACGAGGATAAAGTTTTGGTTATGGAACAAGATATCAAGGAATGATGGAAAGGTTATTTTCCCAAGTTACTTAATGAGGGACATGCGACATTATTGGATAGATATTCTAAACACCAGAAGAAGACCAAAAGTACACCTTTTAACTAGAATTCACGAGTTTCAGATAAAAGAGGCATTAAAGAGAATGGACAATGGAAAAGCAGCTGGACCAGATAATTTACCTAATAAGCTATGAAGGTACCTAGGAGACAAATGTATAAATTAGATTACAAAGTTGTTTCATGAAATAATAAGGACTAAGGAAATGGCGAATGAATTGTAGGAAATATATTGCATCCATGGTTGACTTCCCTATCAAATTGGTTCTCTAAAATGTGTTTCTCTTATGTTAGTCTTCATTCAATTACTCTTTTCCGTAGCTTCATTGTATTGATCATGAGATTATTTCCTCTATAATTAGCAGTTAGCACAGTTCTGAATATCTCCCTTGTTCTTATAACTAGGGATCAAGCCATCAAGGTGCTTCTGCCAGGAGAGGTCCTGTGGAAGGCTCTAGAGAAGAAAGGAGTTTGCAACTTTGCATCACATATATTTGTTCAATCAAAGACAAGTTAGTTAATTGCACCATGTCACTACACTATAGCATCATTACGGTGCCGAGCAACCTCTAGTCAATACAAAAGCTCCACTGCATAGTGCATACCATTTTTGTGTCACACCAGTTGTGAATGAAATAGTGGCTTACTGTAGCCAGCAACTATAGCTAACAAGAGAACCATCTGAAGTATTTCTTGTCTGTCTACTCCATTTCCACCCACATTTTCCAACAAACCTCTTTCATCTTCACCCCAAAATTTTTATTTTTAAAAAACACAAGAAAACCAAGAAAAAAATACACAAAAGAAAACCCACTTTTTTTTCTCTCTCAAAACAGAACTACAGATACCACAAACGTTAAAAAACAAAAAAAAATCAATAAGCTCCCCACAAGCTCCAAAACCCAAATTAAATATAGAAGATTAGTTCAACCCAAAATTAAAGCAAAAAAAAAAATCTAAAAAATTAAAATAAAAGAAATCCCCTAACTTTTTCTCTTCTACCAAACAGATTCCACCAAAAAAAACCCTAATCAGGGTCTCATTTTTTTTTATCTCAGCTAAAACCCAGATGCCAGTAACAGAGAACAATACAAACCCCAATCCACAAACAGTAAACATCAATTAACTCCACAAAACCCAAATTAAACACAGAAGATTAGTTCAACCCAAAATTAAAGCAAAAAAAAACTAAAAAAGAAAAAAGAAATCCCCTAACTTTTTCTCTCACTTTCTCAGCTACCAAACAGATTCCTTCAAAGAAGGAAAAAAAAAACGCAAACCCTAATCACGGACTTACAGCAATAGCGTCAGCGATTTTGATGGTGGCCCTGGTCGCTTCTCGGATCCTTTGTATCCGGCAACCTTCCTTCCCGATCACCTTTCCGATCTGCCGAGACGGCACGATGATCCTGAATATCACGTCCTGGCCCTTCACGCGCTTCGCCGAAAGCTCCGCCTCGGAAGCGGTACCCGGGGCCTCATCCTCGCGGCGGCGCTTACCAGACGAGACGGGGTTTCCGGCGGCGGCGGCGGCGTCGTCCTGGACGGAGAAGGGGATCTGGAGGGGAACGTGAAAGGGCATCTGCAAATGCATGGGGATTGGGATGTTGGGCATCTGCATCTGCATGTGCATGTGCATGTGCATGGGGAACTGCATAGGGATTTGTTGCGCCATTGGGTTCTGCGGTGGAACCATGGGGTTTATCGGAATTTGACCTTGCTGCGACATTGGTGATGGTGGTTTTGTTTCGGAGAAGAAAAGGAGTGTTGAGTTTTGCAGGGGAGGAACATATAGGGTTTTTTTTAGGATGTGGATTTACCAACATACCCTTTATTTATTTTTATTTTTATTTTTATTTTTGTTATTGTTATTATTTTTTAATTCGTTTCATAATAAACACTCATTCTGGTATTCTTTAAAAACATAAAAATAAGTTGATATGTTTTTAATTAAAGACTAAAAGCCCAAAATGGTCCCTGAAATTTTTCGAGGACCCGCTTTTAGTCCCTGAAGAAAATTAATCATTCATTTAATCCCCCAAATTTATATAGCGAGATAAGTTAGTCCCTGTGTCAGTTAACACCCATTAACCTCCATTACACTGCTGACGTGAACCGTTAACTGTGCTGGCCCGTTAAGTATTTTCCACCATGGCACTTTGTTTTAAAGTCGAAATATGTATGTTATTTAGGCCCAAAACAATGTCATTTAGCACCCAAAATTGCTGAACGAAAATCTTTACCGTGCGACGTCGTTTATGGAGAGGATGGTTTGCTCATTTCAAAACCAAAGAGTCTCGGCTCTTGGTGACCATTCGAAACCCTAAGTGACCATTGCAAGCTACCTTTCCTGCATCAATTTTGTGAGAATAAGAACCCTAACTACGGCGATTGCAGCGATTTGGGCGAAGCTGGTTTGAGAGGCACACTCAAAACAGAGCAAGAAACCCAAGGTCTTTTCAGGGTCAACAAGAATAGGCACAACAACCGGCTGCTACTTTTACTGATGTAAGTTTTGGTTTTAGTTTAGGTAAATAGTGAGTGAAATTCTGGTTAATTTATGGTGCTTCCTGACCTGTTGTTGCACGCAGGGACTGAACTGTCCCATGATCAAAATAAATAAGGACTAATATGACTCACTTAAAAATTATAGAGTACTAACTCGTACCCAAACAATAAAATGAGGGACTAATAAGGGATGCACCAAATATGTCCCACCACCAGCATGGCACAAAGATTGGCTGCTTAACAAGATCATGCCACCAAGATCTGCTGCTCAACAAGACTGGATAGAGGATGTTTTTTGGATTGTAATGTGTTTTATGGATGTCTTCACTTTTGGGAGTTCATCTAAATGACCCACATTGCCTCTTCATCTTCTCAACCCATTAAATGACAGCAAATTAGGAGCAAAAATAATTCGAAAAACTTGGAAATTTCGAACTCAACAATGGGCAATGGGGTTAGGGTTTCAGAAATTGAAATGGGGAAGAAGAAGAAGATACAAAGAAAAGGAGAAGCTGAGATGATGTTTTAATATATTTTTTTCGATTTTTAATTGGAATGCCATGGTGGAAATCACTTAACGGGACAGTTGTGCACTTAACGGTCCACGTGTGCAGTTTAATGGAGGTCAATGGGTGTTGACTGACGGAGGGAGTAACTCGTCTCACTGTAGAAATTTTGGGGACTAAATGGATAATTAATTTTTTTTTAGACATTAAAAGTGGGCCCTCGAAAAGTTTCGGGGAACAATTTGAGCCTTTAGTCTTAATTAAAAATGAAAAAATTCGAGTATCTTATAATTAATATATTTAATTTTTTTTATGACCGGGTTGGGATAATATTTGTTACTCTACAAGGTATTCTAGAATTATGTGTCATAAAATAAACCTTTTGGAAAGAAAAGAAAAACGACTCTAATTTTCTAGAACTTAGTGTTTTATGATGAAAGCATATTGTTAGCCATGGCTTCTGTCATAGGTAATCTTATCATAGTGGATGAACACACATTTTGAGTGGAACGAAGAAGATTTTCTAGGGTATATGTGAAGATTGATTTGAGTCAACTTGTTATGGGTTAGAGGCACATGATACAAAGTTGAATATGGGAGTCTTCATGTCATCACTTGTGGCAGGTGTGGGTGTTATGGATACATCACGGGGAACTGTACTATAAAATCACAGGTGAAAACGATAGAGATGGCAACTAGATGTGGTGGCAACCCTTTCATCGAGAGTAGCCATGTGGAAGGTGACTCTTGAACCTTAATTGCATGCAAGAATCTTGCCAAATCAGTTGATGCAAATCAGTTGACGCAAGCAATAATGAGGATGCTGAATTTTCGCCTAATCATAGTGAGCCGTTACATGGAGATTGGTTAGTGGTTTCAAAAAAAAAAATCAAGAAGAAGAAGAAGGAAACCGCCCAAGGGAAAATTGAATGCAAGATAGAATATTAAGGATACTACTCTTCAACTGACTTCTTATCTGCTATGAATTTTGTTTTGTGCTTTGAAAACTCTGATTTGCGAAAAAAACTATTCAACCCCCTTCTAGTGTTGTTTTGTGCCATTTCATAATCTCTATTTTTCTTTTGCAATATTTCTCACTTTCTCTATTTCAGATGTCTCCTCTTTTCGGGTTTGATTATTTTGCTTATGCATTTTTTATTAGATTGAGTTTTTGATTAATTGAACTTTTAATAAATTGTTATATAATTAATTTCAGATGTTTTATGAGTAGTATAATTTTTTATGAGAAAAAATGTTTAAACATAAGAAAATTGATGTATTTTTTCAATGAGTTCAATTGTCATGCATCGACAGTGTAACTGTCAACCAATTAGAAATCATGACATATATGACATTTGAGGTAATTAAGATAGGAGTCATTATAGGTGAATGTTTGGAACATTGATTCAGAATCGCTTCCCAAACTGATTCATAGTATGACGTGTAACATCCCGTTTTTCGTGTTAAGCCCTTAAGTATGTTTAAGTGTTGCATGCTGTTAAGTTTGACCTTAGTAGCATTTAAAGGGGTTAAGTAGGACTTTCAAAGTCGAAAATCCCTTTCTGGTGCATGAGCCCGACCGTGCTCATGTACCAGCACTCCTGTGCTTGTTTGGTGTGCTCTGTGACTGTTTAAGCCAAGAGCACGACCGTGCTCAAGAGGAGCACAGCCGTGTCGGAAATACGAGCTAAGTGACGTTAATGTTGCGAGCCCGTGCTCAAACGAGCACGACCCCGTGCTCACGTTAAGCACGGCCGTGGTCAATGGGAGCACAGTCGCACGGCCGTGCTCGGTGTCAGAGTTTATGAAAAGGAGAGTTCCGTGAGGGTTGCGAGCCAAACCCTCATATTGGCACTTTAGGCAATCCTAGTATGACAGAAACCTCCACCCTTTCCCTTTCCTTGAACCCTTTAAAGTTCTTGGTGTTCTTAAGTCCGTTTGGGAGAGAAGTCACCGTGCTAGTGCGATTAAGGTCACATGATCATCCCTATATTAATCTCTTATTCATTGTTCCTTGAATTTGGGATTAATTAGTTATTCTTTTCATGTTTGGCCAACGCTTGAGGAATCGTTGAGCCGCTCGAGGGAACGAGGATAGTTTGCTTGCGTTGTCATAGTTGGGATCTTCATGCCAGGTATGGGGAGAACGGATAGTATGAACATGTAGGCATTGGGGGTAGCGTAAGATGAAGGGTTAACCCATGACCCTGCCGTATGTTATTTGCCTAATTGATGTTGTTTGCCATATGTATGATATGATTTCAATGATAGTGGCATGCTTTGATTATTGTATTGTTTGTGAATAATTGATGATGATGTTATGCTTTTGATGATAATATTGCCATGGATGACTGACTTGGCTGTTTGGTTGTTGATGTGGTTAATGATGAGATTAATGTAATAAGACATTAAAAGACGTTAATAATGATGTTTAAGAATTAATGGATGTTTTCCCAATGTTCATAAGACTTGAATCATAGTAATGAGAGGCAAGGTTAACGCTATTGGTATAGTCAAGACCCTAGGATTGATTCATGAGTGTTTTAGAGACATTAATAACGAAAGAGGAATTAAAGGATTAAGTCCCAATAATTCTAAGACATGGAGATTAATTTAGAATAATGAAACTGATATTTGATGGTTAGTTAAAAGCCAATAGGATTGATCTTTGAATGCCCTAGGAAACTTAACAAGGGTTCTTCAACCCTTTTACCCAGAAACAGTACGACCATGCTTCAGTAAGCACCGTCGTGCTTAATAGTCAACATCTTGACTTAAAAGTCAGCACGCCCATTCTGGGGGAAGCACGATTATGCTTCCCTGTTCAGAATAGACGTTAAAGACAGAAATAGGGGTGTTTCACCCCAATATTTTCCAATGAAGTAATAAGACACCAATCGAAGTAGAGACAAGATGAATAACTCAATAAAGACTTAACAAAGATAATTATTAATACGGACGTTAAAGATGGTTAAGTCAGTAATGATGGTTACTACACGTTGTTGTACCTTGGTGGTTAATGGCCAAGGGGGGGCCTTGATGCTTAATGGTCAAGGTGTTGTTAATGTTGAACCTTGGTGCCTAGTGACTAAGGGGACCTCGATGGCAAGTGGTCAAGGTGTTGATGGTGATAAAACTTTGGTAGCCTAGTGGCCAAAGCGGAGGTGGTGATTGTTGATTATGTGTTGCTGTTCCTCATGTATTCATGCACTGGAGATGTTAGGGGGGGGGATGTGCAATGTAACACCCCGATTTTTCCGCTTTCTAAGATCGGTATAAATATAAATAAATGTTTATATTTCTATCTGAAACTTAGAAACTGATTTTGGGAAAACCAAAATCATATTCATATCATACTTATTTTTATAAGTATACGGTTAAATTTTGGGTTGAAAATTCAGACGAAACCCGGTCTGGGTTTTGCTGACAGTAAGATTTTACTGATCGGAAAACCTAATTTTGACCCGAGAACGAAATGAATAGATTTTATATCTCATTTCCAACGATATAGGTTATTTTGAAAATTTTCAAAATAAATAAGTTATTATACTTGATTCGGTCGTAAAACCCGAAATCGGGTAATTGACGGAGCTGCGTACTGGATTTCCGGGAACCGCTAACGGATAGGATCAGTGACTCATTGATGAGTCACTATGTGTGGCCCAAAATCAGCCACACCTCCATCAAATGTGAGCCACATGTTTTTAACCCTAGTTAGGTTAAGTATTAACTATGGTTAAGCTTATATTAATTACATATTCCTAAAAACCTATTAATCTAAGCTTAACAAACCAAACAAGGCATAAGATTACTCCTATATATACCCTCAAAACCGCAGCTTCCCCCTCCCCCCTTCTCTTCATCTTCCTCACCAAGCTTTCTCCATTTTCTCTAAGTTACAAAACTCATAAGAACACCGAATCTCCACCGAAAATATGACCCTCTTCCTTTCTGAAACTCGGAAAACTCTCAACATAAAGTTGTTCCTCTTTCTCTCTTCTTTCCAACAAGATAAAGATCATCAAAAACGGATAAGTGGATTGGGAGATATGCTCAAAATACCGAAACTGTCCAGAATTCTCAGCAACACACGAAACAGCAGAAAGAAAGCCCTTTTCACCCCCGTTATGATCCAAACCAAATGAAACCTTCAACACCAAAGTTGTTCCTTTCCTTCTTATCTTTCTAACAAGCCAAAGTTTATGATTTTTGGATGATTATATTGTGAGATACACTCACCAAACCATCACATCCTCAAGCTGTCTAGTTTTCAACTAAGTGAAGGTTGATCATTTTCTTTATTTCTTCAATCTTCAAGAGGTAAAAGCTCATCTCCTTGATCATCTAAGCTTTCATCTTCATGTATTTCTCATGTTTATGCCATGAATCATATTTTTACATTCTTAGATCTAGAAGTTTGAAATTCTCTAGAAAATTATAGAAAAATCCTAAATATATGAAACCAATTTCTATGCTCCTATTATCATCCCTATATTCTAGATCTATGAGCTTACATCAAACAAAAATCCCTAGCTCTATAAACTCATTTTGGCCGAACCTATACCAAAGGTTGGAGGAAATGTTTTTGTTCATTTCTTTCATAAACGATCTTGTATATTGTCTTACTATTATGTACTCTTGTCGAATCCAAGTTAGTTTGTCAAAAAAAATTCTTTAGCTTCATTTATCCTTCAAGGCCGAACCTAGAGGATAGATGGACTTAGAAGTTTTGATCCAAAACTTAGTTGGTTTATCACTAATCCTATTGTCTCAAGTACTTGGATCATTTATCTAAAGACTTAATCAATTTTAGGAATTGTTAGCCACAAAACCCTATGGAGGCCGTGACCTAGCATAAGAGAATTAGGTGATTTTATGTTGCTTGTGTTGATTGTGTGACTTGTGATTTGTTGAAGGCTAAGGATTTGTGCTTGTACGTGTGTCGCCGATTTTCAGAAACGTGTCAAAGTTCGAATTGGAAGCTTAACTCTTCAAGAGGTAAGGGGAGCTTACCTGAGGGATTTTTCCCAATAACTGTATGTGATTAGTGTGTGGTCTGTATTATTTATCTGTGGTTGTGGTGCTTGTTTAATTTGGTTCAAGTTGTTTAAGTTACGTTATTTTTATCTGTGATGGTTGTTTTGCATTTAAATTGTTTATCTGCAATTAATGTGTTGTGATGTATGATCTGCCTGGGAATATTTCTGTGATATTGTTGTTGATTGTTGTTTGAGAAGCCTAACAGTGGTCAGTGCCCAATTAATTAACCAGATAAAAGCTTTAAAAAGCTTTAAAAGTTATATTCAATGTTTAATGGAGAAATATTGAAATATAATATAGATGTGAAATTTTATTTGGAAAAAAATAAGAAATTTTGAGAAATATTATTATTTTAATGATTTATTAGAGTAAAAACAATTTATGAGTCCTAGTGTAGACGTAACCGTGAAAATATTTTCGCACTGCTAGTTTATACGTAAGAAATTTCCAAATATTATAAAATGTGGTTTTAAGAAAATAAGTTTCCAAAATAATTGTATTACAGTGTTGGAAAAATTATTTTATTAGAAAAGTCATAATTAGACTTAAAACGTGTTTAAAACGTCAAACGTCGGACAATTTCGATAATATTTATGGTAGGATTACTAAAAACGGTAATACTAGTTAAAATGAAGAATTTGTATCAAAACCATATTTTCAGGTTCAAAAGATTGATTTTATAAAATAAAATGAATTTCAAGTGATTTTGATGATTTTGTGAAACGAATTTCCAACGTAAACATATTTCCGTAAAATAGTTTTATACAACGGGTTATTTCCGACAACTTGGATAAGTTTCGGAAGTTTTGTTTTGATTTTGTGTTTCACTGAACGAAAACAGTGTTAACGTAAACCTAGTATCCGAGACGTCGTGATACTGGCGTTCTTAATTACAAGCACGAAAATCTTTGATCCGTGTTACATAGTTACATGTTGTACCGTTGTTACACGTTGTGATGAACGTTGTTAATAGAGAATATTTTTTTTTTATCACCACGAACCCATGACTGATTGCAAGGTCGAAGGTTTTGTGACGGAGCACTCGGACTTCGTGTCCTGTGTTAACGTTAAAAAGTCTAAAACGTTGAAATTTACGAATAGTCGTAAGCCATTTTGAGCTTCGGCAAAAGAAGAATGAGCACAAAGAAAATAACGAGAACAAAATGTTTTATCTGCATGCATTGGCAGACGTGCCCACGTCCTTTGTCTGATACCTTAATGATAGGGTCTTCGGGCTACGTTGTTGTCCTATGTCTGATACCTTAATGATAGGGTATTCGGGCTACGTTGTGCCTAGCATACCTGGCAATTGAGCGTGATCAACTCATTTAGTTGGTGTTGGGATCTCCGGATATTAAGTGAAAAGTTAGACGTTGAAAATTGAAGTGTTCATGCATTTGTTTTCAAAAGACGGTGATCGGGTATGAAACCTAGTGATAGACTACTTGCTTATTTATGAAAGCTTATATTGTATGGAAATGTATATAGGTATATGTTTTCCTTCATGTCGTGCATGCGGTTATTGTGTTAAATCCATATATTGGTGTCTCACCTTTACAAATATATCAGGTTTATTCTAGACTACTGTTGTACTTTTGTACACTAGCATGGATGATGCAAAGGACTTCACTAAGTCATTCGAGGACTTAGATTCTAGATGCTTGAAGAGGTATCTGTTCGTGGGAAAGACCACGGGGGTCTTTCCGATAATGTCTTGTAGAGTGACCAGCTTAGGAGTCTTGTTTTGGGTTTTATGTTGAAAAGGTCGGTAACTGTGATGTTGCAATATTATCTTTGTTATAACTTTCTCCTTTTGAAAATAAAAATGGTATGCTGTGGTGACTTTTTTAAGAATATGACTTTACTATCGAGGGTATGTATTATGTTGTTCTAAAGTTATTCGAGGAAGAAAAAAATTTTACACCTGAGTTTTCTGCCTTATAATAAACTTATTTTCCGAAAGCAACCAGCAAATAACTTTTTGATTTATCCGCACGTGTTACAAGTAACGCCCAAGGGGGGTGTTACATGCAACATAGAGGAAGTCGTAAGAAAGCAAGGCGATTTGGCCGTCAGCGATGATTCATCCGAGAGTTTGGTGAATCGTGTACACCCGCAGTGGTGCATCTGAGAGTAAGGTGCATCGGCTATCCAAGGGGTTCACCATGGTTTGGTGTACTGCCGGCGTTGGTGCTTAATAGCCAATATGGATATGTAATTCCGAAGTTGACTTCCTGAGGTAGATTGGATCCACATGCATAACGGAGTAGTGGAGTAGTACTGCACCGCATAGCATACATTTTTGAGATTATGCAAATGATATGATTATGTTATGTATGATGTTATGTTATAACATGCTTGCTGTGATGTATGCACATCTTGCAAACTGCTTCCTTTGCCGTTATGTTTAATACATGTTTCTTACTCCCCGTCTTTTGTTGTTATCCTTATGAGGAGTGACTCTGAGGAGCCGCTACTCGTAGTTAGGATTTATCCTTAGTTTATGTTGTTATCCGTGATGTTTCCGGATTTTGGTTATGCCAGCTCTATAATGTAACATCGGGGTTGGGTTATGTTTTTTATGTTATGTTTTCTTTTCAAAACTTGTTTATTTCCACGTTATGACGTTTTGCTTACAATGTGGTATCTTCTGCCCATTAGTTCATATTATTATGATATATATAATATGCATGTGTTTATTTTATTTCTTTTATTTTCCTCCTTTATAAATACATGCGGGGTAGATGGTGTTACATGACATATTTTCTCTTCTATTTTTTTTTTCCAATCATTAGAAGGGAAGAGAAGAGGTGAGAGAGAAATAGATTGAAAGAAAGGGTGAGTGGACCTTGGTGAGATCAAGAAAAAGGAAAGCAACATGGTCGGATGTCATCAAAAAAGGTACGACTAAATGACAAACAGCAAAAGTCAATGACAACGATAGGTACGTGCAAATAAGAAGAATGGGTGCAATTAGCTTCTTTTTCCCAATTTTTTCGGAAGATTGGAATGAATAGGCGTTATGGAAGATGTTCTTTTGTTGGGGGGAAGTTGTTGATGTTTTCATTCTAAAAAACCGGACAAAAGAAGGAAGGAGGTTTGGTTTTGTACGATTCATCAATGTAGCAAACACAAAGGTGTTGGAGAGGGAGTTAGATTAAATTTGGATTGGGACTTTCAAGCTGCATGTTAATATTTCCAAATTTTGTGAGGTGAAAAAAGCAGCCCCCACGAATGTTATTGCCTCTACTGAGATGGTGGATATGGGCAAGTCAACACGTATTCAGGGGGTTCAATATGTTGAAATGGTTAACAACAAGCCGAGATTGCCAAAAGCTGAGTGGAGGCCTAAAGGAAGTTCGGAGAAAAGGAAGAAACTGTTGAGAATTGGTGTGGTTTGGAATATGAGGTAAAGGAGGAGGATTTGGTTTGGCTGACCAAGTGCTATGTAGGCCAACTTCATAATCCGGATGCAGTGTTCCTATTACAGAAAAAGATCCTAGAGGTAGGATTGTTCTTAGTAACAGTGAAACCAATGGGAGGGGACCTAGTGCTCCTCTGTGTGAAGGAGGGCGAAGAATTTCCAGAGTTGGTTAGAGATGTGAATGGCCTATTTAAAACCTGATTATGTGATTTACGGCCATGGACACAGATGGAGGTAGCGAATGAACATTATGCATGGATCATATGTCAGGGGGTGCCACTGCAAGTGAGGAATGGAGGGTTTTTTTTTAGAAGATAGTGGCTGGTTTGGGTCGTCATGTAACGATGGACTCTACCACAATGACTAAAAAAAAAAAAACGTTTTGACGTGGCAAGGGTGATTCTACAAACCAGTGCCTTGGAATCTGTTAACACAGTTATTAGGATGAAAAATAATGGTATCATTTTTGCCAATAGATTGGTGGAAGAACCTTTCACTTATTCTTTGATATCGCCATTTAGTCATGAAGAAAGGATGCAGGTGCATAATGAGGAATCCGACGCAGCATCGGAGACGGGGTTGGAGTTTGGGTGGTTTTCCGATGACGGTTTTCCAATGGGGGTCAGCGAATTTGAAATTGAAAAAGGCATTGAAGATGCCAGTATACTAAGCGGGTGTTACAGAGGGAAAGATTTGATGGTAGCGGATTCGGTGGCAACAGATAATGAGGTGATTTTGGAGAATTGTATGGGGACTGAAAAAAATGACTATGGGTGAGGAGGGAATTAAGGAAATAAAAGCTAGAATGGATATTGATTGTTGTAATCAGGTGTTGGGTAAAAATATTCACTACAAGAAAAAATGGTTTTAGCGAGGGGCAAAGGCAGTCGCAAAACTTGAAAATCCGTCGCAAAAGCACTGTTTGTGACGGCTTTGCGACGGCAGACAATCCGTCGCATATAGGCTCGTCGCTAAATGTTTGTGACGGCTTTATGTTAATGGCCGTCGCAAATTTGAAACGGCCTAGCCGTTGCTAATTTCTGTAGATTTGCGAAGGCCAGGCCGTCGTAAAATGACTGTCTCAAATAACCATAATTAGAGACGATCAGGTCGTCGCAAATCACTGAGATTAGCGACGGCTAGGCCGTCACAAAATAACGAGAGTAGCGATGGCTAGGCCTTCGCAAATCAATAGTTTTTTTAACAATTAATTTTTTATTAATTTATTAATAAATATGAATTATTTTTTATTAATAATATATTTAATATAAAATTCATAATTAATATAAACTTTAGTAAACTTTTTTCTTAATTATAATTTAGACTATATAAATAAATAATAATTCTAAATGATAATAAATGAATAATAATTTAAACGATAAATGAAATCTAATCATAACGAAACTTAAAAAAATCAAATTGTTTTAACAAAGTGCGTACATCATAAAGAAACTAATAATTGTTTTGATAAAGTGCGTACATCATACAAATTGAAATATAATCATAAAGAAACTAATAATCCTCTCTATAACCCCGCAACAAGTCTGTAAAGGATCGACCCTCCTCATCATCGATCTGCTGATGACCCTCAGGCAGGGACGAAGACGGCTGGGACGACGACTGCTGCGAAGTTGCTGGTCCTGCTGCGACTGTGACTGATAGGTGCTGGTTCCAAAACGAATCATCAGCTCTCTGTGTAGCTGCCATCATATTTAGCTGGTCCATAATCTGTCGATTGACCTCCTCCTGAGCTGCCAGTCTTTGCCGCATCTCGACCATCTCCACAGACTCCTGAGACTGGTGACTCCTACTAGACGATGCTCGACTCTGCTGAGTGAAGACGCTAGAGCACCCACGTTGATAGTTGCTGGAGAGGTCTCCCATACCGTAAATGCGGCCCTTTTTCTTCCCGCCAGCAACCTCGACCCATGTCTGCAACTCCACTCGGGCTTCCACCTCTGGGTCAAGTGTGGTGGTAGGGAAAGATGAGGCTGTTTGAGACCGAACCTGAGACAACTTAGCTTGATAGTCCTCCTGTCATTAAAAAAGACGTACATCATCATACAAATTGTCTAGGACTTTGTTAATTATTAAAAAAAATATATATATACCAATAAAGAGATGTGTAAATCACCTGAGTGCGTCTAGAGCGCTCGTCTACATTACAAATTTATGTAATCTCACCCTAAAGCATCTGTAAAAAATCATTTAAAAGGAAATAATTTTAATCCACTAGCAGGTTAACAATTTTACGTTATCAGAGAACCGTAAGATGCCACCTTTTAAAAAGGGTTAAAATCTTATACATAAAGTGAAGAATCTTAGTTATTACAATGATGTGGTAGGTTCTTGATTACTAATACTATAAAAACTGTTACAATTCCAATTTACCAAATTCTTAACTCAAAATACTTACGCTGATTGTTGGGTGCCAGCTTGTTGTATCAACTGAGAGTATATATATTCATCAACTCTCTGTTTTGCCAACGCAACCTGTTCAAAATTAGCGTTTCAGTAGGAAGTAAGTAGACATTGTAACAGTCCAAAAGCAATAAACAAGGGGTGAAAGAGCATGTGACGGGTTTCACAAAGGTAGCACTCGGCCTATGATATAAAACTTCAATCAAACCGTTGTAACCTAGGACCCTCCCTGATTTAATTGTCGTAAAGAAAGAAAAAATTTAGAACTGGGAATCTGAGAACGAGCCAGCGGGGTCGTGTAGCCTAGACGCACCCCCTACCACTAGGGGGTTTGTTGTATTCAATGTACACCCCATTTAGATAGTGTCTCCTAGCATCTTCAGGGTAAAAAATTGATGCCAGGCTATTAAACCTTGCCTTCTCAACACCTATGAAGCAAAAGGGATTGATCTGACCGTTAAAGGTAGGGATGGCAAAAGGATCCGCGGACTAATTATCCATCCGGTTTATCCATGACAAAATCCATCCGATCCATCCAATAATAAAAAATAATACTAAATGGATTAGATTGTTTTTATTAATGGATGGTTAATGATCCATCCAATAATTTTTCTGGATCCATTGGATTAAAAAAAAAAAAAATTTGAAGTGGATCATCTATTATCCATTCCAAACTTTTAAAAAATATATATAATATATAACTTGGACTCCTCCCGCTTCCGTTTTCTCATTGCTGAACATCTTGACGTCAACGCTCATGATGTCCAAGTACTTTTTTTTTTTTTTGATGTAGTCCAGGTACGTATTTAATTATCCCTTCATGCTAGCTTTCTCATCACCATTCACATTATTAATTCATACCCTTGAAACTACTTTTTACACAGATAAAGTCAAATCTATACATATAAAATAATAATGTAAGACTATCCTTATACGTATAAAATAATCATTGAAGTATTTAGCATTTGGAACATTTCCAACCTACTCCTTTTTTCTTTTTCTTTTTTTTTACTTTTTTCATTATCGCAATATATTTTTAAATGGATGGGACGGATATCCATCTATATAAAAATGATTAATGGATGAGTTGAATGATTTTTTTATCAAATGGATCATAGATGGATTGGATTTTTTTAATATATTTTTAACGGATCGAAATGAATTGGTGGATTGTTTTTGTCCGATCCATTTCAATCCGAATCAAAATCCATCCATTTGCCACCCCTAATTAAAGGAGAGAAAGTGAGATACTACTTACTAGTATGTCTCAAAAGGAAGAAAGTAGGTTTTTCAGAATGGCTTCCCTAAACTGGCGAGGCTGGCTAACCTTTTGGTCAATAAGTAGTTCCCCAACTTCTAGAGTTAGCCCGGAGTCAAACATACACTTTGAAAGGGCTGTCTGTTATTCATGAATGATTAAGCAAAATGTCCACATATTTAATTAGCACTCTTAGGGCCGGTTTGTTTTGTTCTCAGTTTCCTGTTTTCATTTCCTATTTTCAGAAATAATTACAAAACTACCACATTGTTTTCATTCTGTTTCCTGTTTGCAAAGATTTGTACAGGAAACAGTAAAAACAAAAAAAGTTATTTTCAGTGTTTCCTATATAAATTTCTAAAAACAGGAAACATAATGAAAATAATGTGGTTATTTTATAATTATTTATGAAAACATGAAATGAAAACAGGAAAATGGAAACAAAGCAAACAGACCCTTAGCTTAAATCACGTTTCCACTCAGTTCAACCAAAAATCCCAGCATAAAGAAATAATCAGATATATCACAACTATTTTGCTTACTCTACCAAAATCATTAAAAACTAAAAAACAATAATAAATAAGATCACCTGTTGGGCACTACCACCAAATTGAATTTGCCTATGCTTCTGTTCGCCTTTTCCACCATAAACCTGCAACATTTTCCAATAAGTGAAGAGATAAATGAGAATGAAAACAATTCTGGGAATTCAATAATTTAATAATCAATTTTTCTAACCTGTGCAACCTTGCACATGTTAAGAAATCAAAAATAGAAATGTTGTGTTGAAAGTGATGTATTCAATTCTTTGAAAGTTTAAAAGCTACTCTTTCCAACACAATATTTCTATTTTTTTATTCCTTAACATGTACAAGATTGCACAGGTTAGAAAATTCGTTTACTAATAAGAATTACGATGAACCGGAGTTGAATTCCAAGTCAATCATATTAAGAATAATGACATATGCTCAATGTGCTAATGTATAGGAGTTCTCAATCTCTCTCTCTCTCAACACACACGCACATGCCTGACATAATTGTGTCAATCATGTTATGGCCTAACAATCCTTTCCTATTCTCTTAACAGGGTATCAGTAGCTATAGAGAGAGAAACCCTAACTCTTTTTTCCTCATACAAAACCTAATTTTCCCCTTCTCCATGTCGTCCTCTCTCTCTCTCTCTCGCTCTCCGGCAGGTGACTGTTTAATGGTTACACCGTGTTTGAGTCTTCACAAACATATGTAAGTAGCTTCAGGCTAGCTATGCAAGGTGGACGAACATAGATCACTGGCACTGTGGTAGTGGGTCGCACTTTCCAGCACTGTCTGTGATTGTCAGTAATATTTTTGGCGATGTTTGTGGCCAGAGACATGTTTTCTGGCAGCGGGTGATGTTTTCGAGTGCTGTATGAAATATTTTGGGTTCTCTGAATGGATATGATTCCATGATTCCTCCTTCAAGTGTTTTCTTCTCCTTTGTTTGGTTTCCTTCTTGGTATGAGTACAGTAGAGACTACGGCAACCAATAATCGCAAGACCATTGAGAACAATAGTGGGACAGCGAAAATTGATGCTGTTGGTGACTGGAAAATTGAAGTAATAACCTCTAACAGAACTGATTCGACTTTGACTGGAAGGGAGAATTATCTCCAATGGCTGCGCATGCCATTATTTGAATAATATTGATAAGTTAAACCATCTCTCTGAAGATCCCCCTAATATAAAACATGTTGAGACGAGGCAACAGTGGCTCTTTGAGGACTATAAGTTGCATAATTAGATGGAGAAGACGGTGTCTGACTTGCTTACTTCAGTCCCAATCATCTACTACTACCACATTGGCTTAGACAGGTAACCCTACAGCTTGACTGTCTACCACCTCTAAGCCTCTTGATCATTCAGGAGTGATAGACCATATGATTGGTGGTAGGTAGCCTTCCCTGCTTTACTCCTCTTCCTTACCCAGTGTCACATTAGCTGATAACTCGACTGCTACCATTGACAGAAGTGGCATAGCTCATCCCACCGAGTCTCTAACCTTATCCCCGGTCTTATGTTTATCTAAGTTCCCTTGTAGACTTACCTCATTTCCTTAATTGTGCTATTCATTTTTATCCTTATTGTGTCTTTCAGGATATTCAATTGAAACAGATTATTGGTAGGGTCGAGTCTAGTCTAGTGGTTTATACATCTCGGATACCTTAGTTTGTGCCACATTGTTGCTTGTATTGGAGCTCGTGACCCTTCCATGCTTCTGTTTCACTAGTCATCCTTCTTTGGTGACCCTGAAAAAATTGTGTCCATTTTTACAGTTGTTGTCCCACTTAGAATGTGAGTCGTGTCAATTTGCCAAACATCATAAGTTACTCTATTTCCCAAGGATCAATAAGCAGGTTGCGTCCCTTTTAGACCCATGTTCCATTTCATCTAAACTTGGTTATGAATACTGTGTTGCTTTTGTCAATGATCACTCTCGAGTAACTTGGTTTTACTTTATGAAGCATAGCTCTGAATTATTCTCCATTTTTTTCATCTTTTTGTGATGAAGTTAAAATGCAACTTGGGTGTCCTATTCATATCTTACACAATGACAATGCTAAAGAATATTTCTCTACTACATTCTCTACTTTTCTTTCAAAGAAGGGTATTGTCCATCAATCCTTTGGCGCCGTCACTGCTCAACAAAATAGGGTGACAGAAAGTATGTATTGTCATTTGCTTGAGACAGCTGGAGCATTGTTTTTAACATGCATGTTCCTAAGGTTTTTTTGGTCTGAGGCTGTGGCAAACACCTTTTACATGATTAATTGTCTTCCCTACTCTGTCCTCAATGGTAATATTCCTTACTGTCTTGTTTCCCTCACGCATTTTTTGCTATACTTGAGAATAATGACATCTGTTCAATGTGCTAAATGTATAAGGGTACTCTAGTCTTTTTGGAATTATGCCTACGGCAATTGTGTTATGGCCTACCAATCCTTTTTTATTTTTCTCTTAACAAATCATTTAATTTATATCATATATAATATAATGGAATTGAATGCACACTCTGGAACTTATAAAGTGCCAACAACAATAGAATCCAAGTTTATTTATTAATTTACTTACAGCTAAAACAGATCAAGTGACCAAACATGCTAAATGCGATTATAAAAAGTTAAATGTAGTCAGAAAATCCTCTAGGGCTTTGCACTGTATTCATTCAAGAAATGCAAAGTTAACAATTCTCTTGGTATATTTTTAACTAATGCATATCTTTTATGTGGTGCACTCAAAAGTTAACATAGATCCAACAACCTTGTTCCTTGCAAAAAAAGGTAGGAAAAAAAAAAAACAAATACAGGACCAGCATCCGTATCAGGGTGTCTATGTTTTACAAAAAAAAAAATTCCTAACATGTTTTCAGATACAAATATATTCTCTCCCCTTTGTCATACATATTTCTGATCCTGTAATAATATCAAACTTGGTGGCACTTGAACATGAATCCACAAAGTGAAATGGACCTTCTATAGGACACCGATATTCTAATTGATAACATATTTCATACAAGGCTTTGATTCAACCCAAGAAGAAGTAGAAGACTAACCTTGATCATTGCTCCAGACTCATTTCTGATCCTTGATATGTTCGAGCCGCATCTGCCAATCAACCCACCAACCATTGTTTCCGAAATCAGCATCTCGAATGTAACATAATCAACTGCAAGATTGGTTGTCCTAGAGATGAAGTGGTTGTAAGACAATATTCAAAACTTGATGTAACTGCTAAATGGCAGCAAAAAGTTGTTCTAATATAGAAAACATTAAATAACCTGAAGTTGGGTCAAGATATGGTTGGGATGGTCGAATTGCAGCATAATTGTAAGTTGGGCTAATTGAAATCACTTGTCTTGGGGGGTTTTCCCTAAACAAAAATTGAGTTGATATATAGGTTTAGACAAAATTACGAACTAAATTTCAAAAGTAAATTGGACCCAAGTTCAAAATCTGTACAAAAGTTCACTATCAGACCTTAGCTGACAACCTATCTCCTCCAAAGCCTTCATTACTGCAGGAACATCTCCTGATAACTAAATTCAACAAGAATGTTGATTAAAATTTAGCAGTAAATTTAAAACAGCAGCAAAAGAAGATAATAGCAAGAAAGCCAGATAAAAGCATCTAGAAAATTTGAATGCCCTTATCAATATGTATAATCAGCGTGTTTGTTGATCTAATTCAAATTCCTAAATAATCTTCAAGATATAAACAAAAATCAACAAGAAAATTGACTCCCCATTCATTAAAAAAAAGGAAAAGAGTGAAAGAGAGAGAGATAGAGAAAGAAAATTGACACCAAATATACACTTTAGTGTGAAAACCTGTCAAGTCTCAATGAATACCTACAACTCTTAAAAGCTGTTTCATGGTATTCAAATTCATTAATAACTCAAGAAAGTGCATATTAAGTGTCATATTTTTTTAAACCCTTAAATTGTCCATTTGGCTGTTGCATGGTGCTAAGTTTACAAACCAGAAGATTTACCTACAAAAAGAAATTTTATATCCCAGTGGTTTTAGCAGCCTTGGCATGAAAAAAGGAGGAAAATTATCTTCAAACTAAATAGAAAAATGGTATGGTCTGTCTCATAACTAGCTCGAAAACTATAATTAAATTCAATTAGACAGAATATCATCAAATCTAAAAGATTATAGCATGATTTGAACATGGATACTATTAATACTAATACACTTAAGAGAATGTACCAATACTTTGATGCAAGAACAATTCATGATAACTGTTACAAGACTAATAACATAGTTATTTTTTTAATCCATTTTGTACATTAAACCATGAAAGTTGTCAACCAGGCATGGTACATGAAAATTCAAATATCAAAATAAGTTTCTTGTCATCTTGGTCAAAAAGGTAAAGTCACATTAACAATGAAAGCAAAGTTACATAATAGTCTAGAAATATCTAAAATCTTTCATACTCAAGATTGGTGAGCATCATTTTAGACATCCCACCTGTACTACTCTATCAGATTCATGGGCAGAAGCACATAGAGGCAATTGGTTTGGTGCAAGAACTGTAACTATGGCACCAGAGGAGTTCCTCAACTTCTCAATGTTTTGACCAGACATCCCAATCAGTCCACCAGCCTGGGACCCAGCAATCAAAAGTCTTATTGTGTTGGCAGCAACATGTCCTGCAGTAAGCTTTGATGCATCAAGACTGCTATCATCTTCCTGTAATATGGAGCATAACTTTATTAATTCATCTCAGAAGCAGCAACAAACAAAAGTAACACTCAACAGGGCCACTTGGATATTAACTTAAGTCTCTTAAATAATGGTCTATAAAAACTAACAGCGGCCATGTGCAAGTCAGAATTACAGAGGGCAATGAATAGGTTAAGACCCCAAACCAGGTTTATAATTAAATCAAGCATAAAAAATGTTTCACTGTGATGCATGGATACAGGGCCATGTATCATACCCAAAACATATAATGGAGGGATACAGCAATTACAGGTATGACAAGTTATTATCAATGAAATATTGAAATTAAATATATATATATATATATATATAAATTATTAGATTTAACATTAAAAATATTATTCAAAGTGAATTCTTTAAAATTAGAAGTTCAGTTTTGACATGTTTTAGTATTTTAGAGATTAAGATTTTTATGTCCTGTGTGTATATTATTGTCTGTCAGTACATTTCAAGGACGCTTTCTAAAATTTTTAGGTATTTCAACTCATTCCTAAACTGTTTAAGCATTTAGCAAAATGATTTGCCACATTTTTTCCTCAAAATAGATGGACATATAAGGGCAGGACTAGATTAAAAGGAAGTATCAGTGGTTAGGTTTCAAAGCTAGAACATTAACAACAATAAACCATATTATTTGAAAATTTAAAAATAAAACTCAACTGACTAAATAGTTTTAGCATAAATTTATGAAAGATAATGATACAATCAGAAATTCAGAGGTCACAACAATCTTCAAAGCTCATGTCTTACCATGCATTTTATAGAAAGTATGCGAGTAAAAGAGGTATGACAATTTCAAACAATCAGGACCATCTTACCTTCAAAATTAAATTGGCTATTTGCTCTAGAGCTTTCTCTGCATCAGTAAACTTTTCATCGTTGTCTTTAGAGCTAATAATGATAACACGTTCTTCATGTCTCTGCCCAGAAGGAAAACATGAGATCAGATTCAGTAAATACCAGTTGGGGATGGTAAAAGGCAGGTTCCTGTCAATACTACAAGCTACTAGAAGCTAGTGGGGAACTCATCTACCTATCTCACGCTAGATTGGACATAACTTTCACAGTTAGTGTATTAAGGCAGTTCGTGTGTTACCCCCACGAAGAAAACCTTGAAGCTATTTACAGAATTTTGAGGTATTTAAACACACGAAACAGCAGAAAGAAAGCCCTTTTCACCCCCGTTATGATCCAAACCAAATGAAACCTTCAACACCAAAGTTGTTCCTTTCCTTCTTATCTTTCTAACAAGCCAAAGTTTATGATTTTTGGATGATTATATTGTGAGATACACTCACCAAACCATCACATCCTCAAGCTGTCTAGTTTTCAACTAAGTGAAGGTTGATCATTTTCTTTATTTCTTCAATCTTCAAGAGGTAAAAGCTCATCTCCTTGATCATCTAAGCTTTCATCTTCATGTATTTCTCATGTTTATGCCATGAATCATATTTTTACATTCTTAGATCTAGAAGTTTGAAATTCTCTAGAAAATTATAGAAAAATCCTAAATATATGAAACCAATTTCTATGCTCCTATTATCATCCCTATATTCTAGATCTATGAGCTTACATCAAACAAAAATCCCTAGCTCTATAAACTCATTTTGGCCGAACCTATACCAAAGGTTGGAGGAAATGTTTTTGTTCATTTCTTTCATAAACGATCTTGTATATTGTCTTACTATTATGTACTCTTGTCGAATCCAAGTTAGTTTGTCAAAAAAAATTCTTTAGCTTCATTTATCCTTCAAGGCCGAACCTAGAGGATAGATGGACTTAGAAGTTTTGATCCAAAACTTAGTTGGTTTATCACTAATCCTATTGTCTCAAGTACTTGGATCATTTATCTAAAGACTTAATCAATTTTAGGAATTGTTAGCCACAAAACCCTATGGAGGCCGTGACCTAGCATAAGAGAATTAGGTGATTTTATGTTGCTTGTGTTGATTGTGTGACTTGTGATTTGTTGAAGGCTAAGGATTTGTGCTTGTACGTGTGTCGCCGATTTTCAGAAACGTGTCAAAGTTCGAATTGGAAGCTTAACTCTTCAAGAGGTAAGGGGAGCTTACCTGAGGGATTTTTCCCAATAACTGTATGTGATTAGTGTGTGGTCTGTATTATTTATCTGTGGTTGTGGTGCTTGTTTAATTTGGTTCAAGTTGTTTAAGTTACGTTATTTTTATCTGTGATGGTTGTTTTGCATTTAAATTGTTTATCTGCAATTAATGTGTTGTGATGTATGATCTGCCTGGGAATATTTCTGTGATATTGTTGTTGATTGTTGTTTGAGAAGCCTAACAGTGGTCAGTGCCCAATTAATTAACCAGATAAAAGCTTTAAAAAGCTTTAAAAGTTATATTCAATGTTTAATGGAGAAATATTGAAATATAATATAGATGTGAAATTTTATTTGGAAAAAAATAAGAAATTTTGAGAAATATTATTATTTTAATGATTTATTAGAGTAAAAACAATTTATGAGTCCTAGTGTAGACGTAACCGTGAAAAATTTTTCGCACTGCTAGTTTATACGTAAGAAATTTCCAAATATTATAAAATGTGGTTTTAAGAAAATAAGTTTCCAAAATAATTGTATTACAGTGTTGGAAAAATTATTTTATTAGAAAAGTCATAATTAGACTTAAAACGTGTTTAAAACGTCAAACGTCGGACAATTTCGATAATATTTATGGTAGGATTACTAAAAACGGTAATACTAGTTAAAATGAAGAATTTGTATCAAAACCATATTTTCAGGTTCAAAAGATTGATTTTATAAAATAAAATGAATTTCAAGTGATTTTGATGATTTTGTGAAACGAATTTCCAACGTAAACATATTTCCGTAAAATAGTTTTATACAACGGGTTATTTCCGACAACTTGGATAAGTTTCGGAAGTTTTGTTTTGATTTTGTGTTTCACTGAACGAAAACAGTGTTAACGTAAACCTAGTATCCGAGACGTCGTGATACTGGCGTTCTTAATTACAAGCACGAAAATCTTTGATCCGTGTTACATAGTTACATGTTGTACCGTTGTTACACGTTGTGATGAACGTTGTTAATAGAGAATATTTTTTTTTTATCACCACGAACCCATGACTGATTGCAAGGTCGAAGGTTTTGTGACTGAGCACTCGGACTTCGTGTCCTGTGTTAACGTTAAAAAGTCTAAAACGTTGAAATTTACGAATAGTCGTAAGCCATTTTGAGCTTCGGCAAAAGAAGAATGAGCACAAAGAAAATAACGAGAACAAAATGTTTTATCTGCATGCATTGGCAGACGTGCCCACGTCCTTTGTCTGATACCTTAATGATAGGGTCTTCGGGCTACGTTGTTGTCCTATGTCTGATACCTTAATGATAGGGTATTCGGGCTACGTTGTGCCTAGCATACCTGGCAATTGAGCGTGATCAACTCATTTAGTTGGTGTTGGGATCTCCGGATATTAAGTGAAAAGTTAGACGTTGAAAATTGAAGTGTTCATGCATTTGTTTTCAAAAGACGGTGATCGGGTATGAAACCTAGTGATAGACTACTTGCTTATTTATGAAAGCTTATATTGTATGGAAATGTATATAGGTATATGTTTTCCTTCATGTCGTGCATGCGGTTATTGTGTTAAATCCATATATTGGTGTCTCACCTTTACAAATATATCAGGTTTATTCTAGACTACTGTTGTACTTTTGTACACTAGCATGGATGATGCAAAGGACTTCACTAAGTCATTCGAGGACTTAGATTCTAGATGCTTGAAGAGGTATCTGTTCGTGGGAAAGACCACGGGGGTCTTTCCGATAATGTCTTGTAGAGTGACCAGCTTAGGAGTCTTGTTTTGGGTTTTATGTTGAAAAGGTCGGTAACTGTGATGTTGCAATATTATCTTTGTTATAACTTTCTCCTTTTGAAAATAAAAATGGTATGCTGTGGTGACTTTTTTAAGAATATGACTTTACTATCGAGGGTATGTATTATGTTGTTCTAAAGTTATTCGAGGAAGAAAAAAATTTTACACCTGAGTTTTCTGCCTTATAATAAACTTATTTTCCGAAAGCAACCAGCAAATAACTTTTTGATTTATCCGCACGTGTTACAAGTAACGCCCAAGGGGGGTGTTACATGCAACATAGAGGAAGTCGTAAGAAAGCAAGGCGATTTGGCCGTCAGCGATGATTCATCCGAGAGTTTGGTGAATCGTGTACACCCGCAGTGGTGCATCTGAGAGTAAGGTGCATCGGCTATCCAAGGGGTTCACCATGGTTTGGTGTACTGCCGGCGTTGGTGCTTAATAGCCAATATGGATATGTAATTCCGAAGTTGACTTCCTGAGGTAGATTGGATCCACATGCATAACGGAGTAGTGGAGTAGTACTGCACCGCATAGCATACATTTTTGAGATTATGCAAATGATATGATTATGTTATGTATGATGTTATGTTATAACATGCTTGCTGTGATGTATGCACATCTTGCAAACTGCTTCCTTTGCCGTTATGTTTAATACATGTTTCTTACTCCCCGTCTTTTGTTGTTATCCTTATGAGGAGTGACTCTGAGGAGCCGCTACTCGTAGTTAGGATTTATCCTTAGTTTATGTTGTTATCCGTGATGTTTCCGGATTTTGGTTATGCCAGCTCTATAATGTAACATCGGGGTTGGGTTATGTTTTTTATGTTATGTTTTCTTTTCAAAACTTGTTTATTTCCACGTTATGACGTTTTGCTTACAATGTGGTATCTTCTGCCCATTAGTTCATATTATTATGATATATATAATATGCATGTGTTTATTTTATTTCTTTTATTTTCCTCCTTTATAAATACATGCGGGGTAGATGGTGTTACATGACATATTTTCTCTTCTATTTTTTTTTTCAATCATTAGAAGGGAAGAGAAGAGGTGAGAGAGAAATAGATTGAAAGAAAGGGTGAGTGGACCTTGGTGAGATCAAGAAAAAGGAAAGCAACATGGTCGGATGTCATCAAAAAAGGTACGACTAAATGACAAACAGCAAAAGTCAATGACAACGATAGGTACGTGCAAATAAGAAGAATGGGTGCAATTAGCTTCTTTTTCCCAATTTTTTCGGAAGATTGGAATGAATAGGCGTTATGGAAGATGTTCTTTTGTTGGGGGGAAGTTGTTGATGTTTTCATTCTAAAAAACCGGACAAAAAAGGAAGGAGGTTTGGTTTTGTACGATTCATCAATGTAGCAAACACAAAGGTGTTGGAGAGGGAGTTAGATTAAATTTGGATTGGGACTTTCAAGCTGCATGTTAATATTTCCAAATTTTGTGAGGTGAAAAAAGCAGCCCCCACGAATGTTATTGCCTCTACTGAGATGGTGGATATGGGCAAGTCAACACGTATTCAGGGGGTTCAATATGTTGAAATGGTTAACAACAAGCCGAGATTGCCAAAAGCTGAGTGGAGGCCTAAAGGAAGTTCGGAGAAAAGGAAGAAACTGTTGAGAATTGGTGTGGTTTGGAATATGAGGTAAAGGAGGAGGATTGGTTTGGCTGACCAAGTGCTATGTAGGCCAACTTCATAATCCGGATGCAGTGTTCCTATTACAGAAAAAGATCCTAGAGGTAGGATTGTTCTTAGTAACAGTGAAACCAATGGGAGGGGACCTAGTGCTCCTCTGTGTGAAGGAGGGCGAAGAATTTCCAGAGTTGGTTAGAGATGTGAATGGCCTATTTAAAACCTGATTATGTGATTTACGGCCATGGACACAGATGGAGGTAGCGAATGAACATTATGCATGGATCATATGTCAGGGGGTGCCACTGCAAGTGAGGAATGGAGGGTTTTTTTTTAGAAGATAGTGGCTGGTTTGGGTCGTCATGTAACGATGGACTCTACCACAATGACTAAAAAAAAAAAACGTTTTGACGTGGCAAGGGTGATTCTACAAACCAGTGCCTTGGAATCTGTTAACACAGTTATTAGGATGAAAAATAATGGTATCATTTTTGCCAATAGATTGGTGGAAGAACCTTTCACTTATTCTTTGATATCGCCATTTAGTCATGAAGAAAGGATGCAGGTGCATAATGAGGAATCCGACGCAGCATCGGAGACGGGGTTGGAGTTTGGGTGGTTTTCCGATGACGGTTTTCCAATGGGGGTCAGCGAATTTGAAATTGAAAAAGGCATTGAAGATGCCAGTATACTAAGCGGGTGTTACAGAGGGAAAGATTTGATGGTAGCGGATTCGGTGGCAACAGATAATGAGGTGATTTTGGAGAATTGTATGGGGACTGAAAAAAATGACTATGGGTGAGGAGGGAATTAAGGAAATAAAAGCTAGAATGGATATTGATTGTTGTAATCAGGTGTTGGGTAAAAATATTCACTACAAGAAAAAATGGTTTTAGCGAGGGGCAAAGGCAGTCGCAAAACTTGAAAATCCGTCGCAAAAGCACTGTTTGTGACGGCTTTGCGACGGCAGACAATCCGTCGCATATAGGCTCGTCGCTAAATGTTTGTGACGGCTTTATGTTAATGGCCGTCGCAAATTTGAAACGGCCTAGCCGTTGCTAATTTCTGTAGATTTGCGAAGGCCAGGCCGTCGTAAAATGACTGTCTCAAATAACCATAATTAGAGACGATCAGGTCGTCGCAAATCACTGAGATTAGCGACGGCTAGGCCGTCACAAAATAACGAGAGTAGCGATGGCTAGGCCTTCGCAAATCAATAGTTTTTTAACAATTAATTTTTTATTAATTTATTAATAAATATGAATTATTTTTTATTAATAATATATTTAATATAAAATTCATAATTAATATAAACTTTAGTAAACTTTTTTCTTAATTATAATTTAGACTATATAAATAAATAATAATTCTAAATGATAATAAATGAATAATAATTTAAACGATAAATGAAATCTAATCATAACGAAACTTAAAAAATCAAATTGTTTTAACAAAGTGCGTACATCATAAAGAAACTAATAATTGTTTTGATAAAGTGCGTACATCATACAAATTGAAATATAATCATAAAGAAACTAATAATCCTCTCTATAACCCCGCAACAAGTCTGTAAAGGATCGACCCTCCTCATCATCGATCTGCTGATGACCCTCAGGCAGGGACGAAGACGGCTGGGACGACGGCTGCTGCGAAGTTGCTGGTCCTGCTGCGACTGTGACTGATAGGTGCTGGTTCCAAAACGAATCATCAGCTCTCTGTGTAGCTGCCATCATATTTAGCTGGTCCATAATCTGTCGATTGACCTCCTCCTGAGCTGCCAGTCTTTGCCGCATCTCGACCATCTCCACAGACTCCTGAGACTGGTGACTCCTACTAGACGATGCTCGACTCTGCTGAGTGAAGACGCTAGAGCACCCACGTTGATAGTTGCTGGAGAGGTCTCCCATACCGTAAATGCGGCCCTTTTTCTTCCCGCCAGCAACCTCGACCCATGTCTGCAACTCCACTCGGGCTTCCACCTCTGGGTCAAGTGTGGTGGTAGGGAAAGATGAGGCTGTTTGAGACCGAACCTGAGACAACTTAGCTTGATAGTCCTCCTGTCATTAAAAAAGACGTACATCATCATACAAATTGTCTAGGACTTTGTTAATTATTAAAAAAATATATATATATACCAATAAAGAGATGTGTAAATCACCTGAGTGCGTCTAGAGCGCTCGTCTACATACTCGCCGGTATCCTTCCTTGTATGGGTACGGGCATGAAGCTCATTCGGCTTGGCGGGACGACGTAAATCCCTAGCCTACACCAAAAAAACTTATCAATATTTAAATTTACACATTCTAAATATAAACGAAATTTAAATGAATTCACAAAATATGATATTTGAAGTTACAAGACGTCGAGCGTGCTCTGGATGGCTGATGCTGCCGCCATTGTGCAGGCTCCCACCCTTTTTCGAGGCCCTGTTGAGCTTGGCCTGGGCATATAATTTCTTGAATGCAGGTGTAGCCCAATAAGCATATAGCTCCTCCCAAATGGGTGGGAAACACCAGTCTAGACGTTGTCCCTTTGACCGTTGTCTCTGCTCAACCTTGAAAGGCATTTGCTAGCTTTGTGATGAAAATTTTGCTCAACTTGATCATTATGTTCTACTCTCCAAGCAGCCTTCTCCTGTAAATTTCGAGAATATAATGTTTTTTATGATAATAAAAAATTAAAGAAACATGAAAAATAACTAAAAAAATGGAACTAAATTCAAATGTAAAAAATACCTTAAAAGCCGTAAAGAATCGAGCCCGATCATCCTCCTGCAGCTCACCCCAATTTTTCCAGGCCCGATCAAACTGAGATGTGACCGCATATTTGACACAATCAGCGGATTTCCTCAATGGAAGGAACCTTATCAATAAAACATGGAGAACAATTAGATACACATACATATAAATACAATAATAAAATAACATTGTTTGAAAAATTTCTTACCCTCTACCGATCGGGGTAATAATAAGTCGGCCGTCAGACATATACTCGACGTGTCCTCCTCATCATCTGATATAGGCAGTGTATATCCATGACTCTCTCGTCGTCCATGGGCAAATCCACCGCTGGTGCATTTGGCTGTCCAGAACTCTCTCCATGGGTATGAGTCGGAAACCCTGGGGTGGGCATCACCGTGATGCAAATGGAGGTCTCCATGAACTGAGTAGATGGAGCATCAGGTCGGTAGGGAGGTGTCGGAACATAGTCAGGCATAAGTGTGGGTGGTGGACGTGGTGTAGGAGCAACAGGTGGGGGTGGAGGTGCCATATCATGTGTCGGCAAAGGTGTTGGCGGAGGGCATGGTGGAGCAGATGTAGATGGGAGGGACACGAATCCTTCATCGACCATCCGTGTCACGATGCGGGGTTGACCACGACGGCGTGCCCCTCTAGTAGATGCCTTACCCTTTCCTTTATCAGCCATGTCTATAGTGAAAAATGATGCTAATAAAATAAAAATTAATCTTTATCGTCACCAAAACACAAATTTGCACATGATGGAAATTGATGTTAATAATAATTAACTTAAAGTAAACAAAAACACAAATTTGCAAATAATGAAACATGATGCTAATAATAATAAACTTAAAAGTTATGATAATGACAATACAACTTAATACAAAATATATCACTAAAACTAATAAGCTAATAATTATTCAGAATTGGAGCCAGTGTCATATTCAAAGTCATCTTCATCTTCTGCATCTTTATCTTCATCATCTTCCGTCGAGTCCGCTTCTTCAAGATCTTCATCCGGAATGACTTGATTTGATGTGAAGATGGAGGCGTCCACTTCTTCCCCTACAGCTTGTGTGTCTAGTAAACAAGGGATTGCTTCATTTGCATGTGACATTTCATCCATTTGATATGGCTCTTCCAACTCTGAAACATCCACTTCAATGCGACCCCTTGGTTTTGTCTTGATTGCAACACACCAACCTTGTTTGTCCCTATGCGTTGCTGGATAAGGAACGTAGTATACTTGCCTCACATTATGTGCCATGATAAACGAATCAAACATTTGATATTTTCTCCTCATTTGGATGTTCACAATATTATATTTTTTATCCACTTTAGTTCCCTGACTAGATGGATCGAACCACTTACAATAAAACAACACTATTCTCTTAGGGTAATCTAAATAACGATACGACAACTCATATATGTGTTGTATTACACCATAAAAGTCGTCTGCACCTCCGCCTGACTCCACCACTATTTATTGTTGTTTTGTCTTCTGTCCATGATTGAGTATGAAATTTGTACCCGTTCACAAAGTAAGTGTGCCATTCTTTGACAATTGTTAGAGGATCATCAGCCATGTTTCGTAAGTGTTGATTAATGATTGTAGGTGCCTCATTGTAAACCTATTCACAAAGTTGACAATATGTTTTTTATCTACATACATTTGAGTGAATAACATAATGATAGATGGAATAATACTTACTTGTTGCTTAAACCATATTGGAAAATCTTCATGAGTACGAGCAGATGCATCTCAGTTGCTTATGTTTTGAGATGACAAGAAGGCACTGAACATACATGGATATAAGTTGTGATAATTAACATATGCTATCGAAGGAATAAAAATTATAAATACATACGTACTCATGATATGGTTTAACCTCGGCACAATTGATTAATACATGAACATGAGCCGAGTTCCACTCTTCCTCCGTTAAATAATGTGTCAGCTCCTTTCCAGAATGACGACTGGGAAGGCAAAAAACTGATAAGGTTCCTGGTAGTCTTCCACTTTCGTTTTCCATTTCATTCCTTCTATTTGTAGGCGACAAAACCATGTGTTTGAAATAATGAGAGCAGAAATGAGTTGTCTCAAGATGCAAGTAAGAAGAACAGATCGAACCTTCAACCCTAGCCTTATTTTTTACCGAGCGTTTTGACTCACCCATGAATCTATTGAAAAAATGATGATGTTATTCTTAATTAACTAACATGCATGGAAAAGGCTAAATAATATAGATACTTAATTATATTACCTTTCAAATGGATACATCCACCTATATTGAACTGGACCACCAAGTCTGGCTTCATATGCAAGATGAATTGGAAGATGCTCCATTGAATCAAAGAAGCCCGGGGGGGGGGGGGGGGAATATTCTCTCCAACTTGCATAATATGAGTGGAATGTTTTGTTCCATCCTAATCAGATCGTCTTCCTTCAAAGTTGTAGAACACAAGTCCTTGAAGAATTGACTTATCTCAGTGAGAGCATTGATTACATGGGGTGGAAGCGAACTGAAGGCGATGGGAAGTAAGCATTCCATAAACACATGACAATCATGGCTTTTCATCCCATGCAACTTGTATCTGATAACATCAGCACATCTTGCCAAGTTGGAAGAATAACCATCAGGGATCCTGAGCTCCTTTATCCATTGACAAACTAACCTTGCTTCTTGGATAGTCAAAATATAATTGGCCTTTGGCTTGTACATCTTCCCATTAGCCTGATGTCTCAGCTCCAATCTGGTCGCCTGCAGTACAACTTTAAGTCCATTCTAGCCTTATCGTTGTCTTTGGTCTTGCCACGCACATTCATCATAGTGTTGAAAATGTTGTCAAAGAAGTTTTTTTTCAATGTGCATTACATCAAGATTGTGCCTCAATAAATTATCTTTCCAATATGGAAGATCCCAAAAAATACTTCTCTTTGTCCAATTATGCCACTGCCCGTAACCATCTAATCGGGAAACCCCGGCTTCAGTGACTTTTGGCAAGTCCCTGACTCTTCTCTAAATCTGTTCTGGTGTCAACCTCGGAGGCGGTCCATCTGTTTCAACAACCCCCTTCTTGAAGGCGTTCTTATTCCTTTGAAATTGATGATCGTTCGGTAAGAACCTGCGATGGGAGTCAAACCAAGACGACTTCCCCCCGTACTTTAAGGTAAATGCCTTTGTATGCTCCATACAATATGGGCATTCAAATTTCCCATGCGTCCCCCAACCAGACAACATGTCGTACGCAAGGAAGTCATTAATTGTCCACATCAACGCTGCCCTCATTATAAAATTGTTTCCGAGAAATGTCGTACGTCAAAACACCATTCCACAACCTCTTCAAATCATCAATCAAAGGTTGTAAGTACACATCAATGCCAGCCTTTGGATTTAACAGACCCGGAATCAGACAAGTCAAGAACATATATGGCTTTGACATACACATTTCAGGAGGAAGATTGTAACGGGTAACAATAACGGGCCAACACGAATATGGCGAGGCTGAGGCTTGGATATATGGGGTAAAGCCATCTGAGCATAACCCCAGTCATACACTGCGAGGATCAGCTGCAAAATCCGGATGCACCGGATCAAAGTGCTTCTATGCTTCACCATCAGAAGGATGGCGTAACACTCCTGCATTCCTCCTATTCTCATGGTGCCAAGTCATTTTTCCAACAGTCTGCATCGATACAAACGTCCTCTGTAATCTAGGAATGATTGACAAGTAGAACATCGACTTTACTGGAACTGGTTTCAGATTACTTCTACTTGCGTTGTGCTGATGATACCTTGGCGCGTGACAAATCTGCACGATACCAATGCGCCATCATTTCTGTCGAATTCATTATCGTAAAAGATCATGCATCCGTTCTCACAACAATCAATCCTCTTGGACTCCATTCCCAACTTGGACACTAACCTCTTCGCAACATAATAATTGTTGGGTAATCCTCCTTTGAAAGGCGTCCCGGCCAAAACCATTTTGGCAATGAAATCCAAGCCCAACTCGGGTATGTTCCAATTGGACTTGGCAGACAACAGTTGAACATACATCGATAACCGCGAGTCAGGGGACCCTTCCCACAAAGGCTTATTTGTCTCTGTTAGGAGATTATAAAATCTTTGCGCTTCAGGATTAGGAGGCTCTTCTGTATTATTTGACGCAAACGACCCGGGCATCAGGAGAGCGTCACACACCATCTCCTGCACGGAAACAAAATGATCTCCATATCCAACTTCTGCACCACTACCTGAACCACCAGTGCAATTCTCGTTAATGCCAAAATTAAATTGAGGCATTTCTTCTCCATGATTTGTCCAAATCCAGTAATTAGGCCTGAACCCAACTCTATACAGGTGGAGCCTCACATCGTCTAAACTCTTAATTCGTGTACAGTCACACTTCACACAAGGACATCTAATCACCCCCCCCCCATTGTTATACGTATCTTGCTGACTTGCCTTGGTAATAAATTCTTCAACACCATCTAAAAAAGATTGTTTCAACCCCCCTCTGTGTGGATAAACCCTATCATACATCCAAGTACGATTCGAAGGAACAAATTCCATCCTCTGCATTTGAGCAAAAAAAATATAACTATATTGGAAAACTATTTTGGACAAACTCGGATATATCCGCAAAACAACACATGAATGCTTCATCTCGCAGAACCGCTCCTTTACTTTATTTGGTATGGCCTATCCCATTCAAGAAAACACTTTTTCAACGCTCGTATAATAGTTACTCATCACTTCTCATGTCTCATATCTGATGAAATTTTGGCAGCATTTCTCATTGGTCTCCAAGTACATGACTTGACCGTGGTGAGATCCCACAATCAAGTATATACCCAGAGAACAATTGGAAATGTGTCACACCGAATTTTATCAGATATATCACATAAGAAGTAATGAATAGCTATTATACTAGTAAAGAAAAAGTGTTTTCTCAAACTGTCCCACTTGGACAATTCGAGGTCCAATATCAAGAGCTCCGTGACTTGCACGAGTACACGTGCTCTAAAATATTGCACCTCAAATGGGTAACTAATGTTTTTCTCGACGATCAACTCATCTAGAAAATAAATCTTTAACGCTATAGACAATTTATAATATCCATAATATACTAGAATCCCAAGTACATAAGATAAAAGCAATTACTCAAACTAACCCCGCACTTTACCAAGTTAAAGTGCATAAGGATTGTAATAGGCATGGAAAAAATTAATCAAATAAAACAGAAAACAACAATTTACACAATAAACAAAAAAGGCTAAAATTATAATTTAACAATATTTTTCAAATCTTATGAAACTTACACCTTTATAATTGTTGAGAAAAATTTGTATTATGTTCTTTATATTAATTATCAACAAGATTTTTTTTACACTTATTTTATTATTCAATTATTTAATTATTTATTTACTTCCATTTTGTTTACCTTTTTCTATGTTTTCACGTTCAGTTTAGTGGCTTCGCCCCTAAGACCATTTTTCTATGTTAAACTAAAATAATTAAGAATAAAAAAGTAAATTATTTATATATCTTATAATATTTCAAAATTTTCATTTTTTTAACAACATTTTTTAATGGTGTAACAAAAACATTTTTTTTAATTCTAATAGTTTTTTTTCCTTAAATGTTATTCCTAAACCAATTTCCTTCCCTTGCTTCCCACTCTAATAATACACTGTTTGTCTACCTACCAAAAAAAAAAAATAAACCTACCAAAAAAAAACATTGTTTGTCTCTTTTCATTATTTAACTAACTTTCAATTAAAAGTATAATGATAAAAAATGCGGACATGTCACTTTCTTCACCCAAATTTCAAATGTCCACCATCTGCTTATAAATTAAAGTTTTTATTCCTATTTTTCAAAAAAAAAAAATGGAGAAAAATAAATAAAAATATCATCAACACCACCTCTATCTAAAACCTACAGTCCAAATTTCATGTACACACGACCCGTTTGTCCTCCTTTCTCTTTCAATTTACAAATTGCCATCCTCCTATGTTTTTTTCTTTAATACATCACTGTTTTAAAATGAAATGTAAGCATATTTTAGATTTTTCTGATTTTGAATTTTTTATTTTTCAGTTTTAAATTCGGTTCATTTCATCAAACTTCATATAATGTTAATATCTCCTAAATTACATTTCATCAATTCAATAACCACAATACAGATAATCAACACAATAAGAAATTTCATATTCAAAATTAATACAAACTCTCTCAGTTCATGTGACTATCTATTTTTTTTTTTTATAGTTGCTACACATTACATTTGCAACAAACACAACATATAAGATTACGCCAAGAAACCAGCAATACAAAGAATACAGACAAGAACATAATCTTAACAATGTAGCACATGAATCAATCCAAGATCAATTTACAAATCTCCATTAATTAATACAACTCCCCAGCACAACAAAATCACATACATGAATTAACAAAAAAATCATTTACCTATACAGTGGTGGTGCGCATAGTGGTGGAGGAGGAAATCCAAATGTGGCTGTGGAGGAATCAAACAATCTTTCTGCAACATGAAAAAATTTAATTTTTTTTTTATAAAAACAGAAATCAAATTTGGAGGGGAAAATGGGAAAAGGAAAGAAGAGAATAGGATGGAGGAATGGGGAGGAGGAGATGGACTCACCACGTGCACGGCGGTTGACCGGTCGGACCCGCAACGACGACCGAACTTGGAAGAGGGAAGGAGAAGAAAAAAAGGGGGCGGCCGGACTTGGAAGAGGGAAGGAGAAGGAGAAGAGGAGGGGCAGCGGACGAATGGACGGTGGACTGCCGCCGAGTCGGCTGCAGTGCGAGGCTGGGTCAGTGGCAGCCGGCATCTTCAAGCAGAGGAGAGGAAGAGGCTGGTGAAGGAGGAAGAAAGAAGTGAGTTAGGGATTATAATAAAAATTTGCGACGGCCCATTAGCGACGGCTTGACCATCGCAAAACTTATACCCATTAGCGACGGCCTAGCCGTCGCAAAAGATAACAATTATTGACGGCTAGTGGCCGTCGCAAAATGTCAGTGACATTAGCGACGGCTTGGCCGTCTCAAAATTCCTTTTTTGTCCAGTCAAAATCGTGCCAAAATTTCGCGGAAACGGGCGCAACCACAGTGACGACGCAGGCCGTCGTAAACACCCAAGGCCGTCGCAAAGTCTTGAAAATTCATCTGTTTCTGTTAGCGACGACAATGGCTGTGGCAAATGACAATTTTAGCGATGGCATCGAGGTCGTCGCAAATAATCTGTCGCTAATCAACATAATTCTTGTAGTGATTTCATTGGATAATGGTTTAAGGATAGATTCAATTTTGGGCTTAAGTGAACAAGTAGTAAGCCCAAATGAGCATGAGAATCAAACAGTTTCTTTGGACATTAATAGTGGTGAGCCAAACCCAATTGATGTGCTTCTTATGAAACATCAAAATCTCCCTTTCAATCAGGTTCAAAGTAATGAAGGAGAACATACACAACATGTGGAAGGTTCAGGAAATATGGGCTTGGATAAGGATAAAAAACTGAGTCATGTGAAAGGTTCAGGAAATACGGGCTTTGATAAGGATCAGACTTTATCGAGTGGTCAGAGCAAAGATTTCACTCACGATTTCTGTGAAGGTGTTGTGGAATCTAAATTGCTTCCTCAACCTGTTGAAGAACTTTTGGATCGAGATTTCTCAGAGATGGAATGTCAAGGAGGAGGAGATAAGGAGGATATAGAGAAAAAAGATTTATCTCAAAGGAAAAGGGGTTCCAAGCTTATTTACTAGAGGATGAAGAAGAGTAGCAGAAGAAAAAAGTCATCTTTCATGGGAAACGAGATACTAGAAAAAAATGCAAAGAAGTTACAAGAAGTTACAGACACCTCAATGTCGGATAGCAACATCAAGTGGCGTAATTGGCTCTTATGTCATGATCAGACTGAAGAGGTTGCTAAGGAGGTTTGGGAATTTGGGAAGGAATTGGGTATGAAGGATAATGGGAAGGAAAATTTCATTATTGGGCATTTGACACTAAAGGAGAACATGGATAGAGAAGCTTTGAGTGGTGAAGGTGGGAAGGATGAGGGAACTTCGAGGGTTTAGATGTTCAGTTGGAATTAAGGTACAAGGGTAAATGATCAATGCGATTGTGCACTTATAATATTAGGGGAATTGGTGGTAGGGCTAAAAAGAAGGAAGTAAGTCAACTGGTGAAAGAAAATAATTTAGACATGATATGTATTCAAGAGACTAAGACTGAGATGATTGACTCACGTATGTGTAAGATGTTGTGGGGAGATGAAGATTTTGGGCGGTGCTTCGAACCATCCATTGGCAGAGCTGGTGGTCTGATAGTTCTGTGGCGTAGTAACATCTTCAGTCTTGAAGAGAGCTTTAGTGGGAGCAGTTTTTTGGGTGTTACATGGGTGTTGGTAGAGCTATGGTGTCTATTATCAATGGTTATGCACCTTGTGATAGATTGAGAAAGTTGGAGTTATGGCAGGAGATTACTGATATAGTGAAGTTGAAGGGGGTGGTCTGTGGTGTGTGCTGGGAGAATTTAGCACAGTGCTCTCCAACAATGGAAAGAAAGGGACAATAACCACAGAATACAATGATGATATATCAAGATTTCAAGACTTCATCTCAGGTATTCCTTTGTTTGATTTACCTCTAATTAGGAGAAGATACATATGGTATAGACTAGATGGTTCATCTGCGAGTAAGTTAGATCGCTTTCTTTTATCAGAAGAATGGCTGGACAAATGACCTTCTTTATCTCAGTGGGTTTTAAAAAGAGGTCTTTCTGATTATTGTTCCTTAATCTTATTTAGAATGTTTAATTGCTGGAAACAGGTACCAGATTTTTGTTTTTTGATTTGTAACCAACCAGTGGCGCTCTTTGTCAGTTAAAGTAAGATGTTACCGATGGATAGGTCCGTTGGTAACTCTGAATACTGAAAGTCACAATAATTATAGGCGGACTGCCCGTCGTCGGTAACGTTACCGACTGTGAATCCGTCGATAAATACATCGATATTGTTGGTTGGAATTTGAAAATTCTTAGCGCGAGAGGTCCCACGGATTAATTGACCGTCGGAAATATTGAACTGAACTTACCGACGACTTGTTCATCGAAAATCATGTTTTGCCAATGGACTCATCCCTCGGTACGCTTGTTTTTTGAATTACCGACGGATATGACCGTCGGTAAGCTTCACTTAAACTGCCTCTACGCACCTTCCTCCCTCTCTCTTTCACTTTTTCATTTTCTCTACTCCCTCTCTGTTTCCCTTTCTCTGTGCGCCTCTGCAAACACCACCACCACCACCACCTCCGATCTCTTGCCTTCGCGAACACCAACATCACCGCCACACCTTCGTCCTAACTAGAACCATTGCAAGCCACCACTGTGAACCACCACCTCTGTCCCTTTCTCTTTCTCTTTCTCTTTCTCTCTCTTTTCCTCCCGTGCGATTCACAACCTGATCCACCATTCTTTTCTCCCTCTCTTTCTCCTTTTGACCACAACAACCACTGCCTCTAGTGTGCCATCCATTTTATTCTCCTTGCACCAATGTCGTCGTCTTTGGTCACCACTGCCACCACACTCTCTCCGGTCACTGCACTGAGGTAAATAATTTTTTTAAGATTTATCTTTTTTTTTTTGGTTTTGTTTTTGTTTTTCGTATTTTAGTCACACTAAATATAGTCTCTTTGGTTTAATATGTTTTGCAATTGAGGCACCACCGCGCATGCGAGCCACCTCACTGTCGGACTGTCTCTATCTTCTCCAATTTGTTCCATGTAATTTTTTTTTTCATTATGTTTATTGTCAATTCACACACAGCCCGATTAAGTTTTCAGAACTAATTTTTTATTATGTTTGTTGTTGATACCTTACTTTGTTGTGTGGTTTGTTGTTCAGTTTGCATATAATTTTCGATACTTTGTTGATTCTGGTTCTTCCTGATTGTTTGTTCATGTGTATGTTTAGTAAGAGGTGTAGAGTAATTAAGACACTCATACATGTTACACCACTTTTCTTTATTTACTTAGTTTTACATAATATTAAATTTTAAGTAAATTAAATTTTTAGTAAATTAAATAAATACTATATATAAAATATTTTCATCCCATATAAACCTACGAGAATAGGGTTGTGGATGCGCACAATAATAGCTCTTGATCGTTGACATAGCATGAACAATGATTCGATCGGGTATTAATTAATGATTTAAAAGTAGGAAAAAGTAATTAATAAATAAACCTTGTAATGCCAATTTCTCTTAGCACTCTCAATAGGTGTTAAGTCTCATATATAATATTTAAATAACTAAAAATTAATTAATTAAATAAAATTATTTAATAATTAAGATTATTAAATAAATAAATGATTAAGACCATAAGCCTTGTAATGCAAATTTCTCTTAGCACTCTTAACAGGTGTGTTAAGTCTCATATATATTATTATTATTGAAATAACTAAAGCTTAAATAACTAAATAAAATGATTGAATAATTAAAAATATTAAATAAATAAATAAATAATTAAGACCATATGCCTTGTAATGTAAGTTAAATTTCGTAAGACTTAAGACAATAAAATAAAAAATAACTTAATAATCAATAAAATTTTAAAATTTACTAACACAAGCTCATAGCATGTTTTATAATAGTTGCTTATGTATTTGTTTACCAATTTTTTCAGTCCTTAAGAACTTTACATTGTCCCTTAAAGTTGGAGTTTTTTTTTTCTTTTCTTTTAGAGTATAATACGTAGCAAAACCTTGGTTTCCCGTTCAAAGTTCAATATTATTGAGCATGTGTGTTTGTGGTTATGGTATCGCTCATCTTATTGAATATTGAATTTTTCAATTGGGATTTAGGCTTTGTTTGTTGGAGTAGAAAATGGCAAGAGAGAAAACAAGAAGAAAGAAAAGGAAGAGAAAATACATTTTTTTTCTTGTTTGGTGGAGGAGAGAAATAGGGAAGAGAGAAGAAAATTGGTGGGACCCACCTCAATTTTTTTTCTCTCCCCAAGTGAGAAGAAAATGGAAGAGGGAGAGAGTGTTCCATATAAAATGACTTTTGTACCCTTCTTTTTGGGTTCTCATTCAATTATTTAATAAATTTAAATAAATTGAATTAAATTAATCATTTAATTAATTAAACTAAATTGAAATAAATAAAATAATTATATTAAACTAATAAATTTTATTTAAAATAATTTAAATCAGTTAAATTAATTTAAATTATTTGATTAGTTAAAATAATTTAAATCAGGTACCCAGCAGAAAAATAATAATTTAAATCAATTAAATTTAAATATTTTATATTGATTTTTTAGTTAAGGATATTTTTGTCTTTTAAAAAAAAAAATACTTTTCTTTCTTCTTATTTTCTATCCAACCAAACAAATGGGAAAGAGAGAAAACACCTCTTTCTCCTCTATTTCTCTCATATTTCTCTTACACCAAACAACACATAAAATCTACTCTATTTCTCACCATTTTCTCTCTCCTCATACTCTTTCTCACCTCTTTCTCTCTTCTCCTTTTCTTCTCACAACCAAACAAAGCAGGGAAAAAAATTTTCCCCACTGATATAATAGTTACTCGTTGATTATTACAGTAAAAGGAGTGAGCTCTTGAAGAATTCCATTATTAGCTTCGTCGGTCTTTCATTCGTTATACATGTTCACCCTAAAGTCTAAACTACAAGATATCAACCATTCAATATTAGCAAGTTAGCTAGAATCTCGTCTCGATACCCAAAGTTGGAGCAGAGTCATGGAAGGTGTTACCGATTGATGAAAAATCCCGCAAGCCAGTTGTTAACCAATTTCTTTTAGCCATCTATTAACAGTTCTAATTGGCAATTGAAGAATTTCACTATCGGTGAGGACAACCAAGTCCTCAATAAATCCAATAAGAAAAGGAAAAATTAGACACAAATCATGGTGTCATTAATCTATCTTAGAATGTTTTCTTTGTGTTCAAATGAAATCGTACTCATAAATGAATTTCAGTAACAAACCATAAGTCCATAATCAAGAAAATTGTCAAAACTTATAAATAGATATCTTCTACGAGTAAGACAACTTCTACAATGGAGGAAGAGATTATTTACAAGTATCATTAACAATATAATTAAAACACTGAAAATAAAACCTTGAATGTTAAGGCGCTCACAGTGAGCCATAGAGTATAGACTACTGGAATCACCAGGCATGGTTCTAAATTGCGGTCCGCAATACGTTTTGCGGCCGCAATATTGCGGATGCGGCGGTCGCCGCAACGGCATCGAGCCGCAATTGCGGTGTGATTCCAAATCACCGGAAAAATCCGCAATATTGCGGTGTTGCGGCCGTTATGGGCGACACGACACCGTTTCAACTGCAACGGAAACGGCGACACCCACTGGATCGACGTCGCCGCCGCTCGTATCCAGAGCCGCCGTCGCCGCCACTCGCATCATGATCTGTCGCCGCTCGAACCAGCACCCAACGCCACCGCAGCTCGCCCCAGAACTCGTCGACGGTGCCGCTCGTTCTAGATACTTCTTCACTGTCATCGCTTCATAGACGTAGATTTGTAGATCTGTGAGATTGAGTGACTTAATGCAAGATGCAAGAGAAGAGAGTTAGATAACAAGATTTGAAGAAAACAAGATGCAAATTTTCACTTTGGGGATTCAAGGAGATGGGATTGTGGGACCCGAAATTGCAGAGTGATGCAGAAAAGAGGGTTAGATACAGAGGACTGAGAGGAGTAGATAACTAATAGAAGAGTGTCGAAGTTTCTAGCTAATTACAAAGTTTCATTTATTAAAAAAAACTTATTAAAATTCAGATAACATAACATAGCTCTCCCTCTACCAAAAAATAACATAGCTTTGCCGCCTGACTTGTTTCTCTAGCTCTCTCTCTTTTTTTTTTCTTTCTGTTCTTTGTCTTTTATACCCAAAAAAAAACTAGGTGAATTGATATTTAATTATTTATTAATAAGAACTTTTAAAAAAAATTAAATATTGCTATTATTTTAATTTGTTCTAGATCAGTCTCTTTTAAATTAAAATATTGTATGTTGACTTACTATTTATTTACATTACATGTTAGTAATTATATTATTTGTGTTTAGCTAATTACTATTTTACATATTTTAAGTTTGTGATTTGTATATATTTATACACTTTAAGTTTCTCACTTTCTTGCTCCGTTGTTAATTTTATATTTATATATGTGCTTAAAAAATTTATGTATATTATTTTTATTTTTATTTTTATTTTCACTACAATTAAATTTAAATTATTCATAAAGATAATGAAATGTCTTTTTTTTTAATAAGTAATAATGCAATGTCTTAAAAATGAATAGAAGTTTATACAACACTATTAATAAAAAAAAAATATATGAAGAATTCTAAAAATTATTGAATTTTTTCCCATTTTGTGAAAATATAAAATTATTTCACACCGCAACGGTCGCATCACGCATCGCAGCGGCTGCAATGACCGCAATCACAGCAACCGCAACCGCGACCGCATCCGCGACCGCAACCGCAATTTAGAACCTTGTCACCAGGTAGGTTGGGATATACAAACTAAAATGAAATTCAACATGCATGTTAAGTCACCACAAGAATACTGCTTATTACCAATGGAAAATTTCCCACGAAACCCGTGGCCGTCGGAAATCTGGCAATTATAATGTTGAATATGAAAAGTTACCAAACATACCAACGGATTTCATAATTATCAGCATCAACATAGGAGTTTCGTTGAGATGGAAGTCAAAGTTGAAGTTAAGTTAGCAACTTATTTTTGGTGCAAAGTTTATGTTAGCAATTATCGTCTCAGACCACTTTCCTGAACACAAAGTATGATGCGAATCCTTAATATATACTAGCGTTAATGGTTAAACAAAGTTGGTATGTAAATGAAAATGAAAACTGAAGAAACAATATAATTTGCCGATACAGTGTTAGTAATAATAAATGATAGAAGAAATCATCATTAAATAACAAACAAGAAATCATTTATTACAAAGTGATATTTTATTCTCATAATAAAGATTCTAGCTACAATTAATCCATCTCAAATTCATTACAACCAAGCTTAGGCTACATATAAAATCAATCATAGGAGATGAATGATGGGTTAAATAGATAATCTTTATAATCTTTATTCATATCATATTTAGCAGAAAGAAAAGGATGGTCGAGAAGCATAGTGGCAGTCCATCTCTCAGCGGGGTCCTTCACAAAACACTTGCTCAGGAAATCTTTGCAATCTTGACTCAATCCATTATGCAACTTGGGTGCTTCTTTCATGAACGCAAGCTTAAACATTATACCCTCTTTAGAACCAATATTCCACCAGGGACGCAATCCAGTGATCATCTCAAGTACCATGCAGCCAAGGGACCATATATCCAACGGTGTGTCAATCTGACCCATGACTGACTCCGGCGACATGTAATGTGGCGTTCCTCTGAACTTGAGCTTCCAGAAGTCAGCATTGAAGCTCTCCCATCTAGTCTTGGATAGTCCGAAATCTGCAATCTTCACTTGATACCTTCCGCGGTTCTCCGACGAAGGAAAGAGAAGAACATTGTCTGGTTTGAGATCACAATGAACAACTCCTGCTTCATGAATGCGAGCAAGCCCTCTCAGAAGCATTCGCGTATAGACTCTCACCGTACTCTCCAAGAGAGGGATATCCTTCATTAAGCCTCTGAGTGAACCATATGGGGCAAACTCCATGAGGAGATTGTAACTAGTTAAATGACCATTCTCCCAAGTGGATTCACTCCCAAAGCATTGAACGATTTCATTGCAACCAGAGAATAATTGCAATATGCTTTCTTCTGTCATCAATGAGTGAGACATGTTAGGCATTGAAGCCTTCACAGCTATGACTTCCCCATTCACCAGAACAGCAAGATAGACTACGCCATAAGATCCTTTCCCCAGAATTCTCAATTTCTCCCATTCCATCACCATGATTATTCTTTTTCTTCCTTTTACTTTCTATTCTGCAGATCATGTGAATGTTATATAGGTTTTAATCTTGCACTTCCTATATTTACGGTCGCCAACAAACAAATCATAAGTATTTATCAAAAGTAACTGATATGATATATATCAGAGAGCTTTTCGATGATAACAGCTTATCTTAGATAACTTTTCCACTATAGATATATATATTTTGAATGCAAAGTAAACCAATCCTATAACAAACACGTATATAATATGATTTGTATTTTGGATATTGACGCGTAACTATTGAGTCTTACTAACTAAACTTTTTTGAAATGGCATTCAATACTCAATCAGAATAATGTAATTACTATGACATTAATTATCTATATTATGGAACTTTTTACTCTACACGTGTAAATATAAAATGTTGTCTAACAACTAAACACCACAATTACCTTCACGTGAATGATGATAACCAACACCTTCGTTTTATAGGAAAATTAACGAAAAGTCTTTATGTAAAATTGCTATTTAAATATCTTTTTACCCCCAAAAAAAAAAATTTGTTATTTAAATATCTTATTTAACTTTGATACATTTTGGTGTAATTTTTTTTTTTTACTATACTCATGTGTAACTTTTAAGATAATTGTTATTAAAGTTAAGTATTTTTTTAGTGATATAGCAATATATGATTATTTTACTAATGAACTCTTACTAATTCAAGTCGAGCGCATTCACATGACCATGGTAAGCCGGGAAGATCCATTTTTAAGGAGGCAGAACTCTCCCAGCATCTACTTTTTTCATTCACAAGACTCAAACTCGAGACATTGCTTAAGGGGAACCAAGCTCCTTACCACTTGACCATAGTAGTAGTAAATGATTAATTAATAGTGTAAAAACATTTACACTGACAAATATTAATTACAATTAAATCTTATAAATATTTGATTTTATTACGCATATATATATTTTAAATGTTTGACGATTTATAAAATTAACTTACTTTTTTCCTCTCTTTTTATTTACTAAATCTCATTTTGTTTTATAATCTTGGTTTTTAATAAATAGAGTTGTATACGCAGCATATTTTTGAAGTTTCTTATAATTTGAAAAAGTTAATATTAACCTACAATTTGTTATGGCTATTAACTGATAGGTTTTAAACGATGCACTTTCTTTCAAGGTCAATGCTGAAGTCCAAATGCTTATAAAAAAGATGCTGAAGTCCAAATGACCTAAATTTACGGATAAGCAAAAGTAACTGGTATGATACCAGAAACATATATCAAAAAGCTTTCCGATGAAAACAACTTATTCTCTTAGATAACTTTTCGATTGCAGATATATTTCGAATACAAAGTAAACCACTCCTATAACAAACACGTATAATATTTAGCCAAAAAAAAAAAAAAAACTATTTACCATATTGGAATACTCCAATCATCCACATTTATAGGGAAGCAAATCACTACACAGATCTCCTTGCAAATATGGGGCATGATCAGTGGAAGCCCCGAGCATGATTTGATGGTGCGATCGCACGGGCCTCATTTTTAGGGGCCATCCTTTGTTTTTTACTTAGTATATATATGTATTAATATATATATTAAAATAAAAAATTTATATAGTTAAATTTTTACTTGAGGGCCTAATTGTTTTTTAAAATCTAGGCCCAAAACATGACAAGCCTTATAAGTAGAAGTGGGAATAAGTCGACCTGTTCACAATTAATATTATATTTTAATTAAAGGTATAATATACAATATAAAAAAATATTATTTTTATTATAAAATTAATATATTGTTACTGAATTCTAAAAAATATTGAAATTCTATGTGTGACCACTCTCATTCTCTCTTCTTCCGTTCGAACTAGAAAGTAAAAACCTTAATTTGTTTTGTCACTATCTCTGCATGACTGACTGACTGCATCTCTTGGTAGGCACTACTCATCATCATATTACATTCATTATTGTTCTAATGGAGAAGAACAAGATAGGAGTTGTCTTTTTTTTTTTTTGGTAACCATGTTATAGGTACAAAGTATTCACAACCGTTGGTAGTAACTAATCTCTGTCGAGGAACCTGTTGGACATACAGGTGGGTTCTCCCCAGTGGAAGCCCTGAGCATGATTTTGTGGTGCGACCGCACAGGTCCCAATTTTTAGGGAGCACCAATTTTATTTTACTTGTTATATATATATATGTGTGTGTGTGTGTGTGTGTGTGTGTGTGTGTGTGTGTGTGTTAATGTATATATGAAAATAAAAAATTTATATAGTTAAATTTTTTTACTTGATGGCCCAATTGTTTTTTAAAATTTAGGCCCAAAACTTGACAAGCCTTATAAGTAGAAGTGTGAATAAGTCGACCTGTTTACAATTAATATTATATTTTAATTAAATGCATAATAATCCAAAAAAAAAAATTTAAATGCATAATATACAATATAAAAAAATATTATTTTTATTATAAAATTAGTATAATATTATTTGTAATTTGTTACTTATATACACAACTAAAAAAAAGCGGATTACCCATGAATAAAAGCCATCAGAAACGTCAAACAACGATCAATAATCACGTGTCTCCAAACGGCCCGAAATCCATCGGTAACTAGCTCGTCGATAATTGTTACCGACTGAAAACCCTAACTTTAACCGAAAACCCTAATTTTAACCCGAACTTTAACCAAAAATCTTAATTTTACCCGAAACCCCTAATTTGATGACTTAGGCTTATACTTATCTTATCTCATGCATATCAGCTAACTATGTCATTGATCAGTTATCAAGTTGTTATTATTCTCTGTTGTACAACACTCAGTTTGTTTCATAAGTTTGTTACTGTATTGTGTATATATATTACCTCATTTGTATTAGATTATTTTGAGCAATAAAATATACTTTTATTCACCTTCTTTTTAACTTAAGCTTGTTGTATTTTGTATTTTGTATTAGGTCATAAAACTATTGTATTTATGCTTAATTGATTTAGAATGAAAAAATGTGAGTACAAGAAAAAATATTAAAGTATATTGAGTAAGTTTTGTCAAGAATTATAATGGTGACTAAAGTATAATAAGAAATTTTGACTAGATTCTTTTCGGGAAAAAAGAAGAAGAAAATTTGACTGGAGCGTAATGCCAGATAATACGCTAGTTATTAATAAAATCAAATCATTAATATTAATTGATTTTTAATAGTTTAACACATATCCTAAACATACTTTTTAGAGTACATAAGATAAGATGAGGTAGGTTTAATAATTAAAGCACAAGTTTTAATAATTTTTCTTGTGAGGTAGGTTTATGTTTTGTTTTGTGTTGGGAATCAAGTCGAGTTGACCAAAAACTCGCTGTACCTACTACGTTGGAAATCCTATCAAATGGTCTTACAAGACCCAACAGAATTTTTTTTTCCACATCAAGTTGAATAAAATGCAGGGAATTACTTTACGCACCTGTTTTATTGCTCCATGCACCTGGATCCCTTTTTTATAAATCTTGTTCCAAAAATACCTCTCTTGCACCTAAAAACTCCTCCTCCCCCATTTGTCCAGAAATCTGAATGTGCTAGCACTCCAAATTTCTCTGCAACTCCATGATTTATAGCAAACCAGAAAGCTCTGTATTTTTTTCCTTTCAAATTCGTCTTCCTTACGCGTTCGTCTTCTTCGTATTTGTTTGTCTTCTTCGTTTTGCGCATTTAGCTTCTCTCCACCAATACCTCCAAGTTTAAATTTCCGGAGCCTTCCAGAATCTAAAACCCAGAGACCAAATGCTATGTTCTGAAAATAAACTCCGGATTGATCCCGGAAATTAAAACTCGAACGTTCCCAACCAGTTACCGGAAAACAAATTCCGGATGGTTCCAGAAAACTAATGAACACGATGACGAAGAAGACAATGGCGACACACCTCAATGCCGAAGACGACGGCTTGAAATGGTGGAGCTTCATGGCCACTGTGCTTCCTGGAGGCCCACCACAGCAGCACGCGCACAGCAATAGCAGCAACAATTTTGGGGTGAGGGTTATGTGGGGAAGAGAAATACGGTGTAAAAGTAAAGGGTAAATTTGGATCAGAAGAAAAGGAAAAAAAGGATCAGGTGCTGAAGAAAAAATGACGGTGCAAATAGTTGGGCCCTAAAATGTACACTGCTTCCGTCCCAAATATTCTATTTCCCCTAGCCTCAATCACAATCTTTCCTTAGTCTCAACTACTGCTCACTGATGATGCCCATTTCCTCCTTACATCAAAACCTTGGCTCATAAACATAAAAGTATTGTACATCCTATTATGAAACGATTAGGATTCATTGGTTCAGGCCTAAGAAACAATGTAACTTGATCATTATCTATACAAAGGGGAGAAACATACACTTTTAGCTTAAATTTGAAACACTAATTTTCATTTAGGGAAAGGAATCAATTTTTAATCTTTCAATGAAGCTTTCTACCATAGGAATGCAAATTGCAATGATTTACAAAATTATAAACTCCGAAGCTATTATGTAAATTCAAAATTCAAAATTGCCTTCAAATTTGTTGTCAGATAGCATTGTGTTTAAGTCATCTCTTTGGTACCCTGCTCATGGTGTATCAAGGGGAGTTTTATTACTGATATGAAAAGAGACTACATAGCTTACTTGCTATTTTTTGCCACTTTGGTTGACTTGTTTCTTCTATTTCGTGTTTTTAGGAGGAATTCTTATCCTCTTCCCTGGTGTATTTTATTTTTCTATTTCTTGTTTATGATAATATTCTTTCATACAAAAATATAATAATTCTCCTAACATGAACACATAAAATTAATGTAGTAGGAATCTACAATAACATGGTTTTAGGTCATTCTGCATGCATTGTGTCATATGATCAAATAATATACTTACTATGCTACCACAATCCCAAGGAGAAGAAACTTGTTCTCAAAATATAGGCACTCTGGGTGGCATGGTGTGTGATTACTGATTTCTAACAACTAATCAAGGTAATCTTCCTAATATAGTAAATGCTGCTTAAGATAAATTTGTCCATTAGGCCCTATTTGCGAGTTTGGAGGGGAAGGAAAGGGAGGGAAGGAAAGGGAGGGGATCAAAGGGGAAAGAATGGGGAGGGAGGGGAGGAGAAGAAGAGTATATCCTTCTCCTTATTGGGAGTGAAATGAAAAAAGTAGGTTGAGGAGGAGAATGGGGGATTAATTAAAATACCCCAAAACCTTTCCCTCTAATTAATAGAACTCACAAACAAGAAGGGGGAAATTAACCTCTCATTTCCTTCCCTTCCAAAAAACAACTCACAAACATAGCCTTAGTATTTAATCCTATTCTTTTAAGATGTTATTCCTACCTATTTTTTTTTTTCAGTTGTAATTGCCAAAGAAGAAGAGAAGCAGATGCATGGTGAAGCCAAAGGGTTGGATTCGCGGACCGGACCGGCTGCTGACGTCACCACACTTCACTTGCTGACGTCAGCATGCAGAAATGATTTTCCCAATCGAAATTTTGCCAAAATGTTGGAGGAGGGATTCGAACACAGGTGCCAATGTTAGATAAGGAACAACCTTGCCACTAGACCAACATAGCTGATTCGAATATTAGCAAAAAATATTATATAAATAAGTAAAAAAAATTACAAATTTAACACATACCGGTTCATACGGTTCAACCAATGACTCGCCGGTTGGACCAATGACCCATTGACCCTGTAACACCCCGTTTTTCGTAAATAAGCTTAATGCATTTGTATATGTTATATATATGTTTATATATGTTTGTTATGTTTGTTTTAGATGCCTAAGTTTATGTTTGGGGAAGTTTAACCTTATAAAGGTTCAATTCTTTTAGAGTCCTAGTAACTTGTTTTACCGTTTTGGTCATATCCATATCTTGAGTTCTAGATGTCCGATTGAGTTGATCTTTGTTGCGTTGGAAAGCTAAGAGAATTATCTACAAGTCTTACTTTATGTGTTTTGGCCAATTCAATCGTTTAGATGGTCTCGTAGTGCAATCTTTGAGCGCCCGTGCTCAGGAATTGAGCACGGCCGTGCTCAACAGTCAGCAAGGCCGTGCTCAGGGCACAGAGTCTATAAATAAAGCAATTCCGTGAGAGTTTGGATCCAAACCCTCTTTTTGGCACTTTGGGCAATCCTAGTGCCACAGAAACCTCTTCCCTTTCCCTTCCCTTGAACCCCTTGAAATTCTTGGAGTTTGTGAGTCTGTTTGGGAGATAAGTTACGCGTGTTAGCATCATTTAAGGTAACGTAGTTATCCCTCTTTAATCTCCTTTTCCCTTTCTTTTGAATTGGGGATTAGTTGGTTGTTCTCTTCCCTTCTTGTTGACCAAGGCTTGAGGAACTCGTCGAGCCGCTCAAGGGAACGTGTCTAGTTTGCCCACATCAACGTTGTTTGGGAATCTTCATACCAGGTATGGGGAGAATGACTAGTATAAACATGTAGGCTATGAGGTAGCGTAAGATGAGGGTTAATCCATGACCCGTTTTGCATGCTAATTGCCTAACTGTTGTTATATGTTATTGTATGATGTTATCTGCTTATGATGATATGCTTTCAATTGATGATAGTATGCCTATGTATGTATGATGTTATTGATGTGATGTATGCCATGATAATGATGTTGTTTTGATGATGAGACTGTTATGATAATGATGATGATGTTGTGCTCTTAATGAGTGTTGGTTATTGAGGATGTTAATGCCAACAATTATGTTAAAATATGTTAATGAATCTTTAATAGGATTGTTAATGATGTAACACATGAATGTAGTGTGGTAAGCGAGATTGTGTTCATAGGACTTAGTTAAAGACCCTAGGATTGATTAGTGAGTGTTCTAGGGACATTAATAATGAAGCTATGATTAAAGGATTAATTCCCCATAACGATAAGATATGAAGAACAATTAAGAATAATGAAGCTAATGATCAAGACTTGGTTAAAAGTCAATAGGTTGAATCTGTGAATTGCCCCAGGGATTCGGGAAAGGGTTTCTGACCCTTTTTGCCCAGATCAGTACGGCCACGCTTCATTGAGCACAGACATGCTTAATAAGGAGCACACCCGTGCTCCAGTTGAATCCCAGAAAAGGGCGCGCTGCTTAAGCACGCCCGTGCTCAACAATTAGCACGACCGTGCTTGACTATGAGCTCAGCATGCCCGTGCTGAAGGGTGAGCACGCCTGTGCTCACCTGTTCTGACCAGAACGCAGAAAGCTAGACAGTGGTGGTTCACCCCAGTTGTTCCCAATAATTATAAAAGAAGACACCAAACAAAGTAAAGACAAGCTAGATAATTTAAAGATCATAATGTACCTTGGTAGCCAAGTGGCCAAGGGGGCCTTGTTGCTTAATGGTCAAGGTGGTAATCTCTGGTACTGCAGAACCAGAGTGTTAATAATTAAAGTGAGAAGATAATGTTGTTGATGTTGTACCTTGGTAGCCTAGTGGCCAAGGGGGCCTTGATGCTTAATGGTCAAGTTGTTGAGGCTCTGGTGCTTTTTGACCAGAGTGTTGTTTAACGTTTAAAGTTAAAAGATTAAAGATGATGTTATCTTTGGTGCTTGTTGGCCAAAGACGTTAAGCCATAATAAATGGTGTTGATGGAGGTGGTGGATAAACGATTGTTTATTTGTATGCATGCATCATGCATGAAGTTAATAGGGGGAGGTATTGACATAGGGGAGGTCACCCGAGAATAAGGCGATCTGACCATCCGCGGTGATCTAAGTGATCTGGCTCTCCGTGGTAGCGCACCTGAGAATAAGGTGTGTCGGCTGTCCTATGAGTCCACCCATGGTTTGGTGGATTGCCCTGGCGTTAGTGCTTTTCAGCCAATGTGGAAATGTAACTCCGAAGTAGTACACCTGGTGTAGATGGATCCACATGCATTAAGAGTAATGAGTTACATTGCATTATATGATGTTATACTGTGATATGCTCGTTGTGTTGGTATGATGATTATGTTATGATTGCTATGTGTTGTATGTTTATCTTGCCAACTATCATGTTGCCGTTATGTTTATATATATGGTTCTTACTCCCTTCTTTAGTTGTTGCTTTGCATGTATCTTTTTTGTGTTATGCAGAGGACGGTGAGCAGCTTGCTGAGGAGTGACTCTGATGAGCCGCTTCTAGTAGTTAGTTTATGTTTAGTTTAGTTTGTTATCCGAGTTGTTTATCGGATTGGTTATACCAGCTCTGTCATGTGACATCGAGGTTGGGTTTCGTTTATATGTTTATTTTATGTTTTCTTTATAAATATGTTTTGGTTTTCTGTGTTATGTTACAATGAGGCAGCCTCTGCCTGGTTTTTAATATAATTGCATTTGTTCTTTCCCTTTTATATCTGTGTTATCGCTTTTGAATACATGCGGGGTAGAGGGTGTCACAAACCCAGTGCCCTGACCAAGTCAATGACCGGTCCGATTTTAATAACACTGGATAAAACCAAAGGCTTTTATTTTGATTCAGAACAACTTTGTTAAAACTTGCAAAAAAAGAGGAGAAATTGAAATCCAAGCATGAAAAAGTAAAATACTATCTCATCTCCTGATCTTCACTCTGAATAGCACATAACCAAGCTTAATGATAAATGAGTAGTGCGAACAGAGATCCAAAGAAATAAAGTAATGAAGAAAAGGATTACAGAGATGGAAAATGAATAGAAGTCATCCTTCACTCTTGGTTTCACGTTCCTGCTTCTGTTTTCCCCAAACGTCGCATCTCTCTAGTTCCTTAGTTTCACGTTTAAGGAAATGTAAGAAAGTGGAAGAGGAAGTTAGCAGTGGTTAATCAGAAAAAGAAGAATAAATGTGATGGGGTTGGTTTGTGTGTGTGAAATTGAGCGGTTGGTGGAGGATTAAAAGAAATAAGCTAAGCTATAGAGGGCAAATTAGGCAATATAAAAAGCAGGACACCAAAATTTGAATTTTGCCATTATCTATTAATATTAGACCAATTCCAATGGTTGTTCTTAAGGTAGTTCTTAAGTATAAGAACTGGTTCTTATAAGAACTATTGGAGATGAATGACTTGGCTACCAGGGTGAAGATAAGAACCATTCTTGCCCAAACAAATTTTTTTTTCATCACATATTCCAATGAGGGAGGAGTAATTGAGAGAGTGAAAAAGTGAGTAAATAGTACTTATGGGACCCATTTAAGAATTCAAAATGAGTTCTTCCATTTGGAGTGAATTGGAGGTTGGGTTCTTATATTACATGTGGCATTTTTGAACCCACAAAATGATCGATAAGAACCAAAATTTGGTTCTACCATTGTGGATGCTCTTAGTATAGAAGTATAAATGACTTTAATCTTTTTCTATTTGTGAGATCCTACCAAAGCATGTTCTACTTCTAATAGGACATCACTTCATGAAGCCATCGATAATACCCACAACACTTCCAAAGGTCGATTTTACCGATACCCATACCTTCATATCACATTTTTACAGTGAAGGCTATGGTGCACCACCGACCAAAGTGGTGCAGTGGTGCACCCCTTAAGTGGACCAATCACTACTCTCTATTTGACACATGCTATTGACCATTTGACTATCCAAGATTAAGTTGAAAAGTCAATTGCCAAATGACAATCTGGATAGTCCAGAATTGACCACTTGGGTGGTGCTCCACTGCACCACTTTGGTGGGTGATACACCATAGCCTTCACCCAAATTTACCCATGCTACGTCCACAAAGCCCTCTTCCCTCTCTTTTTTAATTTTTTGGTAAAGAAAGCCCTCTTCTCTTTTCAATCACATTTTTACTTCTGATCACCCAATTCAAGAAAACTGTTGACTCCAAATTAAAAGGATTGTTTGGTTTTTACTGATCATAGACTGCCTACCACAGTTTTCGTTCCAAAACAACAGCTAATGAAGACAAAAAGAATGCTCCCATTGAGCCCTTTAAATAAGATAATGACTTAGATTAATTGCATGTAGTTATACTTTCCACTGTTTTTTTTTTTTTTTAAATAAGCAAACTACTTTCCACTGTTATTCTTTGAAACTCCTTTAAGACAAGAATGAGCCATAGCGACAAATGAATTGGATTAAAATGGTAGCACCGTGAAATGGCAAGAGAAGCAACATTTTCTCTTTTATTGAGGGGGTTAGTTTACACTTCGAAATAATAGTACCATTATGCGCCAATACCAAAACAAAAAGTCAGACAGATGACAAGATGGAACACAAGTTGCTATCACCAGACTGCAAGGTAATTGTACAATCATATGACTTTGAGATTTGTGCATGAAACCTTCAACTCTTCAAACTATCACCTCGTGAATGCTTTAAATTGTCACCTCACCAGGGAACCAAACCACCAAAATAACAGCATAAGTCATGACAGCCTTCTGTCATGAATCATCCATATTCCTAATCAAACAAATATGCTATTTTTATTTCATAGAAGACCTACAAGGAATAAAAACCCATGAACAAACAAGTCTAATGCTTCGATACACGTATCATTACAAAAATGAGAATTAATCTAGGCTGGCTGAAGAAGGATGAGCTAGCTATCCAGATAAAAGAATTTATGAAGCAATGCAGATGTTTCTAGAAGGGAATAAAAAGAATAAAAGTCCCTTGTCTGTATGGATTATGATTGAGTTCAAGGCATGCCAAAATTATATTTTACTTTCTTAATGATTGTTACAGTTACATCTGAAGGTGGGAAAATGATTAACACACTAAAACATATACAAATTTCTCGAGATTCAAAGAAAGTACAAAAGGATCCCTCCAAAATTTTAGATCTGTAAGCAATTCATCTTCCCCACCCCATCAAGTGATAGGTATCCTAACTGAATTCATATTTATGTATAAACCTTCTGGGTGCGTTTGATTTGCAAAAATTCAGGGGACTGGACAGTACAAAAATTTTTGTCCCCTGTTTGATTTGAAAAGTGGTCAGGGGACAGGACAAAAAATGGGGTGAGGAACAGGACAAAAACCCAGAATTTTGTCCCCCACCAAACCATGGGACAACTTTTTGTCCCATGGACAGACTATCTCTCTCTCCTCTCTTTCTCTCTCCCCCTCTCTCTCTTTCTCTCTCCTCTCTTTCTCTCCCCTCTCTCTCCTCTGCTCTCACTCTCTCCTCTCTCTCTCCCCTCTCTCACTCTCTCCTCTCTCTCTCCCCTCTCTCACTCTCTCTCTCTCCTCTCTCCCCCCTCTCTCTCCTCTCCTCTCCTCTCTATCTTTCTCTCTCTCTCTCCCCTCTCTCACTCTCTCCTCTCTCTCTCCCCTCTCTCACTCTCTCTCCTCTCTCCCCCTCTCTCTCCCTTTCTCTCTCCTCTCTCTCTCTATTGTCTATATTTATATATTAAATAATATAATATATATATTATAAAGGGTATTCCGATAAATTTAATATTATTTTGTTTGTTCTGTCCATTATCCATCAAACATTGTACAAGACAAAGAATTGTCCTGTGACTCAAAGATTTGTCCTGTGCTGTCCTGTCTGTCCTGTGCTGTCCTGATACCTTTTTTTGCAAATCAAACACACCCTCTGTATGAGTTCTGAAACCAGGTATCAGTGTGATATTGTGTCATGACTTAAACCCGAGAGAACACAACCCAAAAGACTAGTCCATTAGGTGAAAGAGACTCATGGCTTAAGTATCATATTGAGCTTCCATCTTTACTCAATGTGGGACTCATAACATTGCCACTCCCTTTGAGAGCCGATGTCCACGGCGACTTCACTCTATCGGCACTGACCTGATGGTAGCCCTTTCCCCTATGGTGGCTCCACTCAACTATCAGTATTCAGTAATTTACACCTTAATCCAGCTTCCAGCCTATAGGTAGCTTTTTCCGTAGCTCAACTCTCAACGAAAGCACCAATTGTTATGACTTAAGCTCATGAGGAGATTCCAACCCAAAAGACTAGTCCATTAGTTGGGAGAGCATCATGGCTTAAGTACCACGTTCCATCTTTACTCAATGTGGGACTCATAACATATTGGTTCAGATAAAGTGTACAACTTAAGATAAAAGCTAAAAAACAAAAAACAAAACAAAACAAAAAAAACAAGAGAATAAGAACATTGTAGGAACTTCAAGAGTCCTACTTCCTCCTACCAAAACCTCGTTCGTTCTTTGCCTAACTCTCTTGCCTCCGCTTCTTATACTCTATTTCCAACTAAATCCTCATCTTGTCCATACTCTTTCTGCCACCAGTCCATTTGGTTATGCTGCATGTCCCCATCGTGCAAATTCCTCATGATTTCCTCATTACTTCCACATCATTCCCGAGCCTTGATCCTCTTATCATCACTTTATTCCTCCTAGATTATACCTTAATTACAAGGTGTATCAGAAAGCTATGCTTCACAACCATTCAGTCCTCCACTCCTTCATTTGTGTTATCAAATGGAGACAAGTTTTTCATAAAGGGGGCCACTATTGTGGGCATCAGCACTGTCAGAACTTAAATTTTAAAACAGTAACAGCAGCAACAATCTTTTATTTTTCTCGCCCTCCAAATCCTCGTCGATGATAATAAGAAAACAACAACAAAGCTTTTTTCCACTAGGTGAGGTCAGGTATATGAATCAAATGACACTATTGTGTTCTATCATAAACTGTATTAAAAAATACCATTTAAATCTAAGTCCTTCCCAAAATAAGCAGAAAGTGTGTTTTACACAATTCAGAGGCAGGTTAATGTCATTTTCTTTTTCGCTTTCTTCTTCCAAATGATTGTTTGATTGGCACAAAAATATGCAATTCGCAAATATATTTTCTTCATATGAACTAAAAATATGCTTACTTATTCTGTGCACGTGGACGTAACCCAAGTTTTGGCTCTTAAATTCGCACCTGCTTCCATGAGATCTTCTACCTATATTTAATAATATGAAGTACATGAGAATGGTCTGCATATAAAACACCTGAGAATGATCAAAAGCATACATGTTTTTTTACTGAAAACCAACATGAAAGGAAGCAGATCCGCAGTCAAGTGTAGAAAGCATCAATAGTTCTCTTAACTTTTATAATAATTAAACATTCCACTTGTCATTTTCTTGTGTTCTATGCCAACAACAAAACCATATTTAAAATAAGAAATTGCAAGCAGTGAAGTGTGAAATGCATCATGATCTGATTTCCGATTTTACTTCTTTCACAACAACCATAACCATCTTTAGTATCATCTGGTACAAACAAACAGCCAAGTAAGAAGCAACCTCATGGATTTCACACCATTTTTGTAGTGGTTAAAGATCAACAGCTTATAAGTTATGACACAACAGGTGTCCAAAGAGAGTGAAGGAACAAAAACTACTCAATCCCAAATGAGCCCAAGAGACAACCAACACCCTATAAAGATTCTAGCATTCAATTCCAACCAAATGCCCCAAAGAACCGGAAAGCGAGCACATTGCCACAGCTTTTTAGGATCTTTACTAGAGCCAAACCCTCCAAAGGTTATACTGAAGAACATTTGCAAATCCCTGGGGCAAAGTGGCAAACCCAATGTTCACCGAAGACACCAAACAAATTATTCCAGAGAAAGGAAGCTACTGAGCAATGGTCAAAAACAAATGAGAACCAGTTTTAGAACTAGATCTGCACATGACACAATAATCAAGGGACAAAGCAGTTAGAGGTCTTTGAATTTTAAGCAAATTATCTGTATTAATCCTATAAGCACAAGAGTCCAAACAAAGTGTTCGACCTTAGAGGGAGCAATTGATTTCGAGATAGGCTTATCCAAAAGGAAAGAGAAATTATTGGGAGATGAAGTCATAAACTATAAATAGGATTTGAAAGAAAATAAATCTGCGGAGTCAAGATTCAGAACATTGTTTCTAGAATCAGTATGCTTAGGGATAATATTCCTTGGTAAGGGGCTATTATGGAATTGAATACTTTCAGATTTGTGATCAAGCACAGCCCCTAAGCATCATACCCAAGCATTCCAATTCCAGAGATCAATGTTCTGATGGAGCCACAAGCATGGCAGGTGAAGGTAAATGGTGTGGAAAATCAGATAGAGAACAATGTGGACAGGATACAATAACATCAGTTGTACTTTCATCTAATGGATAGATATGTGATGGGGAACATATGCATCAGCATGGGAGTTTCTCTGATAAAATCGGTAAACTCTCGATTCTATTAGCGAGTTTACGAATCTATAATTTTATATTGACTTGGCCTTTAAAATTTAAATTTTCGGTCAATACTGTAGGGTACTTGGGTTAAATTATCTATATGTTGCTTGCTGCAATATATTATATATTGGATTTATAAAGTTAATTTTACATTTTCAGTATCATTTTTGTTTTGATTTATTCAGGTACAAAATAAAGTGTTTGACTAAAAATTATATGACAGTTAGGTCAAGTTAGCTCTTGTTTTTTGAAGTGTTTTCACTTTAGAAACTTGTGTGTTTTATGAATTTTTGTGTGACTTGGTGATTAATGAACTTCCAGTTGGGGAGAGACACTTGTAACCTTTATGGGATGTAGAATATCCCAAGAAGACAATCATGAGAACGAAACTCTGGTTTGTGACTATTATAATGTCTAAGGAGGGGAAAGCAAGCACAACCGAAAGCTTTGAGAAAATTATAATCAGGACTTTGATGAAACAACTTAGTGTGAGGAACCTCTTTATGCAAGGAGGCTGTGGGAAGTCTGTTTATCAGATAAACAGCTATAAGGAATGCGTGATCCCAAAATTTGAAGGGAAGAGACGCATGAGCAGGGAGAGTGAGTCCTAGCTCGACAATATATCTGTGCTTGATATAAATTGTAGCTCAATCATGTTTTTGAAATTAAGGAAAGTGGGGAGAGCCTCAGACTTTGTTTTAAGGAGAAATAACCATGTAAACCTAGTGTTGGCATCAATAAAGGATATGTAGTATTGAAAGCCAGTGGAGGATACAATTGGGGCAGGGCCCCACAAGTCACTGTAAATAAGTTCAAATAGACTATTATATACCGTGTTAGAGTTAGTCGAGGGTAGGCGATGAGCCTTACCAAGACAGCAAGAGAAGCAGAAATCAACAGAATTTTTATTGCTAACAGGGAGATTACAATGTTGCAATACATGCTTTAGAGTATCTTTATTTGGATGGCCTAATCTTAAATGCCAAGTGTTGAGTGATACATGTGCAGTATTAACAGTGGGAGTGAAGGAAACATTACACGAAGGTGCAACATTATTATTATTATGACCAGAAGAAAGACTTTGCTTGGGGAGAAGATAAAGGTCCGTGAATTGGTAGAGTCCATCAGCTCCAACCTCTCCACGAAGCAGTACTTCACGGGTAAACCGAGATTTCACAAGACACATATCAGAATGGAATTCAAAGAACACATGGTTATCCTTTGAAAATTTGCTAACACTAAGTTTTTAGTAATATTTGGAACATGAAGATTATAAAAAACTAATTTGACATTTGAGTTAAGAAGAGACTGAAAATAGGAAGAACCAGAAGATGAGATGGGTAAACCTTGACCGTTACCAACAACAATGTGATGCGAGCCTTCGTAGGGGCTGGACTGTTGAATATTATGTATGTCTGGAATGACATGATGCGAGGCACCAGAGTCAGTTTACCACTGATTGGAGAAATCAGTTTGAGAGGCAGCTAGCATTGCTTGTGGGGAAGGTGATGGTTGGGAGTATTGAGGCTGATTCTGCCAGGGTGGGGGATTAGGTCGTGGTTGTTGGTGATAGTAGTTGGGATTGGGAGGATGATTCTGCTGCGAAGCACTCTGCTTATAGTGATCAAGTCGCACTTCCTGAGCAAGAAGCAATGCTTCCAATTCATCAAGATGAATCATATCGAGTACTGACCAAATTGATTAGGGAATAATATTCCTCGGGTAACCCTTCCAAGATTACGTCCATCTGTTCTTGAGCAAAGACTGGGTCACCGATGGAATAGAGTGCATCAACTAGGGCTTTAACACGAAGGACAAACTTTGAAATCGAATGATCCTCTTTCTTGGTATTTCGAAGCTCTATGCAAAGCATTCTTGCTCTCGCACGAGTCTTGGACTGAAAGTGGTTGTGCGACCTCTCCCAAAGTTGCCAAGAGTGGACACAGCCAATTAAGCGAGTAAGAATTGGTGTCATGACTGACGATTGGAGCCAAGAAAGAAGCAACGAATCTTGAAGCTCCCATCGCGTATACTCAGGATTTAGGGTTCCGACGAGATGATCGAACTCAGAGAGATAGCGAATCGGAATCTCCGGCGAAACAAGAAAACGGTGGAGTTGATGTGCCTTGATGATTGGCTCGACCTGCTGTTTCCACAAAAGGAAATTATCTTCTGTGAGTTTCTCCGAAATCAGAAAGGAGAACGCAGGTGGAGAAACAGCTGAGATCAGCGTCGAAGGAGGAGAATCGCTGGAAGCCATTGATGCTTCACCTAGCTCTAGGTACCATGTTACAATTCATGCAGAGAGAGTTAGAGAGAAAGATAGGAATCTAAAATTCATATTCTCGTGATGCATTTATACATAGGCTAGCTACTAACAGCTCAAGGTAACTGAATACCTGATTCGGTTACAGCTAACTAACCTACAACACTATATCGCCTTACCATATACTCTATCACTAATGTACTATCACACTTTATTATTGTGGTTTGCTACTTTGCTTTATTATGGAGTTGGAATGTTGAATTATTATTGGGTATGTGTTAAACTGTTCTATATTTTATATATATATATATATATATATATATATGTCATTTATAGGTTTTTTTAATATTAGGTAAAATCTTACGAGTTTCGAGTCAAATCCATGAGTCGAGTCTATGGAAACTCCATGAGTTTACCTAGACTTTCAAGTTTGATAACCTTATCCCAACCTATAGTATGCAATCTGCACCACAAAGAGGTGCAAAAACAGGTGGAGGAGGTGTTGGATAAAGGTCCGATACATGAAAACAAAAGTCCATGCACTTGACCAGCTTTGCTTGCCCCAAAGGAGAGTAGTTGGAGAATGTGTGTGGACAGATGAGCCATCAATAAAATCATGATTAAATATTGTACCTTTATTCCTTGATTGGAAGAAATGCTTGATCGATGGCAGGTGTAAAACTGCAAAAGTGTTTTTGAAGATTGATCCAACATGTGGTTAGCACCAAATCAGATTGAGAGAGGGGATGAGTCAAAGACTGCTTTCAAAACACAGATAGGCTATACAAGTACTACGTGATGCCCTTTGGCCTGTCCAACGCACCAAGCAAATTCATGCAAGTCACGACTTGGTATTGAAGCCTTTTTTATAGTCATTTGTTGTTGTTTACTTTGACAACTTTCTAGTTCATACTAGAACCAAGAAAGACCATTTAATTCATGTGTGTGAAGTGTTAGAGACACTCCAAAGTGAGAACTGAGAAGCTCTTTATAAAACCCAAAGAACTGTTCTTTCCTGTGCATTGTGAAGTGGTGCTTTTTGGGTTTTAATTGTTTCACCTAAGGGACTTTAACCAAATCCTGTTAAAGTATGTGCCATTAAAGAGTTGCCAGTTCCTCATCAACCAAAGATTTTCAAAGTTAGGATCTGTTTATTTAGTGTTCTGCTTTTAAGTTCTTGATTTCAGTTTGTTTAATTTTGAATTTAAAGTGTTCTTCTATGTACTAAAGTAGTCACATGACTACCATGTGACTTTGTAATGAGATTTTGGCTAAATATTATTATTTGGGCCTTGAAAGATTGAGCTTGGTTTAGTAATATGCTTATAACCCTAGTATATTATAATCCTAGGGACTTGTATTCAGCATCTTTTAGCATTCATATTATTATTTTAGATTTGAGAGGTTCCTAAACACTGAACCCCTCCTTTTTATCATTCCACTTCAATATATCATACTTCTCTCCACAATCCTACTGCTTAGTGCTGTCTATTATTTTTTACTGCATCAATAACAATGCAATATCATGATGTATTCAATGCTGCCAAAATATGACCAAACCTTCATATTAGGTAAAATCAAATCATCTGTGCTGTTAGGTGTGCATTCTCACAAGTCATAAAATAATTTCTCTTTGGGCATTGATTGTTTTACCTTCAACAATTCCACTAGTAATTTCTTCAATCTCAACCACAAAAAAAACTAAAATACAATGTTTCTTCTATGTTTGTGAGTTGGTTTGTGGAGGGAAAGGGAAGGTATATTGGAATGTTACCCTTGTTTGGGAGTTTCAAAAATAGGAGGGTATGGTTTTGAGGACTTTCATAAACCCTCCAAACCCCTCACTTGCCCCATTTTTCTGGTTCCCCCAATTTGGGGGGTTTTGGAGGAAAACCTTCCATTTCCTTCCCATTGCATAATACATACTCCCAAACAAGGAGAGGGATAATGCTCTCCTTCTCCTCCCCTTCCTTCCCCTTTGATCCCCTTCCTTTCCTTTCCCTCTTAACTCGGAACTCGCAAACAGAGCCTAAAGTATATATGACTATCCTCCTTCTAGCTAAACCTTGCTTGCATACTTGGTTTGCTTAAAAATTGAGCTTCTTCCATCACTAGAAACCAATAAGCCATAAACAAGCCAAATACCCATTGCACAATTCACCCTGCAGGATTACCTTGATAACACAAAATAAACCATCCCTTTTTCTCCACTAAAATACCCTTCATCCACACCCAACTTCAGTAAACAAGCAACAAACACTTTCCTGACCTCTCAACTCAGAACATGAATTTCATTGCCTAATACACCACTTTTAATTAACTTATGAATTACAACACTTTCCTTAGCACAACCTTCATTGCTAACTTGAATTGCCTAGAAGCGAAGCTTCTTACCATCACCAGAAACCAATAAACCACAAAGAAAACAAAACCCATTTCACAATTCACTCTCAGTAATTACCTAATCACATAAAGACATCCTTTTCCTCCACTAAAACCACATTTTCATCCAACCCATCTTCAATCTACAAGCAACAAAACCCATTTCAGTGCAAAATCAGCTATATGAATATCCTCTTTCTAGTGCACTCAACCTTCTGTGACCACCCGAAACCAACAACCCACAGCAACCAAAAACTTGTATATCATTTCGCTCTCAAGCGTTACCTGATCACACACACCCATCTTTTTTCCCTAAATTAAACAACCATGCTAGTAATTTCTTCCTTATCAACCTCAAAATCAAAAAATAGTAAAATACTAACACACAATAGTTTCTTCCAAATCTAGCAGTATGCATGAACATCATCTTTCTAGCTCAACCTCACTTGCTAAACGTAGGAGACCTTCTGCAACAACCACAAAACAATAAGCCACAAACAAAACCTCTTAGAATTTAGGCTTTAGGCCTAACTCAACCCCACAAGTTAGCTCAAGGGGTAAGGATTGTCCAAGCCTTATAAGGACTACTTTAGCCACATCTCTAATTGATGTAAGATATCAACACACTCCCTCACGCCCAAGACTAGACATCTGGAGTGTGGACAAATGCGGATGGAATAACTGACCCAATAACAGATCTAGAATAGGCTTCGCTACCATCTTAGAATTTAGGCCTTAGGTCTAACTCAACCCCAAAAGCTAGCTCAAGAGGTGAGGATTGTCCAAGCCTTATAATGACTACTTTGGCCATATCTCTAGTCGATGTGAGATCTCAACAAAACCAAAACCCAGAATCCATTTCACAATTGTTGTCTAAAAACCAAAAAAAAAAAAATCAAAATTCACTTTCAAGGGTTACCTGATCTCCTGATCACACAAACTAACCCCATTGTCTACACTAAAACCACATTTTTATTCACAGCCGGGAACAGAATCAGAGAACATCAAAGGGGACCAAGAAATAAAAACAGACATAAGTAAAAAAAAATATTCTTATAAGGTGAACAGTAATATATATGGGAAATGCTAACCAGTGTGGCATTGGTTAAGGAATCAAACATAGAAAATTTACATAGGAAAGTGGTGTATTCAAATTATTGAACTCTTAAAAGTTGCACTTCCCAATAAGTAATTTCTGTCTTTAGAATCCTTAACCACTGTCCCTAAGGGCACTGGTTTGCAAAACCCTATATATCTAAAATGTGCTTGAGTGTAAAGTGATAAAGTAAAGAGTGTCGAGATCTCAATGCAATTTAGCTAATCAATGGTGGATAAAGCATTACTTGCTCACTTAATACTCAAGCTCCCTTTAAAAGAGCTTAAACCAATATATATATATAATATCTGTCCACTCCCATAGGATTAAGCTACAAGAAACCCTTTTCAGACCCATAATACACACCGCTTTCATCCTCAATCCAAATAGCACCAAATTGCAAAGCAGAAAATGGAATCATAATAAGTAATAAAAAAGAGTAAAAGACAGTAATAAATAATACCTTGTGGATGCCGTTAGCTCGGAGGATGAGGACGGAAGCAGAGGCGGCGCTGCCGACGAAGAGGGAGGCGACGGCGAAGGCCTTGAGAGGCATGAAACGTGAATCCCCTGCATACCCTTTGGAGAAGGAACGCATACCCAAACCCAGTTGTGCAGCACTCGCCACCCCCCACAACCACTGAATCACATCGCCACCCCCCTCCATTTCCTTTCTCTTCTCCTCAGTTTCAGTTTATGATGCAATTTGGATGTTGCATTTTTTTTTTCCAGGGTCTAAGGTTTATGTTGTATTTTAATTTTAATTCTTTTTTTTTTTTTTGGTAATCAGTATTTTAATTTAATTTTAATTTTAATTCTAATAATCAAGAATTATTTTATCAATTTTTAATGTATTAAAAAAATTTAATTTCTATATACTGTCATGATAAAATATTTTTACACAGACATCCAATAATATTTTAACAACTCAACATTATTATTATTTATTTATCTATCTTAGTTATTAAAATAAAAATACACATCTCAAAATATCAGTGGATGTAAGTGTAAAACTTTTATTTTAGTCCTTAAAAACAAACACTTTTCCTTAAAAAAAAAAACACTTTTTGGCATACTTTTTTTCTTACCATCACATATGAGATATTTGTTTTTTTTTTTTAAACAATATTTGTTTTATTCATAAGCATCTTTAACATCTGGAAATGACTTCCTATTTATTGCACTATGTTTTATTCTCAATCACACTTTTCGGAGGCATTCAAATATTTATTATACTAAACATTACCTAAAGTTGTATTTATTAAAAAATGTTTTTATGTCCTTTATTATAATTTCATAAGATAAAAAATCACTTTTCGAATATTACACCTAAACTCCTTTAAATCACTTTTAAATGAGTAAAGATTCATTTTGATCGCTGACAAATTTCATGGTACCCGATTTAGTCTCCGAGAAAAAGAAAAAATCACCTGTTAGTCCTTAACAATTACAAATGTGGGACATATTGGTACCTCCGTTAATGTCTATTAAGAAGGCTTCGTTAGTGTGCTGATGTGGTCCGTTAACTCATCCAGCTGTCCGTTAAGGGACTAAAATGGGCCTAAAATTTGTCAGGGACTAAATTAGGTACCCCTTTAGTCTTCTCTCCCTCAACCCCTTATTCTTCTCTACCTCATCTTCCTCTTTATCTCATGGCAAAACCATATCCTCTTACCCCTTGTCTTCTCTCCCTCAACCCCTTATTCTTCTCTACCTCATCTTCCTCTTTATCTCATGGCAAAACCATATCCTCTGGGGGAGGGTATTTCACCAATGGTCACATACTCATCACAATTGAACTCCCCCATTGCAATGGAAGCTTGTCTATTAGGTGTAGTCCTCAATTTTTGTACCCAACAAGAGAAAAGAGCGGGGCGGGGGGCGGGGGCGGGGGCCGGGGGGGGGGGGGGTGGGGGGGGGTTCAATTGAATAAACATAAAACCAGAGCAGAACGTTCATAAAACAAAAAATAACATAGTTCCAATATCATATCACTAAACATAGAATTAACCATTTTCAATCTTTAAGCTAAGCTATCAAATAACATTCATCAAAAAAATACCAACTTTGTCAAATTTACTAGCAACATAGATCTTCGACATTAAAAAAAAAAAAAAAAAAGATAGATAGATCTTTGACATAGATCTCAGTTGACCCAAGAGAAATGGAACAAACCCTCTCCCAAGAGTATTGAACCCATTAATGAAAAAAGTGAATCAATATTGTTGCACTATAAAAAGAGTGACTTGAGAGAAAGAGTGGAAATCAGAGTGAAACATGGTTAACGAACAAACCATGAAATATTTTAATATCGTTCTAGGGTTTGAGGGCCATTTGCTGAGCTGTGGAGCAGAGAAAGAGTTGGGTTTAAGGTGTGAATGTGAAGTGGTTGGGACTGAAGAAGAATAAGAAGAAAAGTTGAGAATGTGAAGTAGGAATTTCAATTTGGAATGATGATGATGATGATGATGATGATGAGGAGGAGGAGGAGGAGGAGGGAGCGGTTTTGGGTATTTTTCCCCAAATTTTTTGTAAAAGAAATAAATTACATGGTGGAAATATATTAACTTATCTTAACGGGACAACTAGGCAAAATAACGGAGGTCAATAAACGGAGATAGACGGAGGGACTAATATGTCTCATGTTTGTAATTGTCAAGGACTAACGAGTGTTTTTTTTTTTTTCTTCTGAGGGACTAAATTGGGTATCACAAGATTTGTCAGGGACCAAAATGAACATTTACTCCTTTTTAAACTAATAGGCAAACGCAATATAACTTTTTTTTTTTAGATAAATCACTTTTATTAAAAACTATTGTAAAGAATCCTTTTTTAAGTCTAATCAAATGAACCTTAAGAAATGAAAAAAGATTTCATTGACAAGTAATATAATTAATACATTAATTCCAGTATAATTATCGCCGAGGTTGGTGATTTTCATTGATCATATAGAGGCGTGTTTTACATTAATTTAAACATTAATGTACCCAAAACAATATATTAAATAACTTACTTTCTTTTGTTTAGCCCCATTTAGTATTATAGTCTCATAGAGGCTTGTGCAAATTTTTTTTGTCTTTGACTAGTTCTCTATAGACAAAGTTGTGAGACTAACCTTTGGTCGAGGTCAGGGACGGCCCCAGAAATTTTGAGTAGTGGGGGCAAAATTATATATCATAAATATTTTTATAAAAAATTATACAAATGCATAAGCGATAAAATAATGAATATACATTAACTTCTATAAACGTGCTTTCATACTTTGTGATTGTTGTATATTTTATCATTTTCAATACTATCAAAATTATTTTTATATGTACATGACCAAGTTGTACTAAAAAAAAAAAGTGTTATATAAAGTAGGATTGTAGAGCAATAAAGACAACATTTTTAATGTTATTTAGAGTAGGATTGTAAAAACAATGGGGCCAATATAATTTTCTTAGTGGGGCCAACAAAAATATTTATCTAAGATTGAATTAAAAATGTAAAACTTAGTGGGGGCAACTGCCCCCAATATCCTGTATATAGGTCCGTCCTTGGTCGAGGTGATGGTTTTATAAAGTACCCCAAAATGACGACTTCAGGATTCGAATTCCTGACCTTACAAAGTTCACCCTAAACCCTAAACCCTGCAGGCAAAGTTCACCTTTTCCAAAGTAAATGCTTGTGCAATTTGATTATATATATATTTTTTTTGTTTGGTTTAAATAAGTTTTTGGTCCCTGCAAAGTTCATCAATTTTAGTTTTAGTCCTTGCAAAAAAAATTCTTAGGATTTTTTCCCTGTACTTTCAAAAATTTTGGAAATAGTCCCTACCGTCATCTCTTTCCGTTAACTACTGACGTGACAAACAGAATGTCGTGTTAGCCATGCCATGTCATCCACGTTACATCGACGTGGCGTTCTATTTGCCACATTGACACAGACTAATTAAAAAAATATAGGGACGAAGTCCTAAAACAAAATATACAGGGACTAAAACCAAAATTAAAAAACTTTATAAGAACCAAAAATTTCTTGTTCCTATTCAACTTGCTCAAAAATTTGGCTAGAAAGTAGAAAGAAATCATACATTGGGGCCACATATTTCAAATTGACAAATCCTTTCATTTGGTATGATTTCTAGTACCCAGGGATATCGAAGTAATTTCTTATTCATGTTCGATTGCTCTAAGATTTGGCAAGAAAATAGAAGAAAAAATCTTACAATAAGGGCACGGGGATAAAATTGTCAAATTCATTCTTATGGTATAATTTCTAGTACTTGGGGATACCGAAGTAGTTTCCTATCCCTGCCCGACTTGCTTTGAAATTTGGCCAGAAAATAGAATTTTTTTTGTTTAAATAAGTTTTGGTGCCTGCAAAGTTCACCAATTTTAGTGTTAGTCCCTGTAAATTTTGTCTTTGGATTTTGTCCCTGTATTTTCAAAATTTTGGAAATAGTCCCTGCTGACGTGGGAAACAGAATGCCACGCTAGTGCCACATGGATGATGTGACACTCTATTTGCCACATCAGTAGTTAATGAAAAGAGATGACAGTATGAACTATTTCCAAAAATTTTGAAAGTACATGGATGAAATCCTTTGAATTTTTTTTGCAGGGACTAAAACCAAAATTGGTGAACTTTACGAGGACCAAAAACTTATTTAAATCTTTTTTTTTTAGAAAAGTTCATTTGATCACTCTAAAATCTAAAATTGTTCTGCTTACCCGCTAGACATTCAACAATATTTCAATAAGTCATTGTATTAAAATGGATGACTATCTAAGTGTCTATTGATTAATTCCTTTTTTAAAAAAACTTATTTTAACTAATTAATAATTAATAAATATTATTTGAATTTTTTAAGTAAAAAATTAATATAGAAAATTAGAAATAGTATTAAGTCAACTAAAATTCCTTGAAGATATGATAGGTTGGCCTGAGTAATCTTAGAAGGCAAGTTCTAGGGTGGACCACTATGATAGATGGTACCACCGTGCACAAGTTTGATTTTTAATATCGGTCATATGATCGTCAAGGTTTATAGGATCTAATAATAGACTTTCTACATATGATTTTTTTCCCTTTTTCTCCACTCTTCCCTCTCCCCTTCCTCTGCCCCCTCTCCGGCAGTTACCTCCCTGCCAGCACCCAATCTGCCGCCATGCAAGCCACCTTAGGTGGTCTTCGCCATCGCCGCATCGACAATCCCCTCCCCCATTCAAGCCTGCGGCCACTAGATCGACATCGTACCTGAACTCCCCTTGGTCGTCAGCGACACCATTGAAGGCGTCGAGAAGAGCAAGGAAGCGGTTAGCGCTCTGAAGCAAATCGGCACCATCGCCGATGCCGAGAAAGCAAAAGATAGCCGCGGAAGATCATGAAAGTGTTCTGGAACTTTCCTGGTGTCGAGGTGGCGAACATGGAGAGACAGGTCGGCATCAGCGTCCGTCTGGTGGAGGTGCGTACATGTCTGGATGGCGGAAAAAGAAGGGGGCAGATCAGAGTCAGACAGTTGGAAGGGAAGAATGAGGAAGAGGAAACAAATCAACATCGGAGGGTGTACCATATTACTGTAACCCACATAAATCTAATGGTTAAAGTCACTTGTACACGGTGGTACCACCTATCATAGTGGTCCACCGTAGAACTTGCCAACCTTAGAACGTCAAAGCAGTTTGTGGTAGTTACTTCAATATATCAAGATACTAGTAACAAACCAATTCTTTCTATTTTAGGATAGTAAGCTAGTCTCCAAATTAGCATATTCCTTATATATAGATAAAAGTAGATTTACTTAGTTTGTTGGTCTCCGAACTATTTAGAAATTTTCAAATAGATTAGTGTATTTTAAAAGTTTGTAAATGGATCCTTGAACATATATAAGCTTTGTAATTGAGCCTCTCATATACTTTTTCGTTAGGGCTTCATTAAGTATCCATTAAGTGTTCCATTAACTCGTTATTTGTGTGTCCCTAAACTTTTCGGAAAAATTCAAATAGGTTCCTATACTTTTTAGGAAAACTCAAATAGGTCCCTGTATTTTTTAGAACTTTAACGAAACCCTAACGAAAAACTATATAAGAGATCTAATTACAAAATTTTATATGTATTTAGGGACCCAATTATAAACTTTTGAAATTTAAGGACCTATTTTAAAATTCTCAAATAATTCAAATACCAATAGATTAATTAAACCACAAAAATAATATAAAGTTAGTTGAAGGCAAGTGATTGGATTTTTAAGTCGGTAGCCACTGAGCTGAAAAGTACTTTTTTTTTTTTTTACACCAACCAAATCATTTCAATTCATTGCAAATAACATTCCAAATACATAAAGGAACTAAATGAAAGATAGTGCGAGTAGCATAATTGATAGACGCCCTAGCTAAGATATGAGCGCAACTATTTGCTTGTCGCCTAGCAAAAACAACTTTGTAACTATTGTTAGAAGATAAAATGGATCTACACTCCTTGATAAGGTTGCCATATTCAGAAACATCATCATTACTTGGCTTGTTAATATGATCTACCACTTGCAATCTGACTCAAAAATAACAAAGTTGAGGTTTGTGAATATTGCCCACTTAAGAGCTCGCAGAACACCCCAAGCCTCACCCTCAGTCGCAGACATGCTTGCGTTGAGCCATTCTGTCCTTGCAACCATAGCAGTGGTTATTGATTGGCGCGCATGGGTCCAAGAATGCAGGACAGCCCTTGCTCTATGAATTACTTGTTGAGAGGTCTCATGAACTTCATCCCAGTGCTTCAAATTTCGAGATTTCCAAAGGCTCCAAAGTGTCATACTGAACGTAACCCTTTGCTGGCTAGTCATCTTACCACACACCTGGAAGAAAAGGTCTTTAAAGTCATCACTGCACAGAAGATGTGGTTCAATGATATGCCATAAAGAGTGCAAACTCCAGCACTCTCTACTAAGATCGCAATCCAGGAAGTAGTGCCAAGAAGTTTCGGGCTCTCTCTGTTACAACAAAAACACAACATAGAGCACTCTACTCCTTATGTTTTTAGAATTTGGCAGAAAGGATTGGAGGTTACTAATGACACAATTTTGGTTTATAAATAGTTTAGAGTTTAGACAATCTCGTTGTAAAGTCCCACAACAACCACAATCAATCAATAAAAGCATACTTCCCTCTATTTCTGTTTTATTTTGGCTAAACTATATTTTTGATCACCTATCTTTATTTTAGGTTTCAATTTCATTCCTTTTTTATTTTTGTTCCAAAACGATCCCTTATTTTGCAAAATTATACTAATGTGATCCATTTTTTATTTTTTGTTCCAAAATGATCCCTCATTTTGCAAAAGTTAAACTAATGCAATCCCTTTTTGTTTTCAAAATGGTCACTCTTTTATTTTATTTTTTTCGAAATGATCCCTTATTTTGCAAAAATTATATCAATTTGATCTTCTTCGTACCACAATTTAAACAGAAAGGATCACATTGAAACCTAAAATAACGATAAAGGACCAAAATGAAAAAAAAAGGCCAAATTGAAACCTAAAATAAAGACAATGGACCAAAAATATAATTTAGCCTTTTATTTTCACTTCTTAGTTACCCCTGTTATTATATGCTGCATTTATATTTAGCTCAAATCTTATCCATTGCTACTATTGATTATGTAGAAACTTCTACCTTAATTTCCATTCAGGAGCTTCCTTTAGTATCCTAGAAACCTGCAGTGAGGGACAGAATCCATTTCTCAGTATTAGTTGTGCGATTATTGGGAATCAATGATTTATGAATTAGAGTAAAACTTGTTACGCATATACCCAACACTTCTTCATTGGTTGTGACAACACCTTCTGTGATGGCATTTCTTAGGAACTTATAAATACTTTAAAGTTTTCAATATTGATCAGATGATCATCAATAAAATTAATATCTATGGTTTCACAGCTTGGCAACAAACTACTCTTAACATTGTTCACCCAAAAAAAAATTGAAACCATGAAATGAAGATGACCAAGTAAAGCCGTAATTTCTGCTTAAATGACAAAATATTTATGGAAACAACTAATCTAGTAATCTCCATGAGGAAAGAAAAAATATCCCATTGAAATGCCATCTAAAACAGAGAGTAATGATATTTAGACACAAAAATGGTATCCAACACCGTATAAAAACACTCCCCGCTTATTTTTTGTTTTCTTCTCTTTCATCATATCTTTCATCACTCTCAAAACACTAATAAGCTCTACGATGTCTATACAAGATGTCCAAATTGTGTGTCCAAATATCTCTACTCTAAAATAGAAGGTTACTATTCAGTATCCATAAACAATAATATCGTAAAACAATGTATTTGTCAATGAGTAATGTTATTTGTACACCTAGACGATACCTGTGGAATCTGGTTAATGCAGTTCAAATATGTGGTTAATTATGTTCAGTGAATGATGAATGGATGTAACAAGGTGTCACAACTCATTAACCATCCACTAACCGTGATTAACCACATATTTGAACTGCATTAACCACGATTTTTCAGGTGTTCAAATCAGTAGATGGTTAATGAATGTAACAAGGTGCCACAACTCATTTACCATCCACTGAACTTAATTAACCACATATTTGAACTGCATTAACCAGATATCGCAGTTATCGCCTAAGTATCCAGAATCTAGGTGTACAAATAACATAACTCATGTCAATCGACTTTGCAGCCAAGGTGGAAGGAGAGGGAGAATAAAGCATCAAATCGAACATCAAATTATAAAGAGTTCAACATAAACCCTCCTAATCAATCCTAGCTCAACTGTCTTCAAGCCTTGCTACTCAACCGATCCAACTTAACTTCCCATAAATGATTTACTAGAACAAAAATTAAAGCATAAGAAAATTGTTCACGTCCAATCCAACTCCAAAACAGAACTATCATTATTCATTAGACAATACTCATATGAATAATGCATCAGTGCATTACAATTAACAGGTACGTTAGGAAATAATCAGGATAACCTCATCTTGTATCTTCAGAGTAGGCGACACCTTAGAGGCCTCAATGTGCAATAATATCTTCTTTTGACAAAGCAAGTCCAGGGATCTAGGGCCTGATTACTTTCCAGAAATATTTTCAATTTTCATTTTCTAAAATTTATATTGATTTTAAATTACTAACAAAAAGATGGAAGACTTCTACAAATAAATAATTGTGAACAAGAGAAGATGAAGATTAGTTAGGGAAAATGCATTTCCGGAAAAAATGAAAATAATCACATTTTCAAAATTTCTGGAAATACTATATTTGTTTTCAAAAAATGAAAAAGAAAATGGTGAAGGAAATACTAAAATCAATATAGATTTTAGAAAATGAAAACTGAATGTTTTTAGAAAGTCAACAGGCCCTAAATATGTCTGAGAAGCTTTTAGAGTGTAAAAGAAGATTTGCCATATATTGCTCACATACTGGAAATAAGTCTCCTAATAAATTAAAATGCCACTTGGTACCAGAATATGAGAACTGAGCCTCAACTTCTCATCTTTTGTCTAATATTTGGCCTTTGCCATCTCCTACATAAACATAAAGTCAGATGCATGATTCCCATGGGTCATGACAGGACCCAATAATCTCTTAACCTATTATCAAAGGAATACTATTAAAAATATAAAAGGAATAATAAGCCCATGTGCAAATATGAAATCAATGAGTCAAGTAGAAATTACATAAGTGTACAAATGATCCAATCCTCTTACCTTGACAGAATCACCTCTTTAAAGAAGAACTTAGCATTGACAGAACTTCAGGTTTCTTTCTCTAAACTGCAATCTGGTCTAGAAAATAAAGCAATGCAAGGCAAGATATTTGCAGGCCATTTTCTATGACTCAGTGCAAAGCAGATAGATTTTGTTACAAACTTTCCATCATCAAAAGTTTCATAATCTGTACTAATTTATGCGGTTGTTCCTGAAAATCATTATACACAATACTGAGTTTAAATACTATGTTCATTACACTGGCAATTTACTGTGATAGAATTGCTCAAACCAATGTTTTGGAGCGGCGGGATGAATTTTAAAAACTCGAGCTACAAATTTCTTTTCACTGTTTGCAGTCATACTTCGAATGGAATATTTTTTACAGCACAGACCCTTTTCTTTAAGCCACATATGGAATCTGTACCTAGGTATAATTCGGTACTCTAAGTGGTAATGCAACATTGCTGGAAAAATATCCACAGTCTAAAGTAGTTCCCATTTCCTGATGGAAGAAATTCACCTTTCGCACTAAAATTTCAGAACTTTGGTTAAGAATCCTGGGAGTCATTCTTACCATCATACAGAGCTTTGAGAATTCAATCCTTGAATGTAGCAGGCAATCAAATCTTTCCTGTAACTGACAACTAGTGCCATGCAAATGATTCAAGACATTCATGGTCAAAGCATTTTCTCCAAAGCCCAAGGCATGCAAGAAATTTAATTTATTAACAGTATGAACTCGAGCTCTTGAAGTGAGAATTATCCTTAAGCCATCTTGATAATCTTTATCCTTATCTTCATTTGGATAGCGTGTGATATAACCTGCCAAAAACCAATGATATCCATCCTTGATTTTGTTGAAGAACCACTCATGTAAACCCAAAGCCTTCATCACATTAGGCAGATTAGCCATTTTGTTTGTTCCCAACACATGTGCATAATTTCGACAAACATCCTCCAGATCTTCAGAGCTCAGACTAAAGTGTTTCAACAGCTTCAACACATTAACCACCGGCGTCTCCAAATCTAGATTCACCAATTCCGGGCACCGTAGAATCAACTGAGCCACTTCTTCCTTCTTCATGCCAAATCTACAGAAATACTCTACCTTTTTAACCAACTCTTCTTCTCTATGTTCAAGAAACATACTTTTATTCCTCCCCATGAGTTCCCCAAACTCCCCATTCCTGCCACTTAAATCGAAAAAACAGCCTTAATTTTCTACACACCTCATGCCAAGAATGCACATTCCCCTCAACAGACCTAGCCAAACCAAAATCTAAAAAAACCAGCTTCAGATCATTAAACAGCCCATCAATTCCAACACCCACTTGGCCTTCCTCACTCAAAACAAGAGGGAAAGCTAAACATATACCAATGACTTCAGTATTACCAAAACCATACCCTTTAAACTCACAAAGGTTAGCCTTCAACTCAGAACCACTTCACCTAAATATAGAACTCCTCTCCATATACAACACAGACAACTTTTCCCAAGGAAACCCAAAATCACAAAGAGCACAAGCAGCATCCAAAAGGGTCCCATCTTGAGAAAAGAAAACCTTGTTATAAGGCAATAACCTAGATACCATATTGTACTCTATGCCTATGCTTTCAAAAAAGACTTCAAATTCATTAATGGGGTGGTACCTTAGGACTTTCTCAAAGCTTTTATAGAAAGTGGAAGGTGAAAAATCTACCTTTTCAATGAGATTTGTAAGAGAACAAATGGTGTTGTTACCAATGTGCTCTGCATAAGTAAAGGGCATGCACCTTGTGGCATGGAGATAGTCAGTGAGGGCTTTCTGGGCTTCACGAAAAGCAAAGTTTCTGTGCCTTGTTGGGATCTTAGAGAGGTTTGGGAGCTTAGTGGTGGAAAAATGGCGGTGGTGGATGAAGAAGGAGAAGGATTTGGAGAACATGGTTAAGGGGAAGGGTTTATGTTTTTGGCTATTTGCCTTTACAGGTTCTCATAGCCTATGCAATTGCATCAACCTTTGGGAGTTGATGGAACAAAAGCATCAAGGTTTTAGAGCTGGATAACCAAAACCAAACCACGACACCTAAATCGTGTCTCTGTTTTAGGCTCTGTTTCAGTATTGGATGATAAATGAGATAGACTAGGATTAAGGTTTAATTAACCTATACATTTGGAGGGTGTTTGGGAAAGATGTTTTTTTTGTGACTTGAAGCTGTTTTACTCATAAAAAGCTATTTTGTGAAAAAATTATGATGTTTAGGTATAAAAGATTATTTGATAAAAAAGTTTTTTACCCAACATTTTAGCTGTTTTGCATAAGCTACTACACCCAACTGTTTCATTGTTTTAGAAAAAAATCACTTTCTAATCTGAAGCAACATGACTGTTATACCCTTTCCCCAGCGTATATGAGAAGATTTTTGTAGAGAGCCAATGGCACACAGTGAGCTACTATTTATTTGGCTTAACATATTGATTATTTATTTAATTAATATTATTTATTTATATTATGTTTTTGTTAATTTTTTTGTTAAAAAATTAAATATCTTAACAAGTTTCAATGTTAAAAAAGCTTAAATATTAATAATATAAATAAATTACTCCATACCATTTTTCGTAATTTACTATATAAAAATGATTTTTTTTTTGCACCACCCAAACGATCTTAAAATCGCTTTTCAGCAAATATACCCAAACAAAAACATATTCTGATTATTATAACAATAATCGATTATTTGAAAACAGATTATTAGCATAATCTTTTTTTTCCAGCTTTCCCAAACACACCTAATTTGTTTGGGATGATGGAGTGAGATGGTTAGCAATAGAGTGAAGTGATGAAAATCCACTAACCCATTGTTTGGCATTTTTTTCATTAATGGAGTGAGATGGTTGATGATGGTAGCCCAAACCACTTCACTCCATCCAAAACCTCTCTTTTTCATACCCTCCAAATTTGGGGGTTTTGGGATTTTCTTCCATTTTCTCATTAAACTTCCAATCAATAGAGTGGAATGCCTTACATTTCCACTCTACTTCATTATTAACTACTATATTCCATCACCTTGAAAACTTCCAAACATAACCTTAAAGTTTGTAAGTACATCTCTCGTTCAATTTTTCGTTAGGGTTTCGTTAAGGTTTCAAAAAGTATGGGAACCCATTTAAATTTTCCTAAAAATTATAGGGACTTATTTGATTTTATTTTATTTTTTCAAAAAGTTTAAGGACCCATAAAGACGAATGAATTACATTTAATGGATACTTAACGAAACTATAATGAAAAAAAATGTATGGGAAATCTAATTACAAATTTTCTAAGTATTCAAGAATCTAATTACTAATTTTTAAAGTATTGAGACCTATTTAAAACTTTAGAAATAGTTTAGGAACATTCAGAATAATTTAACCTAAAATTAAATAAAATGAAATGAAATGGTAAAATTCATAAATGCTTTCACTTTTTATTTGAAAATTTAAGTAGATGAGGATGAAATGGGAAAATAATAATTATAAATGGTTTATTTTTTGTTTATATTTTTAATTAGTATACATTTACTCATAATTGTAAAACATCATTTTATTTTTTCATACTTTTAAATTATTGTAAAAGTTAATGAAATGATTTTTATTAATTTCACTGTTTTCTTAAAATAGAAAATAAAGTGAATATAAAATATTATCTTCGTAATTATGCACAAAAATACATCAATTAAAAATAAAAAGAGAAGATAAATGAAATACAATTTTTTTTAGTTCCATATTATCCGAGTCACACACTTACCAAAACTTTAATTATTTTCACATATTATATATGATTGTATTCATTAAATAATATTATTTCTCTTAAAAAATATTTGCCAAAAAATACTTGAAAAACAAAAATCATAGTATATTTAAGATAATTACCAGCAGTAAGAAAAATTTGCAAAATGTCATTTTAGTTAATTAACATTGCATCTTCCGGCCCTCATCGCAACCTATTTTTATTTAAAAAAAATAAATAAATACTCAAATTAATTTCTAAAGAAATTTCCTTCAGACGTATGAATTGTGACTTTTTATGTGAAAAATGTTATCTGTATACCTAGACACCTAACAACTTGGTTAATAATGTACAAACTTTGATTAGTGATGTCAAAATCTTAGTTATACAAATAGCATTACTGACATGCATAAATGTAAGGCGGTGGGTGCAGTATATAGTAGGGGTGTCCATGGGTCGGGTTGGGTTGGGTTTAGTGAGTTTTGGCGCCCAACCCAATCAAAGATGAGTGGGTTGGGTTGGGTTGGGTTTACCAAAATAAATTATGAAACCCAAACTAATCCAACCCGACCATTTATGGGTTGGGTTGGGTGAGTCGCCGGGTCTGACAAGAAACGCACAAATGTTCAATTTTGTGTCGGGTCTGCGGGTCTGTCAAGGTAGAAAACATGGAAAAATCTCAAAAATGATGAATAAACATGTTTAAAACTTTAAATAACATCAACAACCATGAATTAAAAGTCTAAAATATCAATAACCGTCAACTAAAAGTCTAAATTATCATAATGAAAAAGTAAAAATCATCAACATTCAACAACCATTAACACAAAACTAAGTAATATGGGTTGAGTTGGCTTCAGTAGATTTGGAATTCTGAAACCCATTGTCCAACCCATACTCTATGGGTCCTATGTCTTTTTACCCAACTCAACCCAATCACCCGAACCAACCCACAAAATTTGGGTTGGATTGGGTTGGATTGGCCTGTTTCGTGGGTCTACCCAGATCCACGAACACCCCTAGTATATACTTTGTATCATGTGGTTCTAAATTGTGCTTGGAGGAAACCTCTTAATTAGGGGTGTACTACATATGTCATGTCATGACCATTGAAGTTATTTCGGAGATATTTTTAATAATTAGGAGTGATCTATTTATATTAACATTTGTAGCAGTAATAAATTTAGGAGAAATGTTATTCTGACATCCCATTTGGGATAACTATATTGATAATTATGGTACTGTAACACTATTATAACACTACAGTACCTGACCTTTTTTTTTTTTTTTTTTTTTTTACAAATTTTGACTTTTAAAAAATAAGTAAAAAATTTAGCTTTTTTTAATACTAATATTTTTGATTAATTATGTGTAAATATATGGTTAATTCAATTCATTATATGGTTAATGAGTCATCCTAAAGCTTACAATTATTTTCCACAACCATGTTATATAAATGGTTAATTCAGCATCCTGACACTTCCAAGTTTTTAAACATCCAAGTTTTTAAATGGTTATATAACTGAATTAACCATTTATATAATTGAATTAACCATCCATTTTCAAAGGATTAACCAAATATTTTTAAGTGATGTTTAAAAACTTGGAAGTGTCAGGATGCTGAATTAACCATTTATATAACTAAATTAACCATCCACTTTCAAAAGATTAACCAATATTTACATGGTTGTGAAAAATAATTGTAAGCTTTAGGATGACCCATTAATCATATAATGAACTGAATTAATCATATATTTACACGTAATTAACCAAAAATATTAGTATTCAAAAAAGCTAAATTTTTTATTTATTTTTTAAAAGTCAAAATTTGGAAGGAAAAAAAAAAGGTACGATACTGTAGCACTAAAGTAGATGTTCCCATGGATGTCTAAATCCTGATGTCGAAGATAACATTTCTCTAAATTTAGTTTACCAGTAAAGCATTTTTATTTTTGGATTAGCATGACCCTTTTAATATTTTATACCGTTGGAAGAAAATAAAGTCAACAATTAGTAGTGAGTGTGAGTTAAAAATGACTTATACCGGTGTAAGTTGATCCTTCCCCTTTAATTATTATTTGGTGTAGAGTTGGACCCATGTCGTGTGGATACAAAGACCCGTAGACTAGTCTTGATTTGTATCTCAGGGATGCGCCTTACTCAACAACCATTGATAACCTGATGATACCATATAAATACCATCTTTTTTATCTTTCCAAAACCAACTATTAGAAAGCGAATCATCCACAAACATAGGATCCATGATTGAAGGAGGTAAATTGGTGACCATTTTCTCCATGCACCACTTCCCTCTCCCCCAAAGATCTTTTAAGGTGAGATTAGTGTTGGAAATGAACAACATTGCATAGGGGACTATTACCAAGCCATTCTGTGTACCAAAAGGATGTAGAAACCTCATACCAAATCCCTCACTAAAAGCACCGTTCGCTTTTGTTATGCTACTACTGCACCCATAACCTATGTTTCTCATTCAACAGACTCCGAATAAGGTCAGATTTGTCAGCCCTGTATCACGAATACCCAAACCACGAAACGTCTTGGGTGTTACAAGAGTAAGAGTATTCCAATTAACAAGGTTCAAACCATGCCTCATACCATCCTTAGCTCAAATGAAGTTGTGGGTCATAGTGTTAAGACGAGAACACACACTCATAGGCAGAAACTAAATTTACATGGAATAAATAGAAATGGAAGAAGTAACAGACTTGGCCAAGTAAATTCTACCAGCCTTGTTTAAAAGATTTCCCTTCCAAGCTGCCATACTATTTTGAACTTTATCTGTTAGAGAATTATAGACATTTTTATTAACCCTTCCTTGAAACAAATTGAAAACCCAAATACTTCCCCAAATCTCCAACACAAATAAACAAATCCTTCCTATGACTAGATACTTAGAAGATCACATAGCAAGAGATTTTTCATGATTTACCTTAAGATGCGATGCCTTGCAAAAGTCTTTTATAGTATTAGATATGTTTAATTACTCTGTAGGTCCCTATACTTTTTAGGAATTTTTAAATAGGTCCCTATACTTTTAAAATTTGTAATTAGGTCCCTGAACTATTATTTCATTTGTAATTAGGTCCTTATACTAAAAAAATTTGTAATCGGGTCCTCGAACTTTTATAAAGTTTTCAATTGAGTCCCTGAACAAAAAAATTAATTAATTTGGTCCTTGAACTTATATAAAATTTTTAATGGAGTCCCTAAATTATAAAATTCGTTAGTGATATGTTGAACTGAACGGAATATAACTGATTTCATCAAAGCTGGCTATTTAATAGTAGTTCGTGGAAGATGAACCTTGAGATATTGTCAGAATAAAATGTAGCAAGATGTAACAAGATGAAGTGAGATGTAGTAAGTTGCAAGTGAGGAAACTATTTTGGACGAAATTATTTCAAGGAAGGGATATATAACCGTAAAACATAAATCGGGGAAGTAATGAACTATTTGTTCAGATGGAGGAAAAGCAATTACAGGTTAAGCTTTGGTTTTCTGACTCAATATTTTGGTCTCTTGCAACCTTAAATACAAATTTGAGGGAATTCCAGGCCACGTTTAACATCAGCGGACTTAAAGACCTCTTCACGGAACCCTACCCCAGGGACTCCATTGAAAATTTTATATAAGTTCAGGGACCCAATTAAAATTTTTTAGTTCAGGGACCCAATTAAAAACTTTATAAAAGTTAGAGGACCCAATTACAAATTTTTTTAGTATAGGGACCTAATTACAAATGAAATAATAGTTCAGGGACCTAATTACAAATTTTAAAAGTATAGGGACCTATTTAAAAATTCTCAAAAAGTATAGGGACCTACAAAGTAATTAAACCTATTAGATACAAGTCTTACTTGATTATTGCTTGCTTGGCAAAAAACGGAATGACGTCATCCACAAAAAAATAGATAAGATAAGCTTGCGCCACCTGGGGAAACAGTGAAAAGATATGCCAGAGACCATTGTTGACCTTATGCTAAATATTAAGCACTAATCACTCAATGCCAAGGACAAAAACATAAGGAGGAAGGGGTCCCCCGAAGGATCTCCCTTGAGGGCCAAAAGCTATCCAACTTAGTATCATTCCAAAGAATACACAGGTCGGTAGAACCAATATTTAAAAACCAAACCGATCATTAAATCAATGAAGGCATCGATTCACGATTCATTGGTCCAATTAAGGTCCAATTATGGTTGAATCAGTTATTATTTTAATTTTTTTATATAACAAGATATTTAAAAAAGGTAAAGGAAAGAAAAGGAAAAACAAAATAAAAAAAAGGGAAAGTACAAACTACAAAGCCAAACTAGCTTTGTTAGAGTACTACTATAAGAAAAGGGTCCATTATCGATGGATAATTACCAACGGACATCATTTCCATCTATAGTGAGACAATTTCCGACGGATTAAGCCGTCGGTAAGCATGAATATATAAATTTTTTATTAATATTTCTATATACTAAGTAAAACTTTACCTACTATTTGGTTCCGCCAAAAAATAGGGCTCTGGATGGTGCTCACCCCAACCATGCTCAGGGCCATCACTGATAATAAATATTTAAAAAGGTACACTCAAGTTGATATATGATTGATTAATGGAATACACTGACAGTGTAAAGTTTTTTTTATACTGTCAGTCAATTATAAATTGACACATCATTTAAAATATTTGACTCTTATCCTAATCACCTTAAAAAGCTAGCCACAAATTCCATGATTTCTGATTAGTCGTCAGTGTAAAATCTTTACACTAACAGTGCATAAAAATTAACTTTAAAAAAAATATTACACTGAAATGTATCAAAGTTAAATAAGATATTTAAATAACAATTTTACATGCCGACTTTTCGTTAATTTCCTTGTATAAATCAAAATTGTTGGCATTCATCATTTTCGTGAAGGTGATTGTGGTGTTTAGTTGTTAGACGACATTTTATATTTACACGTCCACAGTAAAAAGTTGCATAATAGATAATGTTATAGTGATTAATTATATATTATTCTTTTTTTTTTTTTTATGTACAAAAGCTTAGGTGAGTTAGATCCCGAGGGCTCAGTAAGGTCAGGGTAGGCCGTACGGCTCAAAGAGCGCTTACAGAGGTACTTATAGATTACCCACCAACGAGGTCCTCACATCCGTAGTGGGATTCGAAATCATGACCTTATGAGTTATGAATCGCATCCTTACCAACTGGACCATCCTTCTTTCGAAAGTTTTGTTAGTATGACTTGGTAGGTACTAGAATAGTTACGCAGCAATATCCAAAAATACAAACTGCTTATAAAAAATAAAATAAAAAATCCAAAATCCAAACCATATTATAGGTGTTTGTTATTGGATTGGTTTACTTTGTATTCAAAATATATGTATATTATATATCTATAGTGGAAAAGTTATCTAAGAGAATAAGCTGTTATCAAGGAAAGCTTTCCGATATATATGTTTCTGGTATCATATCAGTTACTTTTGCATATCCGTAAATATAGGTAATTTGGACTTCAGCATTGGCTTTGAAAGAGAGTGCATGGTTTAAAACCTATATCAGTTAATAGCCATGACAAATTGGAGGTTAATATTAACTTTTTGAAATTATAAAAAACTTAAAAAATATACTGCGTATACAACTATTTATTAAAAACCAAGATTATAAAACAAAATGAGATTTAGTAAATAAAAAGAGAGGATGTAACCCAAAAAAAAAAAAAAGAGAGGAAGTAAGTTAATTTTATAAATCGTCATACATTTAAAGTATATATGGGTAATAAAATCAAATATCAATAATTTATACTTATAAAAATATATTAATAATTTATTAGAATTAATTGTAATATTTTGTCAGTATAAATATTTTTATGCTATTAATTAATCATATACTACTACCATGGTCAGGGTCGTCCTTGAGATTTTGGATGCCCTATACTAACTGAGAAATTGGTGCTTTTTTTTATAAGCTGAATATATATATATATATATATATATATATATATATATATATATATATTTGTGTGTGTGTGTGTGTGGGCGCGTGCGCGTGCTCGTGCATGTGCATGCATGTGTGTGAGGTGAAAAAACTAGTCATTAATTGTTTTAATACAATCTCAAGTGAAATAAAATATTACCGAATAAATGAAAAAGATTACAGTAGCAAACTATAGTAGATTATAGCAAAAATAGTGGTTTGATTCCAATCATTAAAATCTTCATTTGCTAAGTGGTTTGTTCTATGACTTGTACCAAATAACTTACAACAAAAACAAAAAACTCTTTCTAATTCTTTTGAATAAAACAAGTCAACTCTTATCTTGCTCTTCTCCATTAGAACAATAATGAATGTAATATTATGACGAGAAGTGCCTACCAAGATACCTAGTCAGTCAGTCACGTAGGGAGGGACAAAACAAAGAGTTTCTACTTTCTAATTCGAACAGAAGAAGGGAGAATGAGAGTGGTCAAATACAAAGTTACAATTTATTTAGAATTTAGTAATAATATATTAATTTTCTAACAAAAATAAATTCTTTATACTGTATATTATATATTTAGTTAAAATATAATATTAATTGTAAACAGGTCGGCCTATTCCTACTCCTACTTACTAGGCTTGTCAAGTTTTGGGCCTGAATTTTTAAAAACAATTGGGCCCTAAAAAATTTAACTATATAATTTTTTATTTTAATATATACATTACTATATATACTAAGTAAAAAAATTTGGAGCCCCCTAAAAAATGGGGCCCTGCACGGTCGTACCACCAAATCATGCTCAGGGCCACCACTGACCATGGTCCAAGTGGTAAGGAGCTTGGTTCCTCTTAAGCAAGGTCTAGCGTTGGAGTCTTGTGAATGAAAAAAGTAGATACTGGGAGCTCTGCCTCCTTAAATGGGTCTTTTCGACTCGACTGGAATTACAGAATTAGTAGAAGTTCATTAATAACCTAATCATATATTGCTATATCATTAAAAAAATAATTGACTTTAATAACAATTATCTTAAAAAGTTATACATGAGTTGATACCGGGTTGATAATAGTATTAAAAAAAAAAAATTACACCGAAATGTATCAAAGTTAAATAAGATGCTTAAATAACAATTTTTTTTTTTTTTGGGTAAAAAGATATTTAAATAGCAATTTTACATAAAGACTTTTCGTTAATTTTCCTATAAAACGAAGGTGTTGGTTATCATCATTCACGTGAAGGTGATTGTGGTGTTTAGTTGTTAGACAACATTTTACATTTACACGTGTAGAGTAAAAAGTTCCATAATAGATAATTAATGTCATAGTAATTACATGAGTATAGAATGCCATTTCAAAAAAGTTTAGTTAGTAAGACTCAATAGTTACGCGTCAATATCCAAAATACAAATCAATTGTTATAGGATTGGTTTACTTTGCATTCAAAATATATATATCTAATATCTATAGTGGAAAAGTTATCCAAGATAAGCTATTATTATCGAAAAGCTTTCTGATATATATCATATCAGTTACTTTTGATAAATACTTATGATTTGTTTGTTGGCGACCGTAAATATAGGAAATGCAAGATTAAAACCTATATAACTTTCACATGATTTGCAGAATAAAAAGTCAAAGGAAGAAAAAAAATTCAATTAAGCATGGTGATGGAATGGACGAACTTAAGAATTTTGGGGAAAGGATCTTATGGCGTAGTCTATCTTGCTGTTCTGGTGAATGGGGAAGTCATAGCTGTGAAGACTTCAATGCCTAACATGTCTCACTCATTGATGACAGAAGAAAGCATATTGCAATTATTCTCTGGTTGCAATGAAATCGTTCAATGCTTTGGGAGTGAATCCACTTGGGAGAATGGTCATTTAACTAGTTACAATCTCCTCATGGAGTTTGCCCCATATGGTTCGCTCAGAGGCTTAATGAAGGATATCCCTCTCTTGGAGAGTACGGTGAGAGTCTATACGCGAATGCTTCTGAGAGGGCTTGCTCGCATTCATGAAGCAGGAGTTGTTCATTGTGATCTCAAACCAGACAATGTTCTTCTCTTTCCTTCGTCGGAGAACCGCGGAAGGTATCAAGTGAAGATTGCAGATTTCGGACTATCCAAGACTAGATGGGAGAACTTCAATGCTGACTTCTGGAAGCTCAAGTTCAGAGGAACGCCACATTACATGTCGCCGGAGTCAGTCATGGGTCAGATTGACACACCGTTGGATATATGGTCCCTTGGCTGCATGGTACTTGAGATGATCACTGGATTGCGTCCCTGGTGGAATATTGGTTCTAAAGAGGGTATCATGTTTAAGCTTGCGTTCATGAAAGAAGCACCCAAGTTGCATAATGGATTGAGTCAAGATTGCAAAGATTTCCTGAGCAAGTGTTTTGTGAAGGACCCCGCTGAGAGATGGACCGCCACTATGCTTCTCGACCATCCTTTTCTTTCTACTAAATATGATATGAATAAAGATTATAAAGATTATCTATTTAACCCATCATTCATCTCCTATGATTGATTTTATATGTAGCCTAAAGCTTGGTTGTAATGAATTTGATATGGATTGTAGAATCTTTATTATGAGAATAAAATAGCACTTTGTAATAAATGATTTCTAGCATGAATGTTATTCAATGATTTCGTCTATCATTATTATTTTTACTAACACAGTAACACTGTATAGGCAAATTATATTGCTTCTTCGATCAGTTTTCATTTTCATTTACATACCAACTTTGTTTAACCATTAACACTAGTATATATTAAGGATTCGCATCATACTTTGTGTTCAGGAAAATGGTCTGAGACGAGAATTGCTAACGTAAACTTTGCACCAAAAATAAGTTGCTGACTTAAACTTTGACTTCCATCTCAACGAAACTCCTATGTCGATGCTGATAATTATGAAAGCCCATGGTATTCTATTGATCTACTTGATTGTTGCTTAATGGGCATTTTGTCTATAGATAATGGTTAGGACTTAAGATGCATGGTACTTGATTGAGGCTGTATTAATCTTTAAATTAAACCATCTAAATCTCAGGTTGAATTTCATTTTGGTTTGCATGTATATCCCAACCTACCTGGTTATTGCAATAGTCTAGACTATTGCTTTCTCTGATTCGGCAGGGTTGTTTTTTTCCTCCCTTCTGTCAGCTTCTTATGCTCTACGGGTAGCCCCCCACCCACCCACCCTACCTTTCACCACAAATGAAAAATAAAAAAGCAAATTCTACCGTACCCTCAGAAATTTGATGGGTTTCAGTACAGTCAAAAGAAATAAATATTAAAATAATAGGTTTATCAGAAGAAATGTCAACAAAATTTGAAAGTATCGAAAAAATATTGGAAGAAACAAAGAAAAGTATTATCTAATTAATAGAAAATACCAATAAAATTACAAATTATACTATAATAGAATATAAAAAGCGACAAAGGGAAATAAATAATATAAGAGATAAATAAATAATATAAGTAAAGGTAAAGAAATAGATGAAAATAAAGATATTGAAAAAATCAGAAAGGTTCTTGAACAATTAGAAAATCTTTTAGAAGATGAAGAAAAGAATAGATGTATAACAATAAAGGATTTAGAAGAATTATTAAAACTAAAAGATATGGAAAGAATAATAGTAAAACAAGAAACAACTCTAGAACCATCAAAATTGTCTTCACCAGTAACCTCGGTGGAGAGGATAAAAGATGAATACATGGAGACATTAAAGAAATCAAATAACTTAGAAGAAATTCAACAATTATTAGAACAATTGAAAATAATTGAAGAAGAACATGATCAAATACAAAAAATAGATCCCATAGATCAAGTAACAAAAGAAAATGATGAATATGAAGAAATAATTTTAAACTATAGTTCAACATCAGAATCTGAAGAAAATTATATAAAAATTGAAAAAGAAGAATATAGTGGAACAAAGTCCAAAAGAAAATGGGAAGAATATAAATATACTCCTGATGGAGCATGAGATAAATACGAAGAGAAACTATGTGTAATAAGGGATATGCAAGAAAAAATATTAGATGGACAAAAATTCAAGAAGAATTTAAACCTCATTATGAATCAACCAGATCAGGAAATATATTAAATCTAGATTGTGTAAGAAATAAGGAAGAAATATTGTTCCAATGGACTAATGAATTAATATTACTAATAGCAACTGATGAAAAATTTAATAAACTAAATTTGATGGATGTAAAAAACTTTCTAATATTTAAAACAACGGAAAATGTACAAAGGTTTTTATTTAGCATAAAAGATGAAGATTGACAAAGACACGTAAGATTAGTAAATGATAATCAAAATTTTGTAAAAATGGTTATGGCTATGATTTATCATGAATTTATAGGATATACTATATTTGATCAACAAGAAAAAACAAATAAATTCTTACATGAAAAGGCTAAAAATCATTTAAATAAAATGCAAATATGTGACATGTGTCAGATAGAAAGCTTTATTTGTAAATACCAAAAATATTATTATCAATTAGATAAAGAAACTAAAGAAATATATAAATATATCTTTATAGATAAATTACCATTTCCCCTTAGTCCTAAAATAAAGAAATTATGGGAATCTAGGCAAAGTGAAACAACCAACACTTTAGGAGGAATTATTCAAACCGTATACCAAGAATTAAGAGAACAGTAGTGTATGGCAAGAGAAACAATAAGACAATTAAATAGAGGAAGCACTTGAATTTGCTGTGATATTCCAGAAATAGAAAAACCTGGAAATTATGGTTGTGAGAAGCCAGTAAGAAGAAGAAAATATCATAAAAAACCAAAATTAAGAAGAAGATATCCAAGAAAGAAAACATATTATAAAAGTAGTAAGAGAAAATTCCTTAGAAAAAAGAAATCAACATCAAAGAAATATTGCCCGAATAGTAAAAAGAAATGCATTTGTTGGATATGTAATGTTGAAGGTCATTACGCAAATGAATGCCCTCAACGAAAAGAACAAGATTTTAAGGAAAAATCAAAATTAACAAAACAAGTATATCAAATATATGAGCTTGAAACATTAGAAGAATAATTAACTGATACCGAAGAAAGTATATATGAATATCTTGAAGATGAATTATCTTTAGAAGAAATAGAATCCGAAAATACTTATATAAAAATAATAGTAGAAAAAAGTAATAGAGAAACAGAAGCATATATAAATACTGGAGCAAGTATTTGTCTAGCAACAAGAACATTATTTGACAAATGGAAAAAATTAGAAAAACCAATCAAAATACAAATAGCAGATGGATCTATACATCCACTATATTGGGTAGTAACGATAATTACATTAATAATACAAGAAAAATTATTCGTGGTACCAACAATATACCAACAAAATAGCAGCGTAGACATGATTATCGAGAATAACTTCTTAAGATTATATGCCCCTTTTTGTCAATACTTAGAACATATATCATTAAAAACATCATATATTTACCAAAAACAACAAAGAGAAATAATAAATATCCCAATTATTCATTTTTCTGAATGCATTTATTCTAAGAAATCAGAGCTTAGCAAGCAAAATCGTGGTGAGGTAATTAGAGAAGTATATACAAAAATTCGCCATGCATTACTAAATTTAGAATCAAATAGAAGAATTCCAGCTCATATTGAAGAACTTTTAGATAAAGTATGTAATGAATTAAAATATTAATAATAAAAATACTTAATTAACAGAATTAAAACTAAAAGATCCAACAAAGGATGTAAAATGTAAACCCATGATTTATACAAAACAAGATAGAGATGAATTTGCAAAAGATATTGAAGAAATGTACAAAAAAGGATTAATTAGGCCATTAAAAAGTAAGCATTCAGCACCGGCTTTTTATGTGGCAAATCATAATGAAATAAAATGAGGAAAAAGAAGGATGGTAATTAACTATAAACAAATAAATGATGCAATGGAAGGAGATGCTTATTTTCTTCCAAGAAAGGATTTAATTATTGAACCAATTAGAAATATGAATTGGTTCAGTACCTTTGACTGTAAATCATGATTTTATCAAATTAGATTATCTGAAGAATCTAAAGCATTAACAACATTAAGTTGTCCCCAAGGTCAATATGAATGGAATGTACTTCTAATGGGAATGAAGCAGTCAACAAGAATCTTTCAACGAAGAATGGATTCAATACTCAAAGAATTTAAGGATTTCTGTCTTATATATATTGATGATATCTTAGTCTTTACTAATAAAGATTTAGAAGAACATTTTAACAAGGTAGCTTTAGTACTTAACAAATGTCTAGAACATGGAGTAGTCTTAAGCAAGAAAAAAGCAGTATTAGTACAAAACAAAATTAATTAGTTAGGATTAGAAATTGAAAAAGGAAAAATTTTAATGCAAAAACATGCGTTAGAAAAATTACTTGAGTTCGAACTGATTCCACCTATGTTGCAGGTTTTAAATATATTAATCACAAAGGAACTTATAAGCAAGGGAGATTAATCCGATGGTAGATGAAGTTAACTGAATATAATTATTCAATTTCTCATATTAAAGGAGAAAAGAACGTTCTTACAAATATCTTATCCAGAGAATGGAGCGAGGCACATCAGAATTATTAAGGCAGCAGTACCAGCTCAAAAAGGCGCTTGAAGAACAGAAGCTAAAAGAATTGGATTTAATCAAATCAGATTTAAAAGTACTGGAACTCCAAATGCAAGCAGAAGGACTTCTGGAAAAAAGAATCCCAAATGAGATCAAAGAAGAAGCACGAAAAGAAACAAGCAAGTGGTACGTTGTCTTTAATGGACCAATGCCAAGAATCTATGATGATTGGTATAAAGCAGCCCCCCAATGTACAAAAATATCAGGAGTTCGACACCAGCCATTTCCAACCAAAGAAGAAGCAGAGAAAACTCGGAAAACAGACCAAGAAAATGAAAAGGCAAGAAAAGGTAAAGAAGTAAGAAAGAGGTCTATTATAACACCCCACTTTTTGTTAAGTACTTATTGTATGCGCGTTTGGTTGTTTAAGCTAGTTGTGTTAAGCTAGAATGTTTGGCTAAGGGCTTAGTGGGATTTTTGGCTTAAAAGTCCCTTTCTGGTACATGAGCACGCCCGTGCTCATTAGCCAGCACGTCCGTGCTTAAAGTCTGAAGCGCGTTGCCAAGTTTAAGTTGAGTACGTCCATGCTCAACAGTGAGCACGCACGTGCTCAATGTGCGGACCGCGTCTCGCTGACGCTAAGTCCAGCACGCCTGTGCTTGCTGAGAAGGACGACCCTGCTTCGTGCTGCTGCTGTCTATAAATAGTAGCACAGAAATCGAGAACACGTTTTACAACCCTATTTTGGCAGTAGTCGTCACCTAGTTGCGGTTACCCTTGTGTTCTTCCCTATTTCCTCTTCATCCATTGCGATAGTGGAGTTTTGGAAGCCGTTTGGGAAGCTTAGTGCGTCTGTGTTGGTTTAGAGGTAATGGTCCCTTTTTCCCTTTTCAATTTCCTTTCATTTTAATAAGAGATACTGATCATTTATGTTTCTGATCAACCAAGGCTTAGTACCGGAGTGAGCCGCTTGAGGATTTGGGACCAGTTTGCTATTTAGGACTGTTGTTGGAGCTACCTTCAATCAGGTATGGGGAGAAGGGTAGTCTAATCATAGACAGTGAGGGTAGTGTAAGGTAAAAGGGTTCCCATGACCCCGGTTTGTCCTATGTGAATGTATGAATAATATGCTAAGTTGATGGTTCTGTGATAACATGTTTGGCTGTTTTGGTATGATTGTTATATGCCTAAATGTATTCATGATACGCTCCCTTGTACGTTTGTGTTGGTTATCCCATGTTTATGAGCCTATGATGATAATTGTTATTGTATGATGTTGGTTGAATGATTGATGTTAACGTTGATCTTGATGATGAGTTTTTACCCAAAAATATACTGTTAAATGACCTGGGATTAAAGGATTAATCTTCCTAAAATAAATTGGTTAAAAATCTGTGTTTGAACTCTGCCCAGAATAGTACTGTCATGCATTAAGCAAGACCATGCTGAACAGGGAGCACGCCCGTGCTCCCAGTTGAATTCTAGAAAATGGCCGCACAGTAAGCACGACCATACTGCAGCTGAGCACGACCATGCTAACAAAGAAGCACGACCATGCTTCACTATGTGACAGCACGACCGTGCAGGGGAATAAGCACGCCCGTGCTCCCCTCCTGGACAGAAACAGAATTAAAGGACTTTAAGGGGTTTCAAACCCCATTTCCCCAATGATGATAAATGATACAAATAGTCGATGTTATGGATTAGATAACTTGGTTTATAATTAATAAACGATGATTAAGAAGATGAGATGGTGAGATGATGAGATGGTTAAGTCGGTATCCGTTGAATTACCGCACGTTGATAACTTTGGTGCTTATTGGCCAAAGTGACCTCGATGCTTATTGGTCGAGGTGTTGATGAGTTGAACCTTGGTGCTTATTGGCCAAGGGAGCCTTGACTCCGCGGTTTGTGTCTAAGGTTACATTGATGTTGATGTTGAAGTCTTGGGAGCTTCATGGCCCGAGCAAGGAGGTGGTTGAGATTGTTTGTTGTTGTGCCATTTGCATAGAGCATTGGAGTTGTTGGTTGATGGGGGAGGTTCGACATAGGGGAGATCGCCCAAGAGTACGGTGATCTGGCCATCCACAGTAGGTCGCCCGATGGTTTGGTGACCGCGGCCCCCCGTGATGAGGCATCCACGGTTTGATGCGTTGGTTGTCCATGGGGTTCACCCAAGGTTTGGTGAACTGCCGGTGTTGGTGCTTCTATGGCCAATATGAATATGTAACTCCGAAGTCGTTCATCCTGAGTTAGTTTGGATCCACATGCATAGTTGGAGTAGCGGAGTAGTGTTGCATTGCACTGCATAGCATACTGATGATGATGATGTTGATGTGTCATGAGTTATATACACTACAAAAAAAAAGTCATTTTAGCAACCAGTCGTTTAGCTACCACACTTAATCGGTCGTTAAATATGGAATTCGGTCGCTAAATCTAAAAATTTTGTCGCTAAATCGGTTGCTAAAACATTTAGCGACCGATTTAGCGACCACCAAAAGGTTTAGCGACTAGGCAATCTGCTACCACGTCTATTGGTCGCTAAATGGGTCGCTAAACCATTTAGCGACCGATTTTCCACATTTAGCTACTGAATTTAGTGGTCGTTAAACACATCTTTTTTTTGTAGTGATATATATATATATATATATATATATATGATGCTATGCTGGTTGTTTACCTTGCTTCCTATCTCCATGCCGTATATGCTTACATGATTCTTACTCCCCTCTTTCTGTTTGTTTGTTTGGCCTGATTGGCAATTTGCAGAGGATGACGAGCAGCCCGTAGATGAGTGACTCTGAGGAGCCACCACTCATAGTTAGAGCCTTTCTTTTTGTTAGTTATCTAGTTTCAGTCATTTTTCCGTGATGTACGAAACGGTTATACCAGCTCTGTCGTGACATGCAACACCTCAATTTTTCTGCTTTCTAAGATCGATATAAATATAAATAAACGTTTATATTTTATCTGAAACTTAGAAAATGATTTTGGGAAAACCAAAGTCATATTCATATCATACTTATTTTTATAATTATACGGTGAGATTTTTGGTTGAAAATTCAGACGGAACCCGGTCTGCGTTTTCACTGGCAGTAAGATTTTACTGACCAGAAAACCTAATTTTGACCCGAGAATGAAATTAATAGATTTTATATCTCATTTCCAACGATATAGGATATTTTGAAAAATTTCAAAATAAATAAGTTATTTCGGGCGTAAAAACCCTAAATCGGGTAATCGACGGAGTCGACAACGGACATGCAGAGACCAAATTCGACACCAGATGGATGAAGACATGGATGACTCATAGGGGGTGACTCACCAATGTCATGATTACCTTTAAACAAATATCTAGATATTTCTTCAAAATAGTGTAAAGACTATTTTACCCTTGGACTATTTTACCCCTTGAACTTTCATTGGAATGACAAGTTTGCCCCACAATTTGTGGACACAAATTATCCACCTCTCCTTCAACCTCAACCACATAATATTCATGATTACTTTAGGCAAAATTACCATTTTGTCATTAAGTCATATTTTTATCACAAAATTGCCATTGTGTAAGATTACTCTTTTGTCCATAAAATTTTTTGTTTTGGACCCTTTCACCCCTAGATCCCCACGGCCCAAACCCCATTTTAGAGCCCATTTCACTTCTATTTAAGGCATACTTCATCATCTTCATTAACTTTCTCCATTTTTCTCTTAAAAAGCTTAAGTTTCCATAGCCATTTTTGTGAAACAACAAGTAGATCCTTTGCTCATTTTTCAATTCCAAGAGGTATACCATGCTTCTCTCACTCAATCATCATCATGTTCTTCATTTAGTTTTATGTTTTAAAGCCTTGATCATCTTTTCCAATTCTTAGATCTAGAACTTTGAAAATTCATAGAAAATCATAGAAAAATCCAATGAACATGAAACCAATTTCTATGATCTTATTATCCTCTCTATATTCAAGATACAAGAGTATGCATAAAAATAAAATTTCTTGCCTATTGTTCTTGTTGAGGCCGAACCCTAACTCAAGTGGGGGGAGGAACTTTGTTCATTTTTTTGACATGTCTTGTTTGATTCAATCTTATAGTTCATATATGTATTGAATCCATGATTGTTGAATCAAAATAAAACCTCTAAGCCATTATTTTCTTCATGGCCGAAATTATGTTTTTGTGGAGTTGAAAGATTTTGTTTTATTTTTCAACTTATGATAATTTATCTTCACTCTACACTACTCTATGGTCATGGATCTAAGAGTATGTGAAATTTTGAGATTTCTAACCCAAATTTTGTGTCATGGCCGAAACTAGGATTTTAAAGGGTTGGAGTATTTTATTTCAACCTTTGTAAGTTAATCATTGTTTTAGGGTTTTGAGTGATTGAGAATCACTAATCCAAAAGCTTAGAAATTTTAGAAATTTTTATCCATCCAAACACCTTAGGGCCGAACCTATCATATAGGAGCATAGGTGTTTTTAATTGTTTGTTTGTTAATTTGTTGTTGTGATTTGTTGAAGGATAATTTGTTGTGTGAATCGTGTACGTGTTTTGTGGAAACCGGACGCTTGACGGAACTTTGGTTGGCAATAAAAATCTTCAAGAGGTAAGGGGAGTACTTGAGGGATTTTTCCGATAGCTGTATGTAAATTGTTTGTGGTCTGTATATATTATTTGGTGTATGTATTGTTTTACGTAATTAGACTTCTCTGCTTTTAAATTATCTGCTTTTAATTATTTAATTAACTGCATTTAATTGTGATTATATGTTGTTGCATGCCATTAATTGCTATTTGCTATATTTTTGGCATGAAATGACTTTTGATGTTGATTGTGGATTGGAAAGCCTGACAGTGGTCAGTGCTCAATTAATTACGAGGTTAAAAGCATTTAAAAGCTTTTTATAAGCTAATGAGTTTAATTTAGTGGAAATAGTAATATAATATTACTTAATTAATTATTTGGTGAAAAAATTGGAAATAGTGAAAAATAATATTATTTTAATGATTTAACGGTGTAAGAGTGTTTTATGAGTTATAGTGAGGACGTAACCGTGGAAATATTTTTGCACTGCTAGTTTATACGTAAGAAATTTCTAAATATTAGAAAATGTTACTTCGAGAAAATAAGTTTCAAAAATAATTTTATTATGATGTTGGAAAAATTATTTTACTAGAAAAGTCATGTTTGGATTTATAACGTTTTTAAAACGTCAAACGTCCGACAATTCCGACAATAATTATAGTAGGATTATTAAAAACGGTAATATTAGTTAAAACAAAGAATTTGTCTCAAAGCAATATTTTCAGGTTCAAAATATTGATTTTGAAAGAAAATGAATTTTAAGTGATTTTGATGATTTTATAAAACGAATTTCCAACGTAAAAGGATTTTCGGTAAAGTGGATTTATACAATGGGTTATTTCCGACAACTTGGATAAGTTGAGGAAACTTGTTTTTGGATTTGTGTTTCACAGAGCGAAAATGTTGTTAAATTGAAAGAAAAACCTAGCTACCGAGATGTCAGTGTCTAGTGTTCTGTGATATGGCCCGGGGTCCGAAAGGTGAAGTTATGAACTAGATGTCCTATAAAAAATCTATATTGATTTTTTTGCGCCAAAATCTACGAATCTAAATTTGCTGCACGGGTCTAGATTTCATGATTTGCACATTTTTGACTTGGAGTATGTTTGATTGGTTTGGACTTGGAGTCCTTTTCATTGGAATGGTTGTTTAACTTAAATGTTTAAACCTTGGTTTGGTCGTGAGCCTTTGAGCCTCGACAAGGAAAGAACGAGCACAAAGAAAATGGCGTGAACAAAACATTTTACATGCATTTTTGGGCAGATATGCCTCTGCATAGGACTTGAATGCTTGATGGCAAGTATTCATGAAGTTTGCATCACTGTGCCTTGATAGATATGTGACCAAGAAACCATATACTATGAATAGTACTCACTGTGCCTCGTTTTGGACAGTGATACAGTTAATTTGAACTCTGCCTTATTGGCATTGAGTCTGCCTTATTCGGCAATTACAGCCTGATCAGCTCGTTTATTTGTTGGTTGGAGCTCCGGAGATTAGGTATCAAAGTTAGTTGATGAGTATTGAAGTGCCATGGTTTTTAAAACGGTTACGACTGTCGGGTATGAAACCCTTTGATAAATATATTGTTTATCTTTGAATATTCATGTTTAATGTTATTTGTATGTCGGGCATATGGTTATCGTTTAAGATCCATATATTGGAACTCACCCTTGCATATACATGTTCTCTTGCTTTGCTGTTGTACCTTGGTACACGAGTGCAGATGTTGCAGAAGAGTTCCTTAAGTCACTTGGAGACTTGAGTCCGGATTGCAGGAAGAGGCGTGATCATAGGGATGATCACGAGGTCTTATCAGTGAGTGTCTTGTAGAGCGACCAGCTTAGGATTTTCTTTGGATGGTATGTTTGAGATAGTCTGTGTAGGTGTTTTGCAAACCTTTATATGGTTTGAAGTTCTGTTGTGAATAATACAGTTGTTACTATTGTGATGTGCACGTTATATTCGTAGTATTCAGAAGAAAAATTTTGACACCCAGATTTTCTGACTTGAAATAAATCAATTTTCCAAACGCAACCGGCAAAATTCTTTTAATTTATTTGCGCACGTATTTACATAGTAATGCCCAAGAGAAGTGTTACATGACATCGGGTTGGGACGTTTGTTATTATTGATTCGTTTATTTGTTTTACACTTGGTTTTAATTCCACGTTATGTGAACTCGTTCATGTGGGACTTTTATACCCATTGACAAAGGTATTCATTTATTCAATAAATGCATGTTTTATTTTATTATTTAAATCTTTTTATGTTGTATAACATGCGGGGTAGAAGGGTGTCACATCTATGTCGGACCCAGAACCTATTCAGAAACAACACAAATAATAAAAACCGAAACAAAGAATCCAATGAAAATTCTAGAAAGAATTCCATCCTCCTTAGATAATTATCCAATAATTACCAGAAAGGACCATGAATTACTGGTTCAATTTTATGAAGAAAAATTTTATGAGCATCTAGGAAGATTAACTAACTGGAACGAAAAAGAAAAAATCAACTGTTTTTACATGGTTGATAGAAATGTCTATGGACTCAAAACAATAATTACTCCAGGAGCAACCCCAGCTCTAACATTCAATATGTTCCAATTTGGACTAATTGAGTGTCTTTAACCAAGCAAGAATCTCGAAGAGATTACTCTGTTTCCACATTACTTCAAAGAAGCAGTTCAACTGTATACGAAGAAGGTAGCTGAAGAAAGAACTATTTATTTAAAGTTCTACTCAACATACCCAGATTTTCAAACAAAGCAACTAGCCAAGCATTTTGCCTACATAGGCATCAGCAACAATAATTTTCCACTAATGGACGAAGCACGGAGAATCACATATGATGAAGATGATATGACAACAATAATAGCAAACCAGCTGGCAAGCATCTATAGACATTGCAATGCAATAAGACAAAATTCTTTTGTCAAAACCAATTATAAAAGTCCAAATACTTTGCTTCTAAGCAAAACACTCGGTAAAGCAATGAAAGAAAAAGGGCTTAAGCATCCTGACAAATTTTGAATTCCCATTCTATGCATTTGAAGGACCATCAATGAATTACAGACCAGCTGTCCTAAGTAAGCTTTGTGCATTAATTAAAGAAAGTAGGAATCATGAATGTGAAAGATGCACAAAAAGACAAATCATGACAGAAAGCACCAGCAAGCACCAGGAAGAAGATAGGGACTCAGATGAAGCAATAATTGAAGAATGACGTAAGCACTGACGTCAACAAACAGAATTATTGAACAATGACGTAAGCACTGACGTCATCTGTCGAATTATTAGACCAGAAGCAATTATTTGAGGGTCATTTATGTAATTTAATTATGTGTGTTTAGGCTATAAATAAGTCCTCTTATGCTGAGACAAATCAGAATGAAAAACCAAGTTTCAATTCTCACTTGTGTGTGATCTCTCTCTGAGAGTAGTCTGCTAAACCTTTGTGGTATAGCTCGGATGGTTGAGTGTCCATCCAACCCCCTCATGTAAAATAACCAATTATTAAATAAAGTCTCTTTCTCTCCAAATTATTCTATCAATTACTCTACACCAAACAAGAATCAAATAAAGAAACCAACGGAAGCAGCAGTGGGCAGAAGCAAATAATTTCGAAAATCAAAGATCAGGTATGAATATTAAGTCTCTCTTCTCAAAACTAGGTTTATTTTATGCAAACTACTGTCTGAAATAGATCAGGTCGAAATTAATGAAATAGAACACTTACAAATTACTGAAAAAGATGAAAATTATGAAGGAAGTATTTTAATTAATCCAAAATTATTCAAGAAAATTTAGAAAGAAGATCTAGATTTAGTAGAAACTGCAAACATGGTAGGAAAGAAAGAAAAATTAATAAATATACTAAAGAAATTTAATCAAAAAGAAAATATAATATATTATGGGAAAATAATGAATGAATCACCAATAGATATATCTGAAACTCAAGGATACAAGTATTCAGTTAATAAGTAAAGAAAAAATTTCAGAATTAAAAAGAAATTTAAACAACCAAGAATATAGAAAGAAATTAGGATATATCCATATAGGAGTAGAACAAGTACTAATCAAAGCAACATTCCAAGAAGGAATAAATTCACCAATTGAATTAATTCTAAAAGATAATAGAATAAGTGATCCAAAGGATAAAATACTAGGCGTAATAGAAGGAAATCTAGCCTATGTGAAATTAAAATTTGAGATCAAACCAAATATAGGAATCCCATTAAATACTCAAAGGCTTAATCAAGCATTAACCCTTGAATACAAATTTTAAAGAGAAACCCTAATGAAACCAGGAAATAAAATATTTTCAATAACATACTGTGTAAACTATGCATTAACAACTCACATCATAGTATTACTTTTAGAAATAATGATAGAATAGACATTCCAAGATTATTTGAAGACATAGGAATAATTTATTATCCAAAGAAAAATGAAATAACTGAACTAGGAACTTTTATAAGTAGACCAAGAATTCTCGAAATAAATCAATTCTAAGACCAATTATTTTTCCAGAACAGAAAAGAACTAATGAAGAAAATGATATTATAAAATTATCAAATCAGGTAAAAGATCTAACTTTATTTAAAAAATAAATATGAGCAATAAAGAAAAATTTAAGTGATTTATTGAAGACTTTTACCGAAAGAAAGATAAAGCTAAAATAGATATTGGAGATCTTTCCGGAGCCTTAGATTACTATCTAGAAAAAGATCCGGAAAAGAAATAGAAAATTAATTGAAAAACATCTAATAAGAAAAGAAAAGGAATTAATTGATTTGGAAAATAAAGAAAGAAAAATAAGAGAACAATATAAAAAAGGAATGAAAAATATAATGGACGGAATAAAGAAACTGAACCTTGAATCTTCAAGTTCTTTTTCAAACTCAACTAATTACTTCAGAATTGAAGCACCACCTTTTGAAGATAGTGAATAAAAATGGATGAACAAACATATAAAGAAATAATAAGTGTATTACAATTTAACCTTCCAGTTGATTGTAAACAAATTATAATAAAAAAGATAAAAGAACAATTTTGGCAAGAAGAATATTATTTACACATCTTAGATATCGAAATTGGGTTTGAATATTTAGAAGAAATGGAATTAATTGAAAAAGAAAGATATTCTGATGATGAATATTGGTATTCAGAATAATGGACCAAGAAATATTAAGTATACTGGTTATGAAATTACCAAAAGATTGTAAACAACTAATAATCAATAAGTTAAGACATCAACACTGGCAAGAAGAACTTTATCTAAAGCAAATACAACGAAGAGTTCAACTAGCATTTTGTAAAGAAGAACAAAAACAAATAATTAAAGAGTTATTGGAAATAGATGAATCTATAAGTGAATTTATATATGAATACGGGTACGAGTTATTTAGCGACCCAAATTATGTATAAATACTACCCTAAAAGTATGAATAAAACTAAAGTTGAAATTAAGAAAATGAAATTAATAATGAAATTAAAAATTTATCGGGAAATTAATAGGGTGGTACCATTTGGTATCAGAGCTAAGCAAGTGAATGGATAATCAAAATATAGAAAAATTTGTATATAAATTAAGTATGTTAGACCTAACAAGTCAAAGCAATTTAAAATTTTTAGTATAAGAATTAAAAGCTGAAACTACAAATGTATGTGAAAGGCATCTGAATTATCATAGTGAATATTGTGATCGTAAAGAAATAAAATTAATAAAAATAATGATCACTAAATTAGAATCTTGGATAAAACAATAAAAAAGAAAGAAGATAAAAACCGACGATACCAAAACCGTTGAATTTGAAGGGGTACCATAGAAGCCCCAAAAAAAAAAAATATTCCTACATGGGAACATTTGTGCATTAACAAAGAGAAATGGGTGATAAACTATAATCTCAAACCACCACCATCATCTCATGAACTCCCTCTATTGCCAAATGAAACACAAATTACTGATTCATCTTATTGTCTTTCTTGTGCCCCATTGAATTTGGCTCACAGCGCCTTAATATTCAAAATTTTTTTTTTTATCAGTGTTTTAATTATATTGTAAATGATACTTGTAAATAATCTCTTCCTCCATTGTAGAAGTTGTCTTACTCGTATATTTATAAGTTTTGACAATTTTCTTCTATTCATGACTAGATGAGGCCAAACCGGATGAACCTTTCTTTTGAGGTTTTACCGATTCCCCGTTGATCTTTGGGCGATTCTGGGGCTATTCCGGACCGGCCACCGGACCATTTCTGGTCGAACCGACCATTCCGGTCCGGTTTTGATAATATTGGTACCTAGGATATACAGGCCAGTTGGGATAAACAAGCTTATTTAAGCACTTATATAAAAATATGAATGTTTTTTCAACACAAAATTGGGGAAATCATATGGTGTCCCCTTTGTTTTTTGATGTATTTTCGAGATATGTGTATACAAAGATGATAAAAAGTAGGTAAAAGATAGAAAGAAACACATATGGTATCTGAAATTTGTGTTCAAATAACACAACTCTATAAAATGTCCTATTTATATACACGTATCTCTAAAATAGAAGATATATCTATTTATAAGTTAGCTAAAATACCATTTTGGTCCCTTTACTTATTTTTTAGATTCAGTTTGGTCCCTTAACTTTTAAAATATTCAATTTGGTCCCTTAACTTATTTTTTAGATTCAGTTTGGTCCCTTAACTTTTAAAAGGTTCAATTTGGTCCCTTAATTTGTCTTTGTTGACCCAAGTTAATCATCTCCCGTCAATAAAGTTAGTAACATTGTTAAATGAGTTTCAATTTGGTCCCTTATGTTTCAAATTGGTCATTTAAATTGTTAACTTGTTTCAAATTGGTCTTTTAAATTTTTGACTTGTTTCAAATTGGTCCTTTAAATTGTTGGCGAATTTCAACCGGGTCCTCAAAAAATTAATATTATTACTGACTCATTGACGGAGATGACTATCTTAGGTCAACAGACACAAATTAAGGGACCAAATTGAATCTTTTAAAAGTTAAGGGACCAAACTGAATCTAAAAAATAAATTTAGGGGCCAAATTGAATATTTTAAAAGTTAAGGGACCAAACTGAATCTAAAAAATAAGTAAAGGGACCAAAATGGTATTTTAGCCAACTTATAAATAGATATATCTTCTATTTTAGAGATACGTGTATATAAATAGGACATTTTATAAAGTTGTGTTATTTGAACACAAATTTCAGATACCATATGTATTTCTTTCTATCTTTTACCTACTTTTCAGACACCATATATTGAAAATATAGCTTTTGCACAAGGCTTTTCTAAGAAGCTTAAAAAATTGACTTCATAAAATAACGTAAAAATAATTTTTGATGATTAATATGTTACTTATTTAAACTTATCCAAAGATACATTTCAATAAATGCATGAATGCGATGACCGTAGTGAATCCAAATCCAACAATTAATTTATGGCCACAGCCACTCCATTTTTGGGGTGAGGATCAACTTATTATAAAGCTTTAATATTTACAATCATCTCCTAAAAAGCTTAATTTTAATGTTAAAAAATTGAACACGAGAAAAGGCAAACTTTAATAATTTCTAACAGTAACACTGTTTTTATACATAAACAAATATAATAAGTACATATTATTTAGTCATCTAAAAAATTTGCTTAAAGTCAAGATCCGCCATTGCTTGGGAGCAAATAGCTTACGCCAGTTTGACCACTACCAGTAAAGACATCAAACTCTCCAGTAGTAAATGACTGATCTTTCTTGAAAACGGGACGTCTAAGTTCTACGTATGCACAGTACTGCACTTCATACACTGTAGCATTCTTTTTGAATGAAGAAAGAGCCACCCCAACTCCTTCCCCTACAAAGGTTCAATTCAATTACAGTTCAAATTTGGAAGAACCTCTAGAGCACATGAAATACAAGGCATCTTCTCCATATACAGCAAACAGGTTCATGATCTTTCTTGCTTTATTTTAATTTTTTTTTTTTTATGATTATTTGTGTAAGGTAACCACAAGAAAAAGGGAAGAAAAGTCTGGACCTGTTTGTTTTTGTTTCCATACTCCTTTTTTTTTTTTTTTTTTTTTCTTCGTGTTTTAGAAAATAATTACAAAATTACCTGTTTTCATTCATTCTGTAAAGTAAATAGTGAAAACAACACAATAAAACGTTGTTTTCAGTGTTTCCAGCACAAATTTTATAAAACATTGAATAGAATGAGAACAAGGTGACTGTTGTGTAATTATTTCTGAAAACAAGAAATACAAACAAGCAAATAAGCCCTTGTATTGACAATTAAAAGGTGCCTTTCCGGATGGAAAGATATTATTCTACACTAAACAGCTAGGAAGCTTAGGAATATAGCATTATAAGACAGATCTCTCTCTTGTAGTTACATAGACAAGGATTGATTTTTTACCATGTGTTACAAGCAGTAAGTTCTCAGCAGGATATTTATTTGCAAGGTCCTCAATTATTTGTTGATATCTAGCTCTTGCTTGCAAAACTGGTTCTTCCCACTGGGGCAACTGAAGTTTATCAAGCAAAAAGTTTTCATCAGCCTCAACAATGAGTGCATGCATATGTAATTGCCAAAAAGCTCACAATTGGAAACAAAGATTCAGGGATGTTTGGTTTAGGTTCCGGTGGAAGCAAACGAGAATAGAAACGCTTTTCATGCACTTTCAACCAGCTTTTGATTGAAGCAACAATATGGTTGCTTTGGTAAAAAGTGCATTGGTAAACGTTTTTTTCCCTGTTTGATTCCACTAGAATCTATACCAAACCCACCTGAAGTCGTTTGTACCTCTTTATAAATCCTTTCTACATTGGTGTCCACTGTCCCAGCTGGGAGGATGGCTTCACGCTCTGATATATCAAGACCCCAATTTCCATCTTTAGGAGCAACATCGAGACGGATTGCCACCTTGTTCATCATTTCACATAATCCATATTCAACAGAGACCTACAATGGTGGGAGTGAGTGAGATGATTTTGTAAACTTCATGGCTGAGATTTATCCACATATCAAGTGATCAGTATTTTGTGAGTCATTCAATCAAAAGATCAGTAAATGCACATACCACATGGTTACATAAGAGTTTCAGCCATAAGAGACAAAGCTATAAGTTTTTCAAACAAATTCATCAATAAAATTTTCAGCCCCATTTTTAAAGGGACACCCTTTATGAGATCAAGGATGAATATTCATTTGTTTACTTTAAATTTAAATGTAAACTCAACTTAGAGAAGCCATGTCCAGTAAAATTCCTATAAAAATCTGTTGTTGTATCAATATGTTAATAAATGGCGACCAATATTTAGTGACCAGTTCCATTTAATTCAAACAAAATTAGCTGAAATTATAAACAGTGGTAGTATTAATTAATGGTTTTAAGGATTTATTATTTTAGTCTTTAAAATTATACACGGATATATTAGTCATTGAAATTGTAATCCCTGAATCAAATAAATCCCTAAATTATATAAAATTTAACAATTTTAAAGACTAACATGACTGTTAGTTACAATTTCAATAACTAAAATAATAATTTTTAAAATTCATAACTAATGTAACTAGTGCTTAAGATTTGAGATGGTAGTTGGTATATCAGAAGCAAAACCAGAAAACTAAAGAGCAGATAAATGCAAACTGTCAGATAACAAAAGTTGTTGTAAACCATGAGGTGAAAAAAAAAAAAACCACCACCTTTCTAGTGGCTTTGGCTTAACACTTTTTTTGTTTGTTTAAAAGTTATTTTAGAGTTAATAATAACAGATTTAAAAACAAAGTTAAATTGTTTGATAAATTTCAGATTTTTTTAGCTTAAAAGCGGAGACGAAATTTTAGGAAGAGATAAAAATCGAACGGGGACTAAACCCAGCAAAAGTTTTTTCAAAAGCTCTTTTTTTTTTTTTTTCTTTTTGTTTGTTTGCAAATAAGTTACTTTTAGAAAGCGTTTCACTCAACTTTCCCTGGGGAAGAAAGAAGCCCAAAAAAAACAACAAGGTTGAAACACTACCTAATTACCACGAGAAAATCGATGTCTAGAATATCAAATTAACTAAAATTTAAACCGAAAAGGACAAAAATTAAAACTAACTGAATTTGTTAACTAATAACTTCTTTCACCAACAAATTTCGACTAAATATTCAAAAAAAAGGTTAATAATCAAACAATTTCTGACCTTGACTTTGAAAGGGTCAACGATAACTCCGTCGCCGGTGACGGCATCGGGACAGTCATCGACGGCGGAGAGTGCGGCTACGACTTCAGAGGCAGTCTGGACGCAGCGGAGGAATGGAGACACGAAGACCCGGTGAATCGGGAACCCTAGGCTTTGTCGGATCGCCCGACCCGTTTGGAATGCCCGAACCCGACCCGCGTGGGCGAGTGGTGGGTCCCACGGGCTCGAAGCCGTGGATGCCCATGAGGGCTCGAAGTTGTCGATGCGGTCGCCGTGCCTCATTACGACGACGTTCTGGTACGAAACGGGACTTTGGTTTTCCAGAATCTGGCTTCCTCTTGAATCCATTTTCACTGAAACTACACAAACAGAGAGTGTGTGTTTGGATTTTAAAATGAAAATCGATTTTCCGCAATATTGTGTTCTTTCTTTTTCAAAGAAAATTAGTTGGAAGAATCTTTGTTTGAACTTTAATGACGTCAGTGAAGGTGATCGTAGCGGCCGTCGGAGATATAGTTGTGGTGGTGGTAGTTTCGTTTTTACAACAGAGACTACCGGGCCACCAAATTAGGTTATATGTAATAAATAGAAAAGAAAATAAGAATACGAATACAATAGAAATATGGAGGTGGATAAATATAAAGCAACGTTTGGTAGAAGTTTTAAAAAATTATTCTCGGGATTAAAATTAGTGAATGATAATTATAAACTCGAGAAAACTCTATTCCCATATGTGAAGGTAGGAAAACTTTATTTCCCGAGAATCACATTTCCAGGAATGTATTTTTCCTGGGAATAAAACATTCCAGATATCAAACGTCACCTTAGTTTCAAGGACAAACCAGACTGAGGACAAACATCCAGAAACTTTACCTATAGATTAATATGTTCGAATTCTGAAGTCATCACTTTAGAGGACTTTCTCAAATCACGATCGAATTTGACTCCTCTAAAGTGGGTGGAGCTCTAAAGTGAGAAAGTAAGTATATAGAAATCTCAACCCACTAAATGATCTAAAAGTAGATAGCCCCTTATTTTCTCACTTTACAACTTCACTCACTTTTGAGGAGCCAAATCTCCCATGGCTAGAACTGTGATATTTTAAAATATAGCTTGACAAAATGTGATATTCTGGTCCTACGTATCCCAGAAGGAAATCAAAGCTAACGTAGTTCTCTGTTAGATCTTAGGTGTCTTCCCCCTTCGAGGCTGTCTCCTATTTATCATAGGGTTTGTTACCTATTGATAAGGCATTTATTTGATAACGCTTATCTCTTATATTGAGATAAGATTGTTAATAAGGTTTAAATAAGTGTTATCTTATATATTTTAATGATATTGATCATTATCTATTTATCTCCTGTAGTCTTTGGTTAAATCAGTTATGGTGGTTTAAGATATTCATCCTAACCCACAAGTCAAATGTGTTAATCTATTAATAAGCTCGGCGGTTAATCTAAAGATCTCGATCAGAACAGATGTTAATCTCATACTTTGCCTATGAAATATCCTATCAAAGAAAAAAAAAACACGAAACAAGGATAATTTCATGAATTTCAAAACTTTTAAGATAATAGTAATAACAATAATTGAAAAAGTCCTTTCGACTTAAAGTTGTAAATTACTAAGGTTGAATGGATGAATTATTAACTAAAAGTTAAAAAAAAAAAATATGTAAGTTGTGATAGTTTTGTTTTATGCCCAAGTTCTGATAGCTATTTTATTTAACAGAATAGCATAAACGACGACACGATCAATTTAGTCCGAGGGGGAAAAAAAATTATATACATAACAACTGTGGTACTTGACATCACTTAAGTTCATATATTTATTTGAGAAACTTGGTTTTGCAATAGCTTAAAAGCAATTGCCATCCTCTGGTGATGTTATTAGTCATTCAAATGTAGAGTTAAGAACAACAAAAAAAATAAAAATACTTAAGATGAAATTCAACACACCTGTACATAATGAGCGAATGCCGGACACTTTATTATACCCCTGAAACAAAATATTCGAACCTTTTTGTAAAGGGCAACAAATAATAAACAATTACATGGTCAATCACATATATGTAAAAAAGTAACAAAGCAGAAAGACAAAGTGAGGATTTTGAATTTAACAAAGTACCTTGTTGCTATCTTGCACAATGGAAGCATTTTTACCCCTCACACAAGCAGAGCAAAGGCGAAACAAGCGAAGCATGATGATGAACAATTAAGAGAATATAGAAAGAAGTTGAATCAGAGAGCGCAAAGATGGGAATGCAGAGAGACCCTTTGAGTCCAAGTGCTAAATAATATTTGATCAAATTCAAACCATAGGGGTCCCAGAAAGTGTTCCACGAAGCTACCTAAAGAGCCATTATAATTGAAATTGCTAAGAAAAAGAGAGCACTATGGTTACCATCTTCGATATCCCTTCCTTTTTGTGATAGTTTCTTCTGCCCAATTAAACCCAGCAATCACTTCATTGACTTTGACCACTACATGCCAACGCGTAGCCATCACTAATTCACTATTTTTTCATCCTCCGAAATCCGAATGGATTGTTCATACTTCATTATTATTAATCGTTTTCCACTTTTCATACATCTTCTCTAATGTCAAAACGTGCTCAGACTGTCACTTGAAGTGTTCTTTTTGCGTAACAAATGAGTCAAATGGATTTTGTGAAAATATGAACACGTGTCATGTGTGTCACGATGGACCCAATTAAGTAGGTCCGAGTGAACTTGATTCTCTTAAATGTGTGTTTGGATTATCATTTGATAAACGTGATTCTAAATGAAATTGATTTTGATTAAAAGTGACTTCAAAGTAAAATGATTTATGTTTGGATGTATTCATAGAAAAATTGTTTTTATTCTTTTATATTGTTTGGATAATTTGGATCAAAATTGTTTTAAGTATATAATTACCAAAATGGATTTTGATCATTTTATAAATTACCACGTAAAAGTGTGCTAATTATCATATGCCTAATTCCCAAAGTGCCAGAGTGCTAATTAGTCATTTTTGCCCCTTGATCCACCAGAAAGTGCTAGAAAGCATTTTCAACGACCCACAATGGATGTACAAATGCAAATGAGGGGAGCCACGTACAGTTCCCGTAAGTGAAGGGCATACCAAGGCAAGTATTGATTGAAGGGCAATGTGGGGATTTTCATCATTCACTTTGATAAATCTTAGAATCAATTTCCAACCAAAAGTGAAAGCTACTATTTGGTGCTTCAGGTTGGAAGCGATTTAGAAAGAAAATGGCGTTCACATACCTAGTTCCAAACATCTTTAGAGCTGGTCAATTTCACGTTTGACCATTATAAACTCATGTTTGATAGTGTTGGACGTGAAACCAAACACATACTAATTCTGGCTTCGATTTTTGAATCTACGTGAATGATAAAATACAGTTATAAGAGATTTTTATTTAGACGACTAATCGTATTTGAGGTTAGTCTCTCACCTATCAGTTAGGAGATACTTACTCTGAAAAAAAAAATATTGGGTCACCGTTGTTTTGAAGGATGTCAATTTTTTTTTTTTTTGAAGAATTTGCCTTAAAAGGTTAAATAGGTGATTAAATCCATTTGAAAAGATAGAAACAAAGAACATAATAGTTTTTAAACTAAATGAACTTAATTTTGCATTTCATCCAATGTTGAAAACGGAAAGATTTAGTGAGCTATTCCAGAGTAAATATTCTGTAAATACTCATATTATTATTGTTCTCCCCCTTTTGGCATCAATATAAAGGTAAGTACTTTGGTACTTAGGAAAAACGAAAACCTTGGATATAAGAAAGGAGAAAAGATACCAAATATAAATCAGATATCAACGACAAGAAATATTAGACAAAATATCAAAGAAGTATGATACCAACAATAGAAGTATGATCATCTTATATTCAATCATCAGAACATAATTATCAACCACTGTTTAAAGCATATTAAGAACTGTTCAAAAAAAAACTGTGAAAAATTATTTTTACACATCACTAAAAGCTTTGATGTACTTCTTCATTTCTTGACAAGTTTTTGAAGGACAAAGATCACATCCAACTTTCTATTGACAATCTCAATTCCTTCCCTAGCAACAGGATCACATACATGTATGACATGAGGTTCAAAGGGTTGCTGAGAGGTTGAAACTTGAAAGACATTTGGTTCCCAAATGGTGGGTTACCACTACCACAAACAAAGGCACACTTGGGGAATTTACTGGGATTTACCCCCAACTTTATATTGACAATCTCAATTCCTTCCCTAGCAACAGGATCACATACTGTATGACATGAGGTTTAGAGGGTTGCTGAGAGGTTGAAGCTTGAAAGACATTTGGTTCCCAAATGGTGGGTTACCACTACCACAAACAAAGGCACACTTGGGGAATTTACTGGGATTTACCCCCAACTTTATATTGACAATCTCAATTCCTTCCCTAGCAACAGGATCACATACTGTATGACATGAGGTTCAGAGGGTTGCTGAGAGGTTGAAGCTTGAAAGACATTTGGTTCTCAAATGGTGGTGTGGCCATTACCACAAACAAAGACACACTTGGGGAATTTACTGGGATTTACCCCAAAACTGGAAGCCACGAACCTTTAGATTGCCAAACCATGATTCCAAGGCTTTCCACTCCACCACAAAGGAGATTGGGAATACATGAGTCAAAGTTGTGACACCTTCTTTTAGTAAGGAACGTATAGAATTATTAAACTCTTTCAATGTGCCCAATTCTCTTATTTTGTCTTGTCTTCTCGTATAGTAGCCCAGAAATATAATCATTCTAAATTTATTACCCTAAATATGTCCATTATTCATCCTTATATGTGAATAATCAATTCTGGTGCCACGAATAATATGTTAAGAGTGTTCTAACTTGTTTTCTTCGTGTAATCCTTGTTTAGGCAATCAAAAACTTAAGATTGTTGATGTTTCTCTCTCGGCCATTGTTGGGAAAGGGTCCAGTGTCATCTCTCCTACCCTTGTCACAATGTTTTTCATGTCTCAAAGCTTTCTTGTAATTTACTGTCTGTTAGTAAAATCATTTGTATTTGAAGTGTAATATATGATTTCTTCCTAATTGCCATGAATTTCAAGAACTGGATACGAGGAGGGTGATTGGCAATGCTAGAGAGCATGGAGGTCTCTATTACTTTAATACTTGAAGTTCTTTGTGTCAGAAACCATGATTCTCAAGTCAAGGGGTATGCCTTAGTTCTATTGAAGATTTAATAATGTTATGGCATCGTAGATTAGGTCATCCTAGTTTTCAAGATTTAAAGTACTTGTTTCCACATTTATTTTAGAATAAAAACCTATTATCATTGTGTGATATTTGTCAATTTGCTAAACACCATTATTCTTCTTTTCTTGCTCAACCATATAAATCCTCTAAACCTTTTAATTTATCCATAGTGATGTGTGGCCCCATCTAGGACACCAATAAATTCGGGAAAAAGGTGATTTATAACATTTATTAATGATCATACTAAGTTGGGTCTATAAGTTTGATGAGAAATCTGAAGCAAAATCTGTTTCTAATATATTTTTAAGTATGATAGAAACACAATTTCACACAAAAATTCAAGTGTTTCAAAGTGACAATGCTAAAGAATATTTTAGTCACATTCTTCAATCTTTTTTCTTAGATAAAGGCATTGCCTATCACAAAGTTCTTTAGATGTGTCACCTTTGTCCATATTCACAACCACGACCGAGATAAGTTGGATCCTAGGAGCATCAAATGTGTTTTTCTTGACTATTCCCCAACACAAAAAGGATATAAGTGTTTTGATCCTAACATGATATATTTTTTAATCTTGCTCTTCAGGGGAGAAAGAGTATGAAGACTCGATTATTGAAATTGAAACCGACGGTAAAATTGAAACTGATTGTGAGGGGAATATTGAAAGCATTTTTTTACCTTCATCCTTTGAAAAGGGAAAATTGCAAGAGAGATGAATCCATACTCGCCTAGATTCATGAAAGCATATTGAAACCATTTTTTTTTTACCTTGCCTAGATTCATAGTAAGAAAGATGAATCCATACTCGCTCAATGTCAAGAGTCTGATCACTTACCAGAATTGAAAATTATAGCCTTTGAAGATTCGGGTATGACCTTTTAGTTTAGGCAAAATAGGTAAATTAGTCCTATACATTTTTTTATTTTTATTTTTCACATCAGTTTTATAAGTTTTATTTTTTTTTTCAAGTTGGTTCTACACGTTACGTTCTATTTCCACGTTAATCCTTTAAGTCAATTTTGACCTTACGGAGTCAGATCAAAAGCCATGTGTCATACTAACGTGGTAGTCACGTCAGGTCAAAACTAACGGCGTTAACTCAAAATTGATGAAAAGGACTAACGTGTAACTAGAACATAATGTATAAGACCAATTTTAAAAAAATAAAAATAAAACTTATAGGACAGATGTGAAAAGTAAAAAAAAATATAGGACCAATCTACCTATTTTGCTTTTAGTTTATAGAATTTGAGTCTTTACCTATTCAACATGTTGAGCATGATTCCCTAGACCTTCCAATTGCTCTTAGGAAAGAAATTAGATCATGTACTCAACATCCTCTTTCAAAATTTTTTTCATATAAGAATATGTCATCATCTTATCATGCTTTTGTCTCATGCTTGTCAAGTGTTTTTTTTAGTTCTTCTAGCTCCAATGAAAATGACCTGACTTTGATAGGTTAAATAAGGATGTGAATTAGTCGAGATATGTACAAGTTGCCCACCCATCACTTGATTGTATTTTTTTTTTTCAAAAAATGTGAGAAATGCTTGCAAGTGGCAACACACTTTTAATTATTGGGTGAATTTCATATATGAATCTTACTCTATTTAGTGGGTCTCACATAAAATTTATAATCCCATATGAAACTCACCCAATAACAAAGATTTTATTGAAAAAAGTATTGAAAATAATGCATCAATAGCATTGCTCTAAAAAAAATTGATATGAATTGCTCTAAAAAAGTTGTCCCTTCACGAGCCAATTATTTTGGAAGCTATATAAGGGAAACTTTCTCACAAACATTTAGGGCTCCAAACGATTATGTAATATTTTGTTACAATTCATTCAAATCTAAAATTTTATTTCATTATCTTATTATTATATAATCGTGACTATTGATTATACACTTCCATTCTTTGGCCTTATTACTGGCCGTTTGTGTACCTCTTGATGCATGATCCATAAATTAATTCTTCTAACGTTTTTGCTTATCACAATGAGATTTCTGTGCGGTCCAGCCATTAATGAAAGAAAAATTAATTATTTGAAAATTCAAACAGAATGGAGCATTGAGTGCTTTGTAGATTTGCAGAGATTGGTTGAAGAATTGGTGCAAGGGATGGATGCTATTCGTATGTCCTACTAGGCATGCCAAATTTGTTGTCGTGTGAAATTGTGACTCGGCCGAGTATCAAAATTAGTCGAGTTGCACGTTTTGATTTTTCTAATAATCAAGTGAAAGAGGGAAAAATATGTCCCTGGGCAATGGGTTCCCAAACTACTAAAAAGAGTGTTTAGTTGAAGGGTGAACTTAAAAGTTAAAGGCTAAAAGGCTAAGTGTTTAAAAGTTGCACAAACTAAAGCAAAAGATAACTGAAATCAATATAGAAGAAAGCAAGAAACACGTAGAAAATCTAAGCATAAAAGCTTGTATTGTATTGATTGAGTGTCCATATTTTCCAATTTTATTATAGAGGGTATTTATAGGCAAAGCTTAAACCCCACTATAGCCAACCCCATTGGCTGAAAACCCTATATTCATGCAACTACCCACGTTCGGTAACCATGATCTCCAACCACTCAACCGACTCTTTCTACAACGGCTATCTTCAAATAGTTGTGCCCCTACTTTTCATGCATGTGCCTTTGCGTCTGTTAACAACTGATCTTCGAGCTTAAGCCTCTACTCAACTTCAAACATGTGCTACAACCACTTCTATCCATTACCCGCAACTTTAGTAAACAGTACATGGAAAGTCATAAGCCAGCTTTCAACCCTCAGCTGACCACAAGGACTTCGCCCTTAAGCAGGCCAATTAATCCAAGGCCCAATTAAATATGCATCAAGCCGAATCTTCACGATTGTTTTGAAGGATGTCGCAAAAAAAAAAAAAAACTGAAGAGTTTGCCTTAAAAAGGTTAAATGGGTGATTAAATCCATTTTAAAAGATAGAAATAAAGAACATAATTGTTTTTAAAATAAATGAACTTATTTTTTCATTTCATCTAATGTTGAAAACAGAAAGATTTAGTTAGCTATTGCGGAGTAACTATTCTGTAAATAGTAAGCTTACAATCCCTAAAATAAATGGATTTAATTTGGGGAATTTGTTTGGATTGTTTTCATGTTTATATTACTTCCAGAATTAGGATTATTATGATTGATTTAATTTCCATTTATGCTTTATTCTTTTATATGTAATAATATAAATGTATAATGTGTATTACCAAATGAGACATGATGAAACCAAGTAGTTAGGCACAAGTGGTTAATGTGTTGTTATTAAGGACGAATGGTTCGTGCTCTGCACGAGTTCGATCCTTCGCAGCAACAATTCTTGGCCAGACTTTACTTACCTCCCTGTCGCACCCCGGATTAGTCAGAGTCAAAGACTCTGGACACCGGGGCGGGGGTCAAAGACCCTCTGGACCAAAAAAATGAGACATGATGAAAATATTCTCTTCCTATTGTATTCTTAGTGAACACGGTATCAAGATCCAGTTAAAAAAAAAGGTATCAAGATCTAGAATTGTTTAAACCTTTCTCTCGTCTTTTTATTTCTTCTCTATTTTTCGGTTCTATTGTCAGTCTGTGCATTCTAGTGGCACTAAAATTCTTCCTATAAAACTGAATGTTCACAAATTGAATGGTAAGAATTATTTGAAATGGGCCCAGTTAATGAAACTAGTGATCAATGGCAAAAGAAGACTTGACTACTTCACCGACGGAATGAAGGAGCCAACAAAGTCTAACCTGAAACGGAGAACGTGAAAGTCTGAAAATTTCCTCATTATGGCTTGGCTGATTAATTCCATGGAGGCCTTAGTAGGGAAAACTTATTTGTTCGTACCCAATATAAAATATGTGTGGGACGCTGTCCGGGAGATGTATTCAAACCTCGAAAACTCATCTCAAACTATTGAGTTTAAGACAAATTGCGACAGACAAAGTAGAGTGATCATGGAGTCGCTGAATACTACAATGAAATGAAGGCAGTATGAAAGGAGATTGATCAGTGCTATGAAGATGACTAGACCTATAAAGCTGACAACGTTTGTTATCTGAACCAATTGGAGAATAATCGTATTTATGAGTTCTTGGCAGGCTTGAATAAGAGTCTTGATGAGGTAAAAGGATGAATCCTTGGTAGAACTCCTTTGCCATCAATCTGGGAGGTTTTTTCTGAAGTTAAATGCGAGGAAGGTCAACACAAGGTGATTTTGGGTGAGAAAAACTCATCTACTCCTAAATTTTCAGCCTTAATTACAAGCAATAATTAAAACAATACCTAATCCCAGAAATGATCGAACATGAAATGTGAGAAAATATGGTGTTATCATTAACATAATCCAAGGCACACTAGGGAAACTTGCTAGGATTTACCCCGAATTGGAAACCACAAACCTTTAGACAGCCAAAAACCACGATTCAAGACTTTCCATTCCATCGCAAAGGAGATTGGAAATTTAGAACACATAGTTGTGACACCTTCTTTTAGTAAGGAATAGATAGAACAATTGTATAAACTCTTTTAGTCCACAAAGTTCTCTTATTTTGTCATGTCTTCTCGTAAAGTAGTCCAAAAAGATAATCAATCTTAATCTGTTACCTTAAATATGTCCATTATTCCTCCTTAACCGTGGATAATCAATTCCAGTGCGATAAATCATATGATTGGGTGTTCTAACTTGTTTTCTTCTTGCAGTCCTTATGCAGGCAATCAAAAAATTAATAATGTTAACGGCTCTCTCTCAGCCATTGTTGGGAAAAGGGTCAAATGTCATCTCTCCTACCGTTGTCCTTCACAATGTTTTTCCAATCTCAAAACTTGCTTGTAATTTACTTTCTGTTAGTAAAATCACTTGTATTTGAAGTGTAATGCTAAATTTCTTCCTAATTTCCATGAATTTCAGGAACTAGATATGGGGAGAATCATTGGCAATGCTAGAGAGTATAAAGGTCACTATTACTTTGATGCTAGAAGTTCTTTTTGTGTCAGCAGCCATGAATCTCAAGTCAAGGGGTATGTCTTATTTCTATTGAAGATTTAATAATGTTGGCATTGTAGGTTAGGCCATCCTAGTTTTAATATTTAAAGTACTTGTTTCCACATTTATTTCAGAATAAAAAACTATTAAAGGCTCATTTTCTTCCCTGACAATTTGCGAGGTACCCAATTTAGTTCCTGAGAAAAAAAATACTCACTCACTAGTCCTCGACAATTACAAAACAGGGACACATTATTCCCTCCGTTGATGACCATTTGGAAGAATCCGTTGGTTTGCTGACGTGGACCGTTAAATAGTTCAGCTATCCGTTAACTTGTCCCATGTGGATTTTCTTATTTTGTATCGCCAATTAAGTCCCCCGACTATTTATAGCGTGGGACAAATTAGTCCCTGCGTGATGCGTGAACTAAAATGCAGCAAAATGAAAAACCCGATACATTAACCATAGAGCACTAAAATGATGCAACAAATATCAGATACATCAGATATAGATACATGAACCAAAGAGTACCAAATGAACCAAAAGTTAACAAAGGTTGTGCGACCCGGTTGGATCTCTCAAAGGAAGCAATGAATCGGGCTGATGTTTCAGTAAATGATTCACATGCCACTGACTATGGATGGCACAACTCAATTTCGAAAATCGCAGCTTCAAACCAAAAAAATCTGGGGTTTTCATACAAAGGGTTCGCGATACTTAAGTAACGGATTCTCTCAAAATTTGCAGCAATTTCCAGTGATTTTTTGTGAGCTTTGATCGCAAGATACAGACCAAGAATATTCCCAAACCAATTTTTCATAACAATCATCAAACAAAGGAATCGAAAGCCCCCAAGAATAGGGTTCTTGCGCTGAAAAAACCACAAATCCTCAATGGGTATATGAAAAATTCTCTCAATTTTCTAAACTAAAACATGTGATTCTTGAAGGGTTTTGATCGCAATGGTCAGGTGAAGATAATCCCTCAATCAATTTTGTGAAAAGTTGTTCTATAAGAGAGAATTCAAATGGAAGAGATCTTAAGGTTCTTGTAATAAAAAACGAAATTCTCCCAACCCAGTCCATTTGGGGTTCTTTGGTTCATTTTGATTCATTCTGTTGAGCTTTGTTGAATTTTTGTTCAGTTGGTACTCTTTAGTTCATGTATCTGTATCTGATGTTTGTTGCATTTTGGTGCTCTTTAGTTCATACTTAGTGTTGTATCTTGTACTAACTCCTTGCAACAAAATAGTGTACCTGAAAAAAAAATAAAAAATAAACACAACCTAGAAGTTCCTAGGTCCTTGATGTTTAACACTAAGTTGTGTGTGTGTGTGTGTGTTGTTGGGGGGCGGGGGGGGGGGCAATCAAGAGTTTTGAATTTTCAAACAACATTGAATAGTTTTCAAAAAATCCTTCCCTATGTCATGCCTTACTTTGGATTTACCTCTAAAGGTCTTTAGATGTGTCACCTTTGTCCATGTTCACAACCACAACCAAGATAAGTTGGATCCTAGGACCATAAAATGTGTTTTTCTTGACTATTCCCCAACATAAAAAGGATATAAGTGTTTTGATCCTAATATGATATATTTTTTAATCTTGCTCTTCAGGGGAGAAAGAGTATGAAGATTCGATTATTGAAATTGAAACCGACGGTAAAATTGAAACTGATTGTGAGGTGAATATTGAAAGCATTTTTTTTACCTTGATCTTTCGCAAAGGGAAAATCGCAAGTCTACCTTGGTGCCTGAACAAAAAACAAACACAATTGACAAGCCACACTTCAATGATGAGAGACTATTCGAGAAAACTTACATTAAGAAAAGTTAGATTCATAGTAAGAGAGATGACGAGTAGGGGAAGCTCAGTTGGTAAAAGCTGTCTCACCTATGCCCATGGGTTGCGGGCTTGAGTCATGTTATAGGGGGAAGTGGGGAACCACTATTGAGTCCCTTTTAAGAAAAGAAAAAAAAAAGAGAAGAAAAAAGAAAAAAAAAAGTAAGAGAGATGAAACCATACTCGCTTAATGTCAAGAGTCCGATCACATTCCAGAACTGAAAATTACAGCATCTGAAAATTCAGGTATGACCTTTTAGTTTATGGAATCTTATCGTCTTTACCCATTGAACATGTTGAGCATGATGATTCCCTTGACTTTCCAATTGCTCTTAGGAAAGAAATTAGATCATGTATTAAACATCCACTTTCAAATTTTGTTTCATATAAGAATTTGTCATAATCTTATCATGCCTTTGTCTCATGATTTCAAATGTTTTTGTAAACCTTCTATCTCCAGTGAAAAGGATCTATCTCCAGTGAAAAGGACCTGGCTTTGATAGGTGAAATAAGGATGTGAATTAGTCGAGATATGTTACAAGTTGGCCACTATTGAAAGTTTATCTGTATTGGGCCTATCCATGTTGGGCTTTGCCTATTGTCTCTATCTTTCTGGGCCTGTATTGTGCCCTTCTCTATTTTCTGTTTTCTGTTAATTGTTAGTTTAGTTTAGGTTTAGAGTTGGTTAGTTAGTTAGTCTTCTTTTCTGTTATTAGTTTAGCTATAAGTAGCTTTCCGTTCTCTGTATCTGTAACAATCAATTTCAGATTAATATTACAAAAGATAATTCAGTAATTCTTTTCTATTATGGCATCAGAGAGTGATGATGATTCTGGGAAGAAGAAGAAGTCATCGAAGGAGAAGCCCTCTACCTCCTCCGATAATGACAACAAAGGCGGCGCCACAAACCCTGCGTTCTTGCTCAATTCTTCAGACAATCCAGGAACCCTACTCGTCGCGGCTGTGCTCAATGGAGAAAACTACCGTACATGGGCCCGATCAATGAGAACGGCATTACGTGCGAAGACAAAATTAGGTTCATCAATGGCAACATTCAGAAACCAGATATGGAGGATCTTGATTACCAACACTGGGACAAGGCCGATTCGATGGTGATGGCATGGATAATCAACTCTGTGGACCCAAGGCTCCACGCAAGCATCTCCCATGCGACCATCGCTAAGGATGTTTGGGAAGATTTAGAAGAACGATTTGCTCTAACCAACGCGCCAAGAGTTCATCAATTATGGCGTACATTGTGTTTGATTCAACAAGAATCAGGCGTTAACATCAAAGATTTCTATACTCAGTTTAAAAGCCACTTGGATGAACTGAGCGAACTCCAACCTCTGCCAGAATGCACTTGCGGAGCGGCCAAAGCTTTGATGCAGAGAGAAGAAGAAAATAGGGTTCACCTATTTCTTGGTAGTCTTGACAGTGAACAATTTGCCCATGTCAAGGCAACCATTCTAAATTCGGACCCATTGCCTTCTCTCAGATCAACCTTCAATCATGTGCTAAGGGAAGAGTCCAGATTCATGGCAGAAAGAGAAAGAGGCTCCAAGATTGATTCAGCAGCAGCTTTCTATTCAAACAATTCCAACAGGCAAAGAGGCAGAGATGGGATAAAACCCAAATGTGATCATTGTGGCAAGATTGGCCACATCAAGGCCAAATGCTTTGAAATTGTTGGATATCCTCCAACCTGGGACACCAGGAGAACTCAGAGGAATTACAACAAGGCAGGAGGCCAACATGGTGCCCACTTTGCTTGTGCAGAAGGAAGTCAGAAAGGAGACCCAGAAACTGAGTCATCAGGGCATGCCCTTCATGGCATATACATGAAAAATGGTCAAGAATCCATGGCGGGTAATGTAGGCTTTAATAAAGGCCAACAATGGGTTCTTGATAGTGGTGCATCACACCACATGACTCACCAACTCTCTCATTTAGAGGGAGTTCAGAGTCTAGAAAAGCCTTTTAATATCATTGTCCCCACTGGAGATTCAGTGCTAGTTGAGAAAAAGGGTTCCATAAAGATTAGCAAGAACATTAGATTAGATGATGTTTTATTTGTTCCAGGCTTTAACTGTAATTTGATTTCCATTTTTAGATTAACACGTGATTTGGCCTGCACAGTGACTTACCATATGAACTTTTGTCAAATACAGGACCAAGCCATGAAGAGGTTGATTGGCTCGGGTGAATTGCATCATGGAGTGTACATCTTCAAGACTGAGGAAGAAGGAACTGCATCAGCTGCCATAGAAAAAGAGGATTTCACAACCTTGTGGCATGCAAGAATGGGACACCCCTCGACTGAATCTTTACAGTGTATTTCTCCCTTACTTAGTTGTAGGTTCAATTTCAATAAATTGACTGCATGTGATATATGCCACAAGTCAAAACAATGTAGAATGTCTTTTAATCTTAGTGAAAATAAAGCTGATGAGCCTTTTAGCCTTATTCATTGTGACTTGTGGGGTAAGTATCATACACCTTCACACAATGGTTCACACTTTTTCCTCACTATTGTAGATGATTACACTCGGGGTACATGGGTTTTTCTAATGAAAGAAAAATCTGAAACTGTTAAAATCCTTATAGATTTCCATAGGATGGTCAAAAATCAATTTGATAAGAAAATAAGATGAATTAGAAGTGATAGGGGGACTGAATTCATAAACCAGTCCTTAAGAGACTACTTGAAGCAAGAAGGTATCATACATGAGACCTCTTGTGTAGCTACCCCTCAACAAAATGGAAGGGTAGAGAGGAAACATAGACACATCCTCAATGTTGCTAGAGCACTAAGATTCCAGGGCAATCTTTCAATTAAATTTTGGGGGGAATGTGTCTTAGCAGCCACATATATCATCAATAGGACACCTACTAAAGCTAACAAGGGATTGACACCCTATGAAATGCTGTTTGGAAAAGCCCCTGCATATGACCATATGAGAGTCATTGGATGCCTATGCTACACTAGGAATGCCTCAAAACACAAAGATAAATTCGATCCAAGGGCAGAGAGATGTATTTTTGTAGGTTATCCTTTAGGACAGAAGGGTTGGAAGGTATACAATTTAAAAACAAGAGAATTTATTGTCTCTAGAGACATTGTTTTCTATGAAAATATTTTTCCATACATGGAAAATATAAACAATTTACCTACTGAGCCTCTCAGACCAACTTATTTGGACTGGCCTCAGTCAATAGATGAAGGACACAGTCCACAAAGAAAGGTTATTAACTATACTGAAACTGAAAACTTGAATAAGAATATGGTAGATGATCAAATACCTGCACACATCACTGAGAATGTGGCAGAGGAAAACCAAAATGAGATAGAATACCAGAATGAGGGGGAGCATCTTGGCCATCTCCAAGATAATGACCAACCTGCTCCAAGGTCTAGACAACCACCAGGGTATTTGAAAGACTATTTTTGCCATAGTGCCACCCAAACACCTACTAATAGATCCTTAGTTACTTCCATAGGTTCAGAGATGGTTTATCCTATCTCTAAATATGTCAGTTACAAAGAGTTTACTCCTAACCATATGGCATACCTAGCTGCCATAGATCAATATGAACCTAGGAATTATGCAGAAGCTATTAAAAAGAAAGAATGGTGTGCTGCCATGAAACAAGAGTTAAATGCACTAGAAGAGAATAAAACATGGGATCTTGTACATTTACCTAAAGGAAAGAAAGCTGTGGGTTGCAAATGGGTATATAAACTGAAATTTAAAGCCTCTGGAGAGATAGAAAAATATAAGGCAAGACTTGTGGCAAAAGGGTATACACAAGTTGAGGGTGAGGATTTTAGTGAAACCTTTGCCCCGGTTGCAAAGATGACTACCATCCAATGCCTTTTATCAGTAGCTATAGCCAAAAATTGGGAACTCCACCAAATGGATGTGAGTAATGCTTTCCTTCATGGAGAGCTAGATGAGGAAGTTTATATGGAACCTCCTCAAGGATACAACACTCTGGAACAGGGAATGGTATGTAGGTTAAGGAAATCTATCTATGGCTTAAGACAAGCCTCAAGAAATTGGTTTTCCAAACTATCCCAATCTTTGGTTGCTTATGGTTTCAAAGGATCTGATTCTGATCATAGCTTGTTTACCTATAATTGCAATTCTGTTTTTATTGCTGTCTTAATCTATGTAGATGATTTAGTCATAGCAGGAAATGACTCTGCTTCTTGCAATCACTTTAAACAACATCTGAACAAATGGTTCCATATGAAAGATCTTGGTATATTGAAATATTTTCTTGGTATAGAATTAGCCTATGGTAATTCAGGATTGTTTCTATGTCAAAGAAAATATACCCTAGACATACTAGATGAATGTGGTATGTTGGGATGCAAACCAACTTCTTTTCCTTTGGAACAAAACCATAAACTTGCTCTTGATCAAAAAGCACTATACAGCAATCCTTCACAGTATAGAAGGTTAATTGGTAGACTCATTTACCTAACAATAACAAGGCCTGAACTCACTTATTCTGTACATATTCTAAGTCAGTTCATGCAGAAACCAACACAAGGGCAATGGGAGGCAGCCATGAAAGTGCTTAGATATCTAAAAGCATCTCCTGGACAGGGCATTATTCTACCAAAAGACAACAACTTAAAGCTGACAGCCTATTGTGATTCAGATTGGGCAGCCTGTCCCTTGACTAGAAGATCAATTTCAGGATACTTGATGAAGCTTGGAGAAGCACCAATATCCTGGAAAACCAAGAAACAAGTCACTGTTTCAAGGTCTTCAAGTGAGGCAGAGTACAGGGCTCTTGCCCATGCCACAAGTGAAGTGTTATGGCTGCAGAAACTGCTAGAATGTCTTCAAGTAAAGTGTGACTTGCCAACTGAGATTTTCTGTGACAACCAAGCTGCTCTTCATTTAGCAGCTAATCCAGTTTATCACGAGAGAACTAAGCACATTGAAGTGGATTGCCACTTCATTAGGGAGCACCTTCAAAGAGGAAAGATCAGTCCTCAATACATTTCCACAAAACAGCAGCAGGCAGACATATTTACCAAGGCTTTGGGAGCAAAAACCTTTCAGGAATTGACAATCAAGATTGGTGTTCACAACCCTCACACTCCATCTTAAGGGGGAGTATTGAAAGTTTATCTGTATTGGGCCTATCCATGTTGGGCTTTGCCTATTGTCTCTATCTTTCTGGGCCTGTATTGTGCCCTTCTCTATTTTCTGTTTTCTGTTAATTGTTAGTTTAGTTTAGGTTTAGAGTTGGTTAGTTAGTTAGTCTTCTTTTCTGTTATTAGTTTAGCTATAAGTAGCTTTCCCTTCTCTGTATCTGTAACAATCAATTTCAGATTAATATTCAATACAAAAGATAATTCAGTAATTCTTTTCTATTAGCCACCCATTACTTGATTGTAACATCAAATTTATTTATTTTTTTAAAAAGTGAGAAATGCTAACAACACACTTTTAATTATTGGGTGAATTTCATATGGAACCCCTCTATTTAGTGGGTCTCACATAAAATTTATAATCTCATATGAAATTCCTTCAATAACAAAGAGTTTGTTGAAGAAAGTATTGAAAAGAATGTAGCAATAACATTGCTCTTAAGAAAACAATTATGTTATTTGAACATAAAATTTGGACACCGTATGTGACATCGTATATATTTATTTATATTTTTCACTTACTTTTTATCTTCTTGTATACACACACTACAAGAATACATTAAAAAAAAAACGAAAACAAAGGGACATCATATAGTATCCTATTTTTGTGTTAAAAAAACATTTGCCTAAAATTTTTTTTGATATGAATAGCATGGTCATCGGCAATATCTTTTTGCCAGTTAATTTCAGGTTATGCCACTAAAATTATCAATAGAAATTGCCTGATGGGCTCCGAATAGTATGGTGAATCCTTACCAAATTGCTCATAGCTTCCTAATCCATGGTTAATTGGCTACACTATTTGTAATTGTCTATAATTTTGGTCAACATCGTTTTCCAGCCATTCTTAGTTTGAATGAGTGGCTCATGTTTAATCCTACCAGTTTAGCGTCGAGTCAAGCCAACTCCTCCACCAATCCATAGCATAATTTTTTTGCTATATAATAGCATTTACACAAACTTCATCTTCGTTTATTTTTTTGTTTTCCAGGGTATCCTCCGCGTGCAACTGCGGAGACTAATCCCTCCAGGTATTGGATGACATTGAAGAGTTGAGCGCTTCCAACCAGGTTTTCTTCATACATAAGAGCTAGTGATCAAACCCCTGACTACAGCCAGTGATCAAACCCCTGACTACTTGCCTAAGGGAAACCTTCATCTCCATTTGCTTCAAGTTTATCTTCGCCTATTATTTTAAAATTCCAAGAACTGTGAAGCCGAATTCTGCAATGGTCATCTCGTCCTTTGTGGTATTCATTTTTCGTCATTCAAGTCAGGCTAGTTTTTTTTTCTTCCAAAAGTATTTTAATATTTTGTGAGAGATATATAATTTATTTTATTTTATTTATTTATTGTTTATATTTTATAGGCTTATATATAAAATACTAGCTTTACACATGTCATAACTATTGAGTGAAATGAAATAAATTCTAAGTTGAGAAACTACTAAATTTAGAACAGACAACCCTAATTGAATAACTTGTATTCCAAGCATAAGCACATATTAGCTGTTTAGTCAAAAGATGCGTTGGGATTACTATTAGCATCATTATTATCTAACATTATTGTGGTATGCATAATATAGCATATAGATCTATCCTTGTCACCTATATAGCATATCAAGGAAGTAGAATTTCATGTGTCTATTATAATATTGCTTCTTGGAAAATATTACATCATATCTAGTGCTTTTATTCTCCATAAAAACGAATGAAAATTTCTTTCTATCATATTAATTTATAATCGTATTTACAAATATTAATTCTAATTACATTATTTATCATTTTTTTGGCTATATGAATAATCAAGGTTAGGCAGCCCTTTCACAATACCAATTCATATATATTAATGCCTTGTATATATAACTATAACTATGTTTTCCAATTTGTCCTTTCCAATTATAGTTTTGCTGCCCTATGATTTCCACAGTTCTCTAACCCTTCCATTTATTGAGAAAACTTTGGTTAGCCAATTTGTAATATCATTGAGTTCGTAATCTTATTACCCATATAATGCATTATCTATGAGGAGGAGAATAACATCATGACTACATGAAAGTGATTGACTCCATAAATCATACGATATTCTCTTGTATAGACATTAACTTCCATGGATATATAGTTGTTCCAGGTTTTAAATTGTGGTAATTGTGGTTGTAATATTGCAGTTTTGCTAACCTCCGCAATCATATCGCACAGCAATTGTTGTTGCATAATGCATCAACCACAATTATCCACAATTGTGGTAAATGCGAGATAACTGCAATTGCGATCGTAACCAAAATTTAAAACCTTGTCGTGATCTGTACATTCTGCTTCGATTTTTAGATGACCGATATATATCTAATCTAATAATAATAATGACATGCAGGTTAACATGCGGTTCATTTCTAAATTCCATATGCTTTCATTAGCAATACTAGTGTTGCAATTGAGCACTGCATACTCACATAATCAATGGAAATCAGCAACTTTTTTGTCCCCCAAGTTTGAACTAGGACCAGGATATGTTGCAAGAAAAGAATATTTTGATATTGCATTTCCTAAAGGTCATATTGCAATCAAAAGTTTGGAAGCTGAACTAGTTGATGAAGTAGGGAATACTCTGCCTCTCCATGAAGCTTATTTAGACCACTGGTCTGTTATAAGATACAATGAACACAAATATAAGTCTAATGTAACTGAGGGCGATCGTGCTAGTCTACAACCAACTATCATTTACAGTAGAAATAGTGGTCCTTGCAATGCAGAAGTTCTTCCACAATTTTGGGGTCTCGGATCCGAAACACGAGGAACATCTACAAAAGTTCCAGATCCTTTTGGTGTAGAAGCAGGTAACCCTGAAAAAATTCCATACCCTTATGAGGAAAAATGGTTGCTTAATATCATGGTCATTGATATGCGCGGCGTAGAAGATAGGGTAGGGTGCTTGGAATGTAGGTGTGACCTTTATAATGTCACAAAGGATTTGTATGGCCAACCTTTGAAACCAAATTATAAAGGAGGGTCTTTATGTTGCTATGATAACACCCAATGTAGAGTGAAGCATGGCTTTCAAGCTCCAAGGAGAAGCCTCTACCTAAGATACACAGTGAGGTGGGTTGATTGGAACCAGTTCCAAGTTCCTGTTAAGGTTTATATACTTGATGTGACTGATAATATGGAGACATCAAAAGATTTGAAAGCAACAAGTCCAACTCATAATTGCCTGGTAAATGAATTTTTCATGACTATAGTTGACTTGTTTTAATCTTAATTAAATTTCAAAACATAATAATACTCTGTACTTTGTTGAAAGCAAGGGGGTAACATAGATTTCTAATTTATGATAGGTTGAGTATGATATTGAAGCAAAAGTTGGTGGTGGCAGCCCTGATGTCAAGAAAGGATTGATCCCAATGGAAACAGGTGGTTATGTTGTTTATGCTGCTGCTCATCAGCATTCAGGTGGAGTTGGCTCAACTCTTTATGGACAGGTGATGTTCAATATTTACATTATTCTTAGCTTCTAATATTTTCTTGAACATTAATTTATACTGGTAATTGTGATTGTTAAAATAAGGTAATAGTGATTGTTTACTTGTGATTACAAAGAATATTAAATGTTAAAAGTTTTTGTTTTCCATATTTTTTTTTATTTTTTTTTGGTTACAAAGTTTTTGTTTTCCAGTTTTATAATGTTCATCCTAGTAGTGCTCATCTAGCAGGCCTCTCTTAAATAAATAGTTAAAAGAAAGACCTTGCTCCTTTTTTTTTTTTTTTGATAGGCAAATGTTAGTTTTTAAGTTAGTTGTTAGATTATGGGGGAGGGGGGATTCGAACTCAGCACCTGTCACTCCAAGAGGAGGCTCCTTATGTCCCTTAGCTCAACCATGTGAGCTACCTAAGTGGGACGAAAGACCTTGCTCCTTAGTTTGGAGGTCTATTACAATCATCTTGTAGGAATAGTTATGAGCAATTATATTAAATAAATGAATCCATATTTAGCTGTAATCCATATAATTCAATGAACCCATATACAATCATCTTTTTTTCTTCTTGGTTTTCGTTTCTGGGTGGCTCTTTAGGTAAGGTTAGTGTAATATGCATATTGGTTTGTTATCAGTATTCTATTTACACCATATTTGTTCCTCTTGTATAGGGGTTAGAGGATCTCATGTGCTCTCGATCAATATACATTTTGCTTATTAAAAAAAAATCAAAGAATCCATATCATTGTAAGAAGTCAAATATTGTAATGCCAGTTTGTCTAAAATTTATGTGTATGGTTATTTTAGGATGGAAGGATTTTATGTACCTCAACACCAAAATATGGAACGGGAAAGGAAGTAGGAAATGAGGAGGGTTACATTGTAGGAATGTCCAGTTGTTATCCGCCACCAGGTTCTGTTAAGATAAATAATGGTGAAATATTGACTCTACAATCTAACTACAACAGTAGCATCAGTCGCACTGGAGTTGTGGGACAGTTCTACATCTTAGTGGCAGAACAATTGCCACACTAACAATGCATCATGGACATGATTCCTCTCATCCACATATTGCTTAAAGCTAGAGTTTCTCTCATTGCATCTGTTCAATTCATGATTCTTCATATTCACTACAGGCTAAGGATGACTCGCCACTGTGGTTGCTTAAATGTCATTTTTTGGGAAGAGGATACTCAGAAACAAGATGAACAAGTATTCAAATTAGTTTTCTTTCAGACCAGTCTATTTAAATTGATTCTTTATAGGACCTTTGGTTCGATGGGCCAAATTTCAAGCATTTTCTGGTGCATTTACCTCCAAAAGTTGTACAAATTTTCATATAAAATGTAGTTTTTTCATTGTTTATAAATAGAAAAATACTAAAAACACACTCTTTGCCACATTCCTTTTCAATCCACTCTCTATTATTAGGTGTATTTCATATGAGACTCGCCAAAAAAGTTTGTTTAATAGTGTGATGTTAGCATTGCTCATATATATATATATATATATATATATATATATATATATAAGTCTTACCCGTGTTTCGGTGGGGGCTTGACTAGGTACAATGCTAGTCCGAACCTATTAATTTTTTTTTTTGAAATATAAAATCGACTTAAAAAACTTTTAAATATAGGAACTTACTTAAAATTCAATAAAAATGTAAGGTCTAAAAAAGTAATTTAACATTTGTTCCAAAAACAAATTGGGACTTATTTAGTCCTGGTTTAAACCATGGAATGTTTATTTAAAATTGTGGTTAAAAGACAATCACTATGATAAATGCACCATTTTTTAGCATTTTAGTCACAATTTTAACAGTGACTATATTACCTTTTTTGTAGCAGTTTCAAATACACCACTTTTGAGATTTATTATATTATATCTAGAGGTGACAAAACAGGCTACCCGACCCGCAACGGACCAACCCGATGTGGGTTCAGGCTTTATCGGGCTGGACAAAAAAAAACTCGATTTCAATTCGGGCAAGAAAAAGGTGCCCAAGCAACCCTATGCAGGCTGCAAGCTTGTTCGGGTCAGCCCAATTAAATGTTCACAACTTACATTTTTGTTCCTAATTTAATCTATTAATGCATTATTTTCTTTGACCAATAAGAGGCTTTTGCAAGTATACTACAATAGTTTAATCTCTGTCCATAACTGACTTTTTATGGAGAAAGTAAATTTTTGTGGAGAAAGTAGTTAATTGGTTGGAATATAGTAGTTAATAGGCTTTTTCTAGGGTGAGCAAGGTAGAAAGTATCTCACGATGAGAGACTTCATTTGACTACCTATACTGGGATGACCCTCCCTATTACCGATTACAATCAATTCCTCTATGTTCCATCGCCACTTGCAGATCTCTCATTCCATCGCCGTTTCCTTGCCGCTCTCAACGACAACCGTCGATTCCACTCTGACGACTCGACTTCCTCGCCTCCATCTTCCCCAAGACTCTTGTCGAGGCTACCTTATCCTGCCACCTCAAGCACCTCAACGTCGTCAAGGACTGCCACGTCGTCATCTTCAACTTTTGCAAAGCCTCCGCCGACGGCTCCCACCCCTACTCCCTGGCTTATGCATTTGCCATAGATTGTTGGGTATTTTGGTTTATTCCTGTATTGTTGGGTTCTTGGTATAGGGTCAAACTGCAAAAACCTTATACACCATAGATTTGGGTATTTTTGTTTGCAGCTAAGAGGGTATTGGAGAAGGCGTTTATGTCGAGCTTGAAGACGATGAAGGAATCACTGGAGGATTATTGCAACACCACTGGGATTTCAAGCATGTCGTTGATCTGTTCGTTAGACTAGCCATGGTCATCGAAAACTCGAAATACGCATTTGGAAAAATCAAGATTTAGGAAAAGGGATGGTGTTTGTGGTTTCCGAGAAGGATTACTTACAGGTGTTTCGATGTAGCTATTGATGATTTCATCTCCAATGGGAACCTTGTGCAGATTCAACCTGATCTGAATGGCCTCTGTTTCATTATGGTCTTGCTGCCCTCTTCCTTACATTCTTCAGCCCTCCAATCGAATGTTGATGGAAGCTTCTGGCCGCCACCGCCTCACCTGATGAATACAGGAAGAAGTGGACTACTGTTTGTTGGCTAGTGCAACCGAGAGAGCCAGTTGCCTTGATTGATCTTGTTCGTCTAAATTTTTTTAGCAAGATCAACGGTTAAAAGTATGTCTTGCATGGTGAGCGACTCCATATTGTCGCACACCCTAGCATCTACCGTAGTTAATGTCGACAACTGATTTTTTATGAAGAGAAAGTAAGATTTTGTTAGTTCATTTTTGACCCAAGATTTCGACATCAAACCCATTTACAAATAACTGACAGGTCATCATGTTTCATTCATAAGAACGAGTTATTACTTATGATCCATCACAAGCCTAAATAATCTATACGAAAATTTATCTTCAAAGCTCATATGTATGTCACTGTTCTTTGAATAACAAAGATTAAAGACATCACTCATCATGCTTTGTTTTTATAACATGACATTGCAGTAATGAAAAAGATGAAATCATGTTTCTATACCTAATTGAAATATCAGTTGCTATTGCTAGAACATGCAATTGAGTGTTAAAGCTATTGCATAACCAAATGGCATGCTACACAAGTAGAGCACTTATAACTGCAAGCTACTATCCCACCTAGGGAGGGTAGACGTATGAAGCCTTACCCTACAAGCAGAGAGGCTGTTTCTAGGATTTGAAAGCTCATATTTCAGTCTCACAATTTTGAGTCATATAAATTAAGTAGTTTTTGAAAGACAACCAAAATATCGACTTTTATTTTACACATCCAGAGAAATTAGATCTAAAATTCACAACATATGGTCTTACAAGAATGAAAGTAGCACTTTTGCTTTAGAGCTTAGTAACGGTACTTGGTGGAGTAATCTTTGGGAGCAATCACCAGACCACGTCCCTTCCTTGCACCTCTGTAGACCGTCTCGATAATGTCGATGAACTCCTGCTTGTCCTTGAGAGCCCAATTGATCTTGTTGTTATTTCCAGTGCCAAGGTCTATCATAATGTGCTTGTTCCTAAAGAAGAACATAATTGTGGAAGGGTCATAGAGTTCATACATAGTGTTGAAATCAGGCACCTCAGTGATGTCCACAAGGTAAATTACAGCAAAGTTTTTAATTGTCTCAGCAACTGATGCCAGCACCTCATCCATCTGAACATGTAAGAAAATAATTGACTAAAGTTAGAACACTGTATTACAATGCTGAATACTGATGCAGCTTATTTTCATAAAAGCAATAAAAAATCTAATGCAACTCCAATATAATTTGTATCAACCAAAAATCCAAACAGCATCTTCTTAACGGAAAGAAAGCGTCAGATACTTTAAATATAAACAACCTGAAATCAAGAATTGGCCTAAATAAACTGCATCATAACCTTGGTTGTTTTTCCATTTAACATCCTCCCAGACATTCAACCAACATCATCAAATGATCCTTGAAGAAATAACAGACGTGTAAGGCTGTTATGAATACAGATGAGTCAGATACTGAGGGATAATTGTAACCGTAAAACAGATCAGAGTTGCCGACTCATATCAGTTTGTTACAAGTTACAACAGAGGGCAACAGAATGAAGGCTCTTAGCTAAGGGATTTAAACAACATGGACAAAAGAAGAAAATTGCAAGGCAATTACTGAGAAAAATTTCCCCCCTCTCCGGATATTCTTCTTTTCCCCTTTGCTGACTTGTTTCTCTCTTTCATCTCCGAGTTCATAATTCTCATCTTAGAGGATACATAGACTCTTATTATTTGTTACTACTGTAACTTTCATTTCAGTTGGCTATTATCAATACTTCAATAGCATATTAGCTTTGTTTCAAGTTGATTTTCTTACAATGGTTGACAGCATAACAGCATTGGACTATTGAAATCTCATTATCACTGCTACAATAATACCATTACAAAGGCTCACTTCTGTGATAAAAAATAGAAGAGTTGAACACAAGCACTCCACTTACACATATAATCACACCTCAAACATCATAATCAATCTAAACCCCTATTTGCCAAGGAAACAATCCATTAACATCCTACAAATCATCCAAAGGAGATCACAATACATCTTCTGAGGTTTGATTTAATTATACCTAACACCTCTTTTTTTTTTCAGAAATTATACCTAACATATATTATCATTACGCTCACTTGAAATTACACCTACATGGTGTAGTGTAGGTGCAAGTTTCAAAAAAGGTGTGTCAGGTGTAGTTAACTCAAACCTCAATGGAATTCAGTGTAATTTTCCATTATAATCGGGGAGTGTTTGGAAGAGCCTATAGAGTCCTTATTTGGGTTTATGAAAATAAACTTATAAAAATAGCTTATAAAAATAACTTACAAGTTTCCTATTAGCTTTTTTTTAGTTTATTTCAATAAGCTTATCAAATAAACATGTGGAAATAAGCTCTTTGTAGCACATTTCTAGAAAGCTTATTAAATAAAAGTTTAATTAAACTATTTACTCAAAGTTTCAACAGTCATTCATATGAGCACGAATTACCTGCATGCAGGTCTCATCCCAATCGTGGCCGAAACGGATGACAACGAGCCGCTCCTCCTCCGCAAGGATTGCTTGATCCACAGCCCATCCTGAATGCAAGTGAGGCAACAGGTATGACATCTCTCACCAAACCCTACCTGGAATCAAAATTCACACAAACTCAACCACTTTTATATCCGATATCCCTGCAAATATGTGACAAGTGTAATATAAATAAAACCAATTTTGTTTACCAAAATAAAATGGCCATAAGTTCATAACAACCCATAATCAAAGTTCAGAGCAGCACAAGCATTCATGGTAGTGATATAAAAGTTAATAGACCCATCTCAACTTTGTAATCCACGAAGCATAGAGGGGCATTGAGAGAAGTTACCTGGAAGAGGAACCAGCAGAAACCAAGGAGGAATCAAAACCCCAAATCGTGATGTGAGCGGAACTAATTAATACTATTGTTAAAGGGAAGTAACGGCAGAGGTGAAGGCTGTGATCAAAGTGAAGAGAAGTGTGACGCGTGGGTTAGGGATTTGGAAGTACAAAGTGATTAGGTTCGGTTTTTTTTATTTTTTTATTTTTTATTTTTCTCTTTAGATAAATTGTTCCTATATGTTTATTTTATTTTTCATTTGGTTCTATATATTTTTTATTTTTCAAATTGGTCTTATATATTACATTCTGTTTCCACGTTGCTCCTTTCCGTCAATTTCGACCTTACGGGGTCATATCAAAAGTCATATGTCGGACTAAGGTGATAGTCACGTCAAATCAAAACAGATGCTCCTCCTTTCTTTCCACGTTGGTCGCTAAAACACTTTAATGAAGATTTAACTAGTAGACAAATAGTGACCGAGTTGCGACCGATTTTAAGTTATTGGCTTTTGTTACGAAATTAAAGACCGAAATTAATTTCGATTGCTAAATTTACAATCCCTAATACGCGAGCTTCCCCTCTTTCCCCCATTTATCTATTTTCTTCTCCTCTCTCTCAAGCTCTGCTCCCCCCACCCCTCCTTGCTCCGACCACCACAGAGCGACCCTGTTGCGGCCGCGCCACCACCAATACGACCACAAAATACAAGTTTGTACACCCTGCTCCTTCAACCATGACAGTCACATCCACATAGATGAAGGCCATCAAAATAACCAATAGCAAGCAGAACCAAATTTAGAAACTTATCATCACAAAATACAAGTTTGTGCAACTTAAATAATTGATTTAACTAAGCAAACGTCATTAGTTTTTCAACTAAAACTGATTGGGGTTTTAGACTTGGTAAGGGTGAGAAAATCGCTCACCCAACACATAAAGGAGAAGAAGACGTCGGAGGTGGTGTCCGGCACGGTGACGACGCGGTGGAGCATGACATAAACAGTCCCTGAAACAACCATGACCCCTAAAATGAAGGCAAGCCTTTGGGGAAGATGAAATATGTTCAAACTTACAAGGAAAGGTGGAAAAGAAGTCATAAACGGCGGCGGAAAGCTTACCCACGGCAGAAAACGACGACGCGACGGTGGAGCAACCAAATCAGAACGTGCGATCATCGTTTCCTTCAGTCCAGGCGGTGAGCGGCAGTGACGCTGCGGTGGAAGGGTGGCCGGACGTGCTGTGGGCCAGAGAGATTGAGGAGAAAAATGAAGCTTTAGGGTGTGTTTCGTAGTGAAGAGAAAATGAGAAGAGAGAAAGAGGTGAGAAAGAGTGTGACAGGAGAGAAAGAGGTAAGAATTAAAGTAGATTTGATATATTATTTGGTATGAAAGAAAAAGGAAAGAAACATAGAAGAAAGAACTGTTGATTGTTTTTGAAAGTACGGGAATTCCCCTAAATTAAAAAAACTTCCAATAAAAATAAGGTTACACTTGTAATTTCACACAATAACTCTCCCCATCTCATATTTTCTTCACACCTATGGGGAGAAATATTTTTTAGGTGGGTCCCACCAAATTTATTCTCTCTTTTTTGTTTCTCTCATTTACCAAACAAGAGAAAGCTTTCTCTTATCATTTTCTCTCTTTTTTGTTTCTCTCCTTTTCTTTCTTATCATTTTCTCTCTTCTCATATTCTCTTCTACCAAACAAAGGCAAGGAAAGAGAGATGAATATGAGATGAGAAGAGGAAGAAAGAAAAGTGAAAGAAAAGAAGGAAAGAGGGGAGGGGATACGTGGATGGCTCAGCACCAGGGAAAGGAGAAAAATATGTATTTTCTTTTAATTTTTGTTATCATTTGATTTTTCATTTTTCATCATTTCATTTTTAAAAAAACTATATTTAAATAAAGCAGAATCTGAAAATAAGTTTTCTTCAACCACATTATTTAAGATAGTATTTTTCTAAACAAAGAATAATAGTGTAATATTGTTGTCTAGCAAGTATGCATACATTGCAATAACAGAGTGTTAACGCACCCAATAAAACATTTTAAAATAAGCCATAATAAACATCCAAATCAATAATCACCTTAATAAAATAATTAAACATATTAAACATACATGTAAAAACCGAGATATTACAGATTTCAAAGCAAAAGGCCACACTTTTCTAGAGTAATCATCAATAAAAGTAACAAAATATGAAACACCACCAAGAAATTTACAATCCATAATTAATGCAAACATCAGTGTGAACTAGATCAAGAACAGTGGGTCTCCTATGAGGAACAGAACTTTGAAATGAAATTCTATGTTGTTTTCCAACAAAACAATGAGTGAAAGTATTTAAAGGTGTACCTTTCATAGGAAGAGAATTTCCCTTGGCAAGGATGTTGAGTCCTTTCTTACTCAAGTGGCCAAGGCGCATATGCCACAAATCAGTAGAAGCATCTTCAACTGCATTCACCTCTTCCTTGCTTAACTTTCCATGCATCCTGTAGAGAGTAGTGAAACTTTCTTCCTTGGCCACCACTAGTGACCCTTTGGTGAGCTTGCATATGCCACCACCAAAGTAAGTGCGATAACCCTCAATGTCCAAGGCTTTATCAGAAATCAAGTTGAGATGGATATCTAGAACATGTCTAACATTATTCAATTGTGCAGCTTGCATCCAATGCTAGTTTCAATCCAAACATCTCCCATACCAACAATTTTACATACCCTTCATTTCCCATCTTTACTGTGCCAAAATCACCAACAGTATAAGATGAGAAGAAATCACGCCTACTAGTGACATGGTATGAGGCTCCAGAATCAACAATCCAATTGGAATCATGGCATGCTAGATTTGTAGAATTATCATCATAGACAATATAAACATCACTATCAGATGCAATTGCAGCTGTGTCTTTATCATTTTCCTTGCTTCTTGACTTGCTACGAATGTCAGATTTTTCATGCTTATGGAAATGTCTGGTTTGGCTTGTCCCCCTTGACTCTGCAACTAGTGCTTCTGACTGAGTGGAGGTAACAATCAAATCACGCTCCTTTCTTCTGGCTTCTTCATTTAACATGCTCTCTTTTACCATTGACATTGTCAACTTCCCATTAGGAGCTGAATTAGTCGGTGTCATAACTAGAACTTCCCAACTGTCAGGAAAGGAACTAAGCAACAACAAAGCTTGCAACTCATCATCTAATTTAATATCTGCTGCTGTCAACTGATTCACAGTATTCTGAAAAATACTCATATGCTTTACCATTGAATCCCTTTCTTTGTATTTCATTGTCACCAGCTTTTAGATCAGAAATGCTTTATTTTGCACATTCTTTCGCTCATACAACTCTACCAATTTCTTCCACATTTTCTGAGCATCTGTTTATGTGTCTAAATGAGGATATACACTCAAATCCAACCACTGCCTAATCAAAGCAATTATTTTTCTATTCATATTCTTCCATTCATTTTCAGATTTATCCATGGGTCGAGCAATGTTCCCCTCAATGGGATCATACAAGTCTTTGTTGTATAACAAATCTCCCACGAGGGCCTTTCAAAGTGTATAATTTTAGAGTTCAACTTAATCATATTTGATCCTTGATTTTCCTCTGTCGCGACAATCCCGTCCGGCTGCCACAAAAAAAGAATAAAATCAGAGGAGTTGCCACCAGAATTTTATTTGGGGAAAACATTGGAAAAACTATTTATTTAAAGAAAACAGGTCTTAAAAAAAAAGAGAGATTTGAGTTCGGAGTCGGTTACGAGTAGGAAAGCTAATAACACCCTACGTCGCCCGTTTAAAAATGGTACCTCAAGTTAATTGTGCAAAAATTTGGATAACTTTTTAAATATTTATTTTACCCCAAAATTTATTTACAAGAAAGAATTATTTTATTTTTTAATATTTTGTATCTTTCTTTATGATTTTGCATTTGAAAATTTATTGTATATAAAACCTAAACGAGGTTGAACATGACACATAAGTTCATAGAGCAACCTAAAATCTAAGGAATTGAACATGACACCCGAGTCCAAAGGGCATCATTAAATAACACAAGTTCAATTATTTTAATTTGCTATTCAAAAATAAAAGGAGACACTAAAATAAGGAAAATTTAGTTTTGGCTTGACAGAATGATTGATTCTGCTCCTATGTATTCCCGGGTGCGATGGGAAACTCAAAGCCACGTAGTTCTTTAAAAAAGATTTGATCAGTCGATTTTAATTTTTTTGGAAAAGATTTTTTTTATCTTTTTTTTGGTAAAGGTTTTTTTTTTAGACATGGAACTTAAATGATTTTTTTTAAAATAAAAAGGGTTTTGATGTTTTTAGTTTTTTTTTTTTAAAAAGTCTGAAAAAGATTTTTTTTGGTTTCTTTTTTGGAAAAAGGAAACAAAATTATGCTACCTACCCATTAAAACCCGCTCCAAACAGTTTTGGCCCCAATCACTAAAACCAAAACTTAAACCGAAAATAATAAAACATGCATTGGGTATATTACCTCATTGGTCATTAAAGGATTAGTTTCTGTTAATACATGTTATAGATGAAGGCATTGCATGATACATAAGAATGAAGATAAGCCTCCATAAATGCTTTGTGTTGGCAAGTATTATCATGTTGAACCTTTGTCTAATTTTCCATTTTACTAGTGGAAAAAGAAAGAAACACATGCATGCTACAAGTTAATGCAAAGGTTCTAATCCAACAACACCCTTGTAATAAGTGCAAAAACTCGTTAAAATAGGTGATTCTACAGTAGAGTTAAAAAACTCGTTTATATTGACAAAATTGTTCCTAATATAAACTATGATAGAACATAACTTCAAAATATTGCTTCATTACAGTAGAAAGAAGAAAAAGAACTCATGTTACTTGAGAACGTCAATTAACGTTAATTAACTATTGGGCTTCCTTTAATTTTATTTGTCCCCTGTACATTACACTCAAAGTGAGTTAAATTGCAAAATCAGTAACACACCGGAAGTATACTTTCGGTATTCTGATTTTTTCAGATTTTCAGTAACATACTTCCGGTATTGTAATTTTTTTTTCCTTAATGACATACCGGAAATATACTTCCGATATTGTAATTGTAATGTCGGTAACATACCAGAACTATAGTTCCGGTATTATAATTTTATAATTCCGGAAATATATTTTCCGTAACTACACCCTAAACATATATACCGGAAAGGAGACAATGGGGGTATTTTGGGGATATTAAATTTTTTTGTGATGTATTATAAAAATTTGTGGTGTAAAAAACAACACCCCAATCAGAAACCCACACACAAAGCCCAAAACACAATAACCCAACATCACAAAATAACATTAACAAAAAACAACAACAAATGAAATAAAAAATAAAGAAGAAGCTTGTGGCTACTTCACTGTTACCCATAAGCAAATGTGCAGAGTCAAGGGGTGCTGCACATAGAGAGGCCGAACGGCGTGGCGGAGGAGCAGCAGGTCCGAGCGGATGGGAGGTGAGCGCGGCACGGATCTGGTATATGTGCTCGTGGCGGTGATGCGGCGGAAAAGGATGGCGGTGTCTGGGCGGAGTTGCTTGAAACTTAATCTGATCTATTTTTGTTGGTGTTTTGATTTTTTTATGATGTCTGATCATTAAAACAGATAAAAGAAGATGAAGAGATGTAATTAGAAGATGGGTTGTTAATGTTGGGTATCTCCCGTACAGACAAAGGATCGTGAGAACACACAAAAAGACACTACAGAAAAATAATAGAGAACACAAGAATTTATGTAGTTCGGCACCTCTTGCTTACGTCCACGGAAACACCCCAATAAAATTATTCACTATCACAACAATGATTACAATAATTGTAATCCATCCCAATTGTGTATCACCCTACAAACCCGAGTACTCCCCCTCAAGAGTTACAAGAAATGATAACACATTCTCATTACAAAGAGACTCTCTATTTTTCTCTCACTACTCTTCTCTCTTGAATTTGAGGATCTGATGCTCTGAATGCATGAAGAAAAGAGCTCTATTTATAGAGCATGCTCCTCCACCACCCAACTATAACTTTGACAATTTTGTTCCCAAACTTAAATGCACCGTAACATGGTTTTGAAAACCCAATTTGTTGCTTTGAAAACTTTGCACCCTATGTGCATATTTTCTTTGACTGGATCCTAGGCTAGGTCCCACAGTTAACACAGGTTAGAGGATGGTGGAGACGACGGAGAAGCTTTGTGACAAGGTTCTGATCATTCTTTTTTCTTATTTTTTGGTTTATGAAATCTTGGTCATTGGAGGGATGTGTAGTGTTTGTTGATGGCTAAGGGTGGAGGAAAGATGATGAGAAAGTGTGTTGGCAGGTGGTTCATAATGGAGGCTGGGAGGAACAAGAAGATGAAAGGAATTCGATGATTTCTGGGAATGGTATTTTCATTGTACAGGAAGATGGAAGATGAGGTTGAAGATGGTTAGAAAGAATGTATTTTTGCTCTGATCTTCCTCCTCTTTTTTATGTCCCCTTCTCCCCATTCAGAATTTTTGTTTCTATGTATGCTCTTTTTTCTCTTTTTTGTTCTCTGTATCCTCCCCCCTTTCTTTTCTATTTATGATTGGTATTAATAGAGGAAGATGGACTCTTCTCTCTGGCATTGGGACCATATGAGCTTGAGTATTGCGGAGGTTATCATGCTCTGGTCTCTTTCATTTCCCATTTTTGTGTCTCTTTTCTCTGATCTAAACATAACCCTTCCCCAAGCTCTGAAAAATTATCCAAAAATGGTGTTTGATGACTTGTAGCTTCCTTGTTAAGTTCAAAAAAAACTTGGGAGTATGTTGGTTAAAGAAAAAATAAACTGAAGGAGATAGATCAAAATGAGAGATACTGTATGTTGGGGAATGGGACATACTGCACGTTCAGGGGTGAGAAAGATGCCAGGCAGTTTTTTTTTTTATTAATTTAATTTTTTATATTTTTACTTGGGCTTGGACTCAAAAAACTTGTAACAAAAACAAATTGGGCCAATAACATAAACATATATTTTTTTTCAAAATATTAGATAAAAGGAGACAATACCGGGACAAAATTAGGTGTTCACATCTTCTATTTAAATGCAGGTTTTTAATTTTCATACCTACCCAACTTCATCATCTCACCTCTCTTAATTTTTCTTTTGATTTTCCCAAAATACCCCTAATCCCCACCTCATCTCTTCCATGACCATTCATTCTTCTCACCTCCAACCTCTTTGCAAGTCCAGAATCCATACCTTCATCCACAAGGTCAACCATCACAATGCTTCCACGCCATATCTCAAATCTCTCATATGCCCCTTTCTGTTGACCAAATCCCCTTCCCCTTGATCTCATGGCCACTACAAGCCAGGAAGAAACCCAACCCACATGGCCACAAATACTCTTGTGAATATTGGGATCGTGAATGCAACTAGATCGGCTACATCGTCGTCACCTCTGACGATGTCACCAGAGCATCCAGCAGCCGTGAAATCTATGTCGTGTGGAGTGGCACCACTAGAAAGTATGAATGGGTCAGCGTTTTCGGTGTTGCACCATGCCCAAACACTCAAAGAGTTCAACGTTGGTAGTGGTAGTAGTAGCAGTGAGGATGAGGATGATGAAGCAAGTTTAGAGGTGTCAGGCAGCGTCATTGGGGTTCATGGGTATCCGAGATTCGCCACCCACTTCTGTATAATAATTCCACTTCCACATATGCCTACAACCGCACTCGTCGCCGCCCCACCTTGCGTCGCCACCGTGCGACTACAGTGCCGCCGTATCTCTGGGTTGTGCTTGGATGCATCCATTTGATGTCAATGGGAGCAGAAGAGGGAGAGTAAAGCAAGGATTTGGATTCCTCGTATTTATGTGTTCACGAAGTTACAAGATATACCATTGGATTAATCTTGTTTTTTATTTTTAATTTTTCTGTATCACTGGTTTTGTGACGATAGCGAGGTGGTGGAGGATAGCTACTGGATGTAATCTGATCTGGGTGTGGAGATGGGTTTTGTGTTTTGTGTACAAGCTTCTTTGGTGGTAGTGGTGGAGATGGGTAATGGTATAGAGCCTTGTGGTGGTGGATGTGTGATAGAAGAAGATGTTTCAGCTTTAAAAGAATAATAATAATAATAATTTGTTGTATTTGTTTATGGAAAAAAATTAATAACCCAAGTTTTTAGCATTTTTGCAACCACAAAAAAATGGATGTATGTGATGGTGGTCTGAGCAAGCAAAACATGAGAGAACCTATTTTCCAAAGTTCTGATCTTTATAAACATTGGTAGAAGTGGAGGAAGATGGCTCCCGATTTTTTAATTTAAAAATATTTTTATTTTATTTTATTATTTAACAAAAATTCATAATCTTCATTTTTTAACCTGAACTCTCCCCCTTCCCTCACTCGCCTTTCCCCTCCTCCTGCTTCCAATTCATCACCCATTTCTCAAAACTAATAGATCGCACAAACAATGATACCAACTTTTGGGTTTCTCAGTGCTCTGGTTCTGTCTGTTGTCCGCCAACGAAAAGGATGAAGGAAAACCAAGTCTTGTTTTCAACTAAACCCATTCAAATTGGACAGACCCATTAACGCAAATGTCAAAATTTAATTTACTGGAAAATCTCGTGTCCACTGGCCACTTTAGGTGAAAATAGGACTACATGGGTATACCACTAAAATGTATACTTCATGCTAGAACCCACCAAAGTTTGCCTCTGTGTTAAAATTTGTTATAACACTTAGTTTCGGTGTGCTGTAAGTTTTTTTTTTTTTGGTAAAAAGTAATAACTATTAATCTTTGGTGTGGCTAGGGATGGTAATTCGGACCCTACCCGTCTGGTACCTGCAAAAAATACCCGCTGTGGGTAGGGTAAAAACCCGCTTTATGGATATGGGTATGGGTACGGGTACGGGTAATTACCGCAAATCTGAGAGGGTATGGAGGCGGGTACGGGTACCTTGGTACCCACCCCGCCCCATACCCGCATATATATATATATATATATATATATATATTTATATTAATACATATTAATACATATAATTATATATGACATTTGCTCAAAATTAGAAACTAAACCTAGTTCACTCACTTCACTGTCTCACTCACACAGCCGTCTGCCCTCGACCCCTCGTTGTATTTCTTCTCCATCTGACCATTTCTTCTCAATCTGACCATTTCTTCGGTTCATCAACGTTGGAGACTTGGAGTCCAGCCCCATCCCTTCATCGCCGTTCGACCCTTCTTCAGTTCTTCGGTTTAGCGACGGCGTTCGACCCTTCAGCTTCATCTCTGTTCAACCCTTCCTCTGTTCGGCGTTCATCAGATGCGGCGTTCCATTAGCGGCAGCGCATCACGACCTTAACCGATCTCCACCGAACAGAGGCGGCGATGCACCACGAGGCGGCGACGCACCACGACTCCACCGAACAGAGGCGGCAACGCACCGAACAGAGGCGGCGACGCACCACAACTCCACCGATCTAAGGTGCTGATTGCATATTTGGGGATATTTTTTGTGCCTTTTTTTTTCATTTTTAGTAATCTGTATAGTTATTTTCTATACTAAGATGGTTATTTTGATGATGCATCTGGAGAAATTGATATATGATTTGGTATATGTTTTGTGCCTTTTGCGTGACTGTGTTCAGTGTGTTCAACTTGCTTTGCTGTGTGCAGTGTGTTCAGTTTGTTCATCTTGCTTTGCTGTTTTTTTTTTTTTTTTTTTAAATATTAGATGGAAAACACAGATGGATTGATTCAATCAAAGGAATCTGAGAGTAGCTCATCTCCCACACAACCTCAAAGTGTTCCTAGTGGTAATGTGGGTAGTTCTGAAAAAGATCGATCTGAAACTCCAACAGATCCTGTTCCTGTTTCTGTTGATGATGCTAATGCTATAGAGTTGTCTGATGATGGCAAAAAAAGAAAGATATCTGTTGTTTGGAACCACTTCAAGAAAAAAATAATTAATGGTGAAGAAAAAACTATATGCAATTATTGCAACAAGCATATGTGTGGTAGAAGATCCGATGGAACACATCATTTGCATAAACATTATGAGACTTGTAAAAGGAGGCCATATCGGGATATAAGACAATCGATCTTGTTGAGAGAACAGAAGAAGGTAGATGGGTCATCTATTTATTTGAGTAACAATCACTTTGATCCCGAGAAATCAAGAAAAGACCTTGCTTGTATAATAATAGTTCACGAGTATCCACTTTCAGTGGTGGACCATCTGGGGTTCAGAGCATATTCTGAAGGTCTTCAACCTTTGTTCAAGGTTCCTAGTCGAAACACGATAAAAAATGATATTATCAAAATCTATGAAAATGAAAAGGTGAAGACTATGGGACTCTTGAAAAAGATCGGGAGTAAGATTGCTTTAACAACAGACATGTGGACAGCTAGTAACCAAAAGAAAGGGTATATGACCATTACAGCTCACTACATTAATGATGACTAGGATATGCAAAGTCGCATATTAAGGTATGATATTTTTGAACTTTATCATATACATATAGTACTTTGCATTGTATTAATATCTAATAAATTATTTTGCAAACATATTCTTCCCTTTGGTTTGTGAAATAAAGCTCTCTTTGAAGCAATGAGAGACTTGCTCAATTGAGGCTATTCGAAATATGGCTTCAAAAATGAATGGCAAGTTTGAGAAATATTGGTCTGTTATTCATGGAATTATGGGAATTGCCATTGTTTTGGATCCAAGATATAAATTGAAGTTGTTGGAGTCCTTCTTTCCTTTGATTTATGGATATGCATCTTCAGTTGAAATTAACAACATTAAGAAATTATGCTTCTCATTGTTTGAAGATTATCAAGCTAAGATTAATGGGATGGTTGAAAGTTCAACTGAAAAGTTAAATGACAAGGATTCAAATTTGGATAATCTTGCTTGTAACAATTTTCTTAGTGGTTATGATTCCTTTGTCAATGAAACCATTGACATACAATCAAAGTCTGAGTTGGATCAATACTTGGAAGAGAAGGTATTGCCTAGGAGTGCTACATTTGATATACTTGGATGGTGGAAAACAAATGGATCAAGTTTCCTACTTTGCAAAAGATTGTTAAGGATATTTTGGCCATCCCAATTTCTTCTGTTGCTTCTGAATCTGCTTTTAGCACAGGAGGTAGATTGTTGACTCCTCATCATTCTAGGCTTCATGAGAATACTTTGGAGGCGCTTATGTGTGCACAAAGCTGGATAAAGCATGACAAGGAAGGTAATAAATGTTGCATTAATATTTTTGTTTAATGAAATTTGTGTTTGGTCTAACCATTAATTTTGTTTTTTGTTTTTTGTTCTAGTTTCTGTTGGTATAACTGGACCAAAGCAATATTTACATATGAAAGACAAACGTTTGCAGTCTTTTCAAGACTTTGATTCAGAAGATGAGGTAAGATAATCTAACAATTTGTTACTAATTATTGCTTTACAAGTTTATAATGTATAACTAATATAATGTATGTTTTTTATTTAATAGGTTTTGGAGAACATCGGCAACATCAGCTCAGGAATTACAACTTGATGAATTAATTGTTTTGGAGACTTATTGTTATTTACTTGTTTTGGATATTTTACATCTTTTTATTTGGTATAATATGCTGGTTTGTAATGTTTGATGAATACATTTGAAACATTGTTGGATGATTTTCAAATGAAGTTATGATCATTTTGTCATTTATTTTTTTCTTCTTTGTTAAAGTGCGGGTAATGGGTGCGGGTACGGGTACTTAGGTACCCAGAGGGTATGGGTAAGGGTGCTGAGGTTGCTACCCATGAGGGTACGGGTAAATTTTTTAAACGCGGGTATGGGGACGGGTACTATAACCCTACCCAAACCCTACCCATTGCCATCCCTAGGTGTGGCTGGGTCATGACTCGTGAGGTTTGTTCGGCGTAGCGCGTACCAGAAGTGGAGGTGGGAGAATTGAGGATGGGGAGTGAGAAAAAAGTATGGAAGAGATGAGGCGGGAGTTAAGGGTAATTAGGGAAAATCAAAAGAAAAAAAAATTAATAGAGAGCTGGGAGGATGAAGTTGGGTAGTTATGAAAATTAAAACCCTTAAATGCATAGAAAAGAACAACCTAAATTGCTGATACCACTTTGTTGGAAAAAAATCAGAGATAACGATCTCTATTGAAGCAAATATTTTTTCCCTTCACCTATGCAAATAAATAAGCAAAACAAAAATATTCTGCCATAGGATAATATCAATGGCAGAAAAATAAATATCAATGACACCACAAATTTTAAAGTCGAAAACTCCCTAGAGTTGGGAGAAAACCACATGACCAAATCTAACAATAAACTTCCACTAAAAATATTGATGGGTACACCAAGTCTTCCTAGAAATACTAGGGAACACCAAATCAACAATATTGCACCCAGGAAGTGGATACAATCAAGCAACAAGAGAGAAATCCCACAAAAATGAGTATAACAACCCAACTCAAAGAGAAGGCAAATCAACAATATAGTGATATCAAAATATAGCTCAACACCAGGAACAACATACCAAAATTTCATAAAGAATGTGAGTAGTTTACCCATCGGATAACAAGCACAAAGTTCCTCCATATTTTCTCGTCCTCTCTACGTCGTCTCCTCTATCCTTGTTACTCTTTTTTTTTCTCACTTAAGATCTTACGATTTAAATCACGATCTTAGCAACTTTGTCACACCACATCTGACTTTCTTATATTTAAAACCCTTTCTACTTTTTTTTTTTCTTTTATTTGACTTTTCAAACCTTTTTGCCATGTTGGTCCCACTTAGGAGGGAACACATACAACATGTATATATGAAATTGTACCTAAGTTTTCCCTTAATAATATTATTGGCTTCTTCTGGTATAACAAATTACTGATTTAATAGGCATACTTCATGTACCACGGTTGAGTCTCTCCAATGCTAAAATAGCTAGGCACATGATTGCTAGCGTTTTAAAGAAAAAATAAAAAGAAAAATCAGGTTTTTTTTGTTTTTTTTTATTTGACGATTTTAACATAAATATAACGTCAGATTCTTGTTCTCTTTTCTATATCACAAGCTGCTTATTATGATTCCAGTCCTGCCAATGATACACATAGTATTTACGAAAGATAATGACCTCTTTGAAGGGCATTTCTCCAATAAAATCATGATCAAGAATGGCACATGCAACTGTTAACTATATTAGTAATATGCAGTTGTTTGCCTTATTATTCATAAATTTCTCATCCTAGCAGTGTGGGTTTGATATTCTTTGATTAATTGCTGTAAGTGGCTTCAGTCTTCTTTTCTTTTTTTTCTTTTTAAGTCATCAAATTGCTTTCCTTTTTGTTGAGAAACATGGTTCAGAGGAATGAAAGCACCAGAAATGTAAAATGGATATTTGATTGTATCTAATTATATCTCAAACACTTTGTACTTTTAATTAGCTGTCAGCAATTTAGGATTCAAACAAATATGCGGTGTCATATATTACAGAAAATACACAAAGACCACTTTATCCCTGCAAAGAAAGTAAATTAAAAACACACGTAAACACAAATGAAAGCTATGTAGAAAGATCAAAGTGAAGTCAAATGAATTTCAGGAAATTCATTTTCCTAAATTCCACCAAAACTTTCCCATTTGTTGGCCAACTTAGACATGGTCTGTGTTGAAGAACCATCTTCTTTAAGGGCATTAGCAGCAGCATCTTTTAAATCCTTCATTCTCTTGTGCATTTCTTTACCTTCTTCCTCTTCCATCAAACACTTTATCACTTTTGCAATTTCCTCCTTTTCTACTATGTCATCCCCATTAACTTTAGGCCTAATTGCAACTTTAAGGCCATCAGTTAACATCACTGCATTCACCCTTTGTTCTGCAAAGAGTGGCCATGTTATCAGTGGAACTCCCTCTTGCAAACTCTCCAAGATAGAATTCCAACCACAATGACTTAAGAATCCACCAACAGAACTGTGACCAAGCACTTGAACCTGAGGTGCCCATGATGGCACAACCAAACCTTGCTCTTTAGTCCTTTCCAAAAACCCACTTGGTAAGAATTGCAAAGGGTCCTCATTCACAACACCAAAGTAAGCAGCACTAGCTGAATTACTTGGAGGTCTCAAAACCCACAAGAACTTTTGACCACTCAATTCCAAACCCAAAGCTAGTTCATTCATTTGTTCTTGAGAAAGTGTCCCACCACTTCCAAATGAAACATACAACACAGAACTGAGTGGTTGGTGGTCCAACCATCTTAAACACTCTAACCCATTATCCCCAATGGTTGACCCTTTTTGTGTAATGGGTCCCACAGGGAAAAAACTGATTTTGCCATTCACCCCTTCTTCCAATGCTTTTAGAGTACCTGATTCCATTTCCAAGAAGCTGTTGATAAGGATTCCATCAGCTTTAGAAATTCCTTTGGCACGTTCAAGATATTGCTTGTAAGCTTCACTTGATCTATTTTGCGTTGGGGCTGGAAGATCTTTCCCCAAAAGTGGAAAAAAAACCTGGTATATGTATATGTTCTGTTAAGTCTTTGTACTCTCCTGATACTTGTTGATCTAGTTTGTGCATATAGAGTACTATTGACAATACCATAGCAGAACCAGGGACGTAAATATAGGACATTGTGTTAAGCTCTTTTGCAAAAGCCAGTGTTTCATATGCAAAAATGTCAACAACCAAAGCAGCCAGTGGTGCTTTTGAGTTCAAGGATTTTAAGGCCTTTTGTATTGATGTTAGTGAGAGAGTAACAGTTTGTTGAATAAGGATTGCAGGGTATGCATCTTGGGGTAAGTCTTGTTTGCTTATTGGGGGAAGAAAAATGGAGTCTATGTTTGCAGGAAGGGTTTTAAGGTAGGCTTTTGTGGAATCTGGGTGTGACCCAAGTGAGGGAATGATGCATGTGACATGAAAATCTGGTTTCAACTTAACAAGACGCTTAGAGAACTCAACTAAGGGAACTAGGTGGCTGAAACCAGGACTTGAAACAACAGCTATATGAGTTTTTCTAGCCATAGATATGGTTGCTACTTTGCTGGTTAAGATGTGATCATGTGAGGGTTTATATAAAGAAACGTTTGCTTTTTATTATCCAATCACAAACGAAATTATAATAGTAGAGATATAATAAGAGGAAAAAAGTGGTTTCTCCTTGTTCTTAAATATGAAAGTGATGGGGTGGTAGATATTGCTGATGTAAGTGATCACGTAAATCGTCTATATATGTGTTGATTGTTTATGTTTTCTATTCTATTTTCTATGGTGGGGTAGAATCGTTATAACCGACAAGAAACTTTGCAAGGTTATTCATGAGTGATGATCACGTAAATCGTCAATGTGTATTGATTCACTTTTTATTTTCTTTATAGTGGTTATTTCAAATTTTGAAAGATGTAAGTTTTCTATGTATAATTTTTCAAAAAAAATATTTTTTTTAAAGGACTTGTTAACCATTGTCCTAATGCAATTGGTTAAGAAATTTAAAGATAGAATTTTTTTATTATTGAAAATTAGTGTAATTTTTAAATTTTCAAAACGTTGAATACATCACTTTCTAATACAAATTTTCTATTTCTAATTCCTTACCAATGCCTTCAGGGCACTGATAAACATTTGTCTTTTTTTAATGAGGTTAATTTCTATGTACTGTCTGTGTAAATGATTTTTTACACAGACATCCAATAACCAACATGTGGTTGGTTCAAGTGGTAACAAGCTTGGGCCTCTTAAGCAAGTGGTCAGAGATTCGATCCCTAACTTTACAGTTACGTGCAAAGGATACCCTGTGAAATAAATAAAAAAGATATCCAATAAATCCTCTCCTTCTGGTCTCAAGGAGGTGGAGGAAGAGGGTTGGGGTTGAATTTGTGACTAAGTTGGATGAAATTATATCTTGTTTTTTTGGGTACAAACGGGCCTAAGCCCAAAAAAGAAAACTAAACACAAACTAATCTTGGAGTACTAGCTCCTACAACATCATGAACCAACAACTGCCTAAGTGCCCAAGGCACTGTATCATACACTAAGAAATCTTCCACTTGGACACATCCCAAATTTGCAAGTGAATCTGCACACATATTCTCCTCTCTATAAACATGATTGATAACAATAGTCCAGCTAGAATTCATGAGTCTTCTGATTTTAGCTACAAGACTCCAACCAATGGCACTGCCTAGCTTCCCATTCTGAACAGCATTGACAACAGCCTCAGAGTCAACATTTAAATATATCATTTTAAATAACAGTAAAATAATAAAATTCAAATTTAGTGAACAAAGACATTATTTGAAATAATAGAAAATAAATTTGAGCGTGAAAAGTCACTAATTGAAATAATAAAAAAATGACAAATAAGACAAAGCAAAGTGGGCTAAAATATCTTTTTGGTCCCTTAACTTATTTTTTAGTTTCAACTGAGCCCCTTAACTTTTAAAAGATTCAATTTGGTCACTTAATTTGTCTCTATTAATACAAGTTAGTCCTCTCCGTCAATGAGTAAGTAACGGTGTTAACTTTTTGAGTTTGATGATAGAAATTTAAAGGTTCAGTTAGAAACCTATTAACAATTTAAAGGATTAATTTGAAACTCATTTAAAACATAAGGGACTGAGAGTTAACACCGTTATTGACTTCATTGACTAGGAGGACCAACTTAAGTTAATAAAGACAAATTAAGGAACCAAATTAAAATTTTTAAAAGTAAAGGGACTAAAAAATAAGTTAAGAAATCAAAAGGGTATTTTAGCCAAGCAAAATGCTAGTAAATGATAAGTAAGAAATGTTTTTAATTGGATCATTAAGAATACTTATCATAATATTGTTATTCATATTTGAACTCTTTAATTATTACATAATAATAAACTCAATGGTTTTAGGTAGCAATTTTTTATAAGTATTTTACATAGTTTTTCAGTTATTTGTCTACCTTTCTGAATCACATTTATTAAACTTTTGTAAGTAATGTAATCAATTTCGAAAAATTAGGTCTAAATTAACTATAGATTAAATTATTTTGAAGGTACTTATATTTTGTGTTACTAAGTTTCCAAATATACTTATATCTTGAAAATTATTAGACATGTCCATTTACTTTTAACTTTTTTTTTAATAACATCCTACTAAATAATGTCATTCAATTATGTTAATATTGTTATAAAAGAAAAGAAGACAGGGAGAAGAAGGCAACAGAGATATGGACTCAAAGGCTAGTTCTTTAGGAACTAGCTATGATTTTTATATTAATCTGATTGAGTGAATACAATGACAAACCTAAGGTCCTATTTATAAAGATAATGAACCACTAATTCTGGACCAAATCAACAGTTATAAATAAGGAGTAAATACAGAGTAATGATAAAAATATTATAAGATAACAAATTAATATAGTCATCCACAAAATCCGAATATTTATAACACTTCCATTGGATGACTATACCTTATGAATATTGCCTCGTTAAAACCTTGCTAAGAAAAACCCGGTGGGATAAAAACTTAGCGAAGGAAAAAGAGTACAATGTTCATAATAACCAATGTTTTAAAAACTGGACCGGACCTCGAACTGGCAAGACCTCTGAGTCATGGTTCAACCGGTTCAACCAACGGTTGAACTGTATGACTAATAAATAAATAAATAAATTATATAATCATAAATATATAGGTGTGCATATAAATATATAAATATATATGTATATATAATAAATTATAAAAATCATACAACTCAATTTTATGAATAAAAATTATAATTACATAAGTGATCCCAATTCATTGTTATTAATTATTGGGCTGAAGTTTTCTTATTTCAATAACTTATTATTGGGCCAAAAAGGCAAGCCCAAATCCAATTCTTAATAATTAAGTAAATGGTATGTACCACAAAGTGGAAACCCTAGGGGCATACAATACAAACATTCAGCGCCGCACAAAGAAAGTAGAAACCTTTTGCATAGCCGGTTCCCAGTTGAACCGGTTGAACCGGTCGGTCCGGTCTCGTTTATAAAACACTGATAATAACTTACTTCCCTTCAAAAATACATCAATTATGAAAAATCCTTTAGTTAACGCATCCCAATGTTATGCATATGTTTCTTAAAAACTGAAGTTGGCAATGTTTCATCAATAGATTTGCTGGGTTGTCACTTGAACGAATTTTGCAAACATCAATGTCACCTTTCTTTTGGAGTTTATGAGTATAAAAGAATTTTGGTGGAATATGTTTAGTTCTATTACCTTTTATCAGGACGAACCTATAGCCATGATTCTGGGAGCAAATGCCCCCACTTAAATGCCAAAAACTTTTCTAAATAAATTATACATGTGTTTTATTGAAATAAATTACTTAAAAGCAACATAGAGTCCCATAAAGAGCACTGAGTTTTGCGCCCACAACATAAAATTCCTTGGTAATTATGATGTATGTTTATATTTTCAGAAATGATAAGTTATATTTTTTACGTTGCAAATTTATATATGAGTTTTGCCCCCACAACATAAAATTCCTGGATCCGTCCCTGCCCTCTATGTAGCCGCCTTTAATTTGTGCAGTACATGCTTCATTATCTTCATGCAATATTGTTGGCTTGTCTTTTTCTTTCATCAATCCGCATACCCTTCTGATGTTTTGAGTCATAGTTCTTAGCCATATGCACTCACGGATTGCTTCATGAATAGCAAATATTTTTGAATGATTTGTTTATGTAGCTGTGATTGTTTGCTTCACTGATCGCCACGAGATAGCAGTTTTTCCACATGTGAAAACATAACCTGTTTGGGATTGGGCTTGATGAGGATCAGAAAGATATTTAGCATCAGCATACCCTACCAACTCTAACTTTACTCTATTTGGGTAAAAGAAACTCATATCAGATGTACCACAAATAATGAAGAACATGTTTGACTCCAGCTTAATGTTTTTGGGTTGGTGCAGAACTGAATCTTGCTCAGAAGGTCACTGCAAAGGCTATATCTGGTCTAGTGCTATTTGTAAGATACAAAAGTGCTCCAATAGCACTAAGATATGGTACTTCAGGACCAAGAATTTCTTCATCATCTTCTCGTGGATTAAAAGAATCATTTTTCATATCAAGTGAACGAACAACCATTGGATAATTTGTTGGATAAACTTTATCCATGCAAAAAATTCTATATAAGAAGATTGATGCCTAAAAATTCCACTTGTGAAATGGTCAACTTAAAAATCAAAACAAAATTTTGTCTTTCCAAGATTCTTATTTGAAACTCATTCTTTAAGTACTTTGTGATTTTTGGGATCTCTTCTAGAGTCCTTTTATGTCTAGATTATCAACATAAACCACTATTAAAATTCTAGATTTCATTTTCTTGACAAATACAAGTAGAATTATTTTCATACTTGTTTTTTGCGACACCCTTTCTGGGGTCATCACATAGTTACCCAATTGCGAAAAATTAAAATTATTTAATTGCTGGTTACTTTCGGAAAATAAACTTTTTAGTAAACGTTTTATCGTGAAAATGGTGATGAATTTTTTTTAAAAAAAACATCCATACATAAACAAACATATCTCTACGTATATGCGTCAACAGTCACATACATACAACATCACTAGTAGGAGATTACAAAAGAGCCCTCATCAGTATAGGCTATTCTCCATCAAACTAAGTAAAGAAAGTACAGACATATACACAACAGTAGCGAGCAGTCCAAAACCATACCAAAAACTCATGGCTCTCAGTAGCCAAATCAAAAACCGACAAGACTCGCTACCCCAAAACTATACCTATAGCTGGTCAAGCTAATGAAAACCATTGGGGAGATCATGATGATCACCCCCACCTCCAGCAGGTGTATCTGGTGAAGATACCTCTACTTCCTCTCCATCGTCGGAAGAGTCATCATCATCAACTACAGGAGGGTGAAACTCAAGATCATCCTTAAAGTACTCATAAGGGTCCTCCTCAATCTCAAGCTCCTCTGCCACCTCAACAGGAGGTACTGCCGGTGCTACAATCTGAAGAGGCTGAGGCTGAATAGGCTGAGGTGGAACGATGAGTAACCCGTGCTCGGCCAAGAACTGTAGGTAAAGCCATATCGAAGGTAGAGATACCTCAACAGTCTCCACCATATGTGTCCTCCGTTGTGGTCCTGCCTCTACGGTGCCGACGATCTCTCTAGTAGGGCCATAATAGGTGGCGCTGAGTGCCATAGGGTTTATCTCCCAGGCACCACCGTGATGTGCTCGATCAAACATGATCGAACGTAGTCTCGAATGTGCCAGTGGCATATCCGGGTCCATCTAATCTCAGACGAAAACGTATATGCACAAGTAGAGAAACCACAAATAAAACATGCAAGAGTGAGAAACCAATCATCTGGATTTAACTCCACAACTCCATGCACGACACCACAGATAACACATACACATATACATGTTATATAACATAAGCATTCATATCAAGCTAATAGTTTATCACTGGGTTTCATACCCCACACATCATCAGTTGAAAAACTATGCATGAACACTTCAATACATCGTCTAACTTTGCACTTAATCTCATGTGATATCCCAACCGTAGTGAGTTGATCAAGCTCAATTGCCACACAAGGCAAACAAGCACGCAGCCAAAATCCATTGCACACTGTCCAAACCCAAGGCACAGTGATAAAAACGTAAATGGGGTTTCATTGTCCACCCGGGCACAATGAAGAAAATAGTAACATGAGATACCTGACGCCGCAAGGTACTCACAGATAAACTGGGGCACGTCTGCCAAATGCATGCAACAAAACACTTTGTTCTTGACACTTTTCTTTGTGTTCAATCTCCTTTTGCCAAAGCTCAAAATGGCTTACGACTAACCATAGTTTTAAACATCTTTAAAACTTTATTCATAACACAGGACCTCAAAGTCCGAGTGCTCAATCACGACACCCCTAGACCGATGCACCAGTCATGGGTTCGTGGTAATAGAAAACATCTTTATGTTTTTAACTCAGTAGACACCAAGTCTATAGTAGACACCAAGTCTACAGGACCTCAAAGTCCAAAGGACCCCAAGTCCATAACACAACACGAACCTTAGTACCCCGACGTCTCGGTTACTAAGTTCAAAACCACTTTAACACAGTTGAGTTCAACTTGTTTTTCGGAAAATCATTTCAAATGGGAAATAAATCGTAAAATAAACATTTAACTTTTTATAAAAGATGGTCACTTGAGGCTCAGAGTTGTTTAAACTACGTACTGCCGCTTTTAGATTTCTCGCCGTCGGTATTTTTCCAAGTTGCCGTCAAATTAGCCATTTAAGCCAAATTTTAGCTTGTTTCACTTAAATATTTTTCTAAAATCATTATTAAGTTATTTTTGAAAATTAATTTCATAAAATAACTTTTTATAATATTCCGAAATTTATTACGTAAAAATCAGCAGTACAAAAATATTTTCACGGTTTCGTCCTCACTGTGACTCATAAATCACTCTTACAACGATAAATCATTAAAATAATGATATTTTCCAAAACTCTTTATTTTTCCCAAATAAATATTTTCCATTAATATTATATTCCAATATTTTACCGTTAAAACATTTAATATAATTTACGAAGCTTTTCAAAGCTTTTATCTGATTAGTTAATTGGGCACTGACCACTGTCAGGCTTCTCAAACAACAATCCACCACAATATCACAGTAATATTTTCAGGCAGATCATGCATCACAGCATTAAATAAATAATTGCAGATAAACAATTATAAACAGATAACCAACACAGATAAAAATAAACGACTGAAACACTTAAACAACCACCAACAAATAATTACAGACAACACAAATTGGCATGTAGCCATCGAATAAACCCCTTAGGTAATCCCCTCTTACCTTTCGAAGATTTTTCAGTTAGTCGAATTACATTGTCGGAAGTCAAAAACTCACGTACACCTCGGCTTAAGCTTAACCTTCAACAATGTAATCAAACAATTACTACTCAAACAATTAAAATCCTCCTAATCACTCCTAAATGGTCACGGCCTAGACTAGGTTTAGTGGCAAAAATTCTAACTTTGCTTAAGTCTTTGATTAATGATCCAAAATCCTTAAGTCTTTGTAACACTTGTTTAACAACAAAGATTAGAACATCAACTTTTAATTTCACAAAACCCTAATTTCGGCCAAGACATTAGATTATGGCTAGGAATCTTAGTTTGACATAAGAACCTAGATTCATCATTAATACATGTTCAATAGATGATTAACATGATTAATTTCATGACAAGAAATTAAGTTCCTACACCTATTTTCTTGCATGGTTCGGCCTAGGCTAGAAACTAGGGAAGGAAATTTTTGTTTGCAACAATCTCTTAGATCATGATAGTAGAGATAATAATTAGAACATAGAAAGTGGTTTCACATTTTTAGGATTTTTCTATGATTTACTATGATTTTTCAAAGTTATGAACAACTAAGAGGAATAACATGAAAAAGTCTCTAAAACAAGAAATGAAATGAATGAATAAGAGTTTAGAGATGATGAGGAACATGAATCACCTCTTGGAATGTGAAAATGGGCAAGGAATCACCAAGCTCCTTCACAAATCTAACTTATGGAGTTTGAGAGAGAAGAGAAATGTAGAAGATGGATGAATAGTGTGGAAGAGTGTGGAATGAACTAGAGCTCTCAAGTTGCCTCTAGAATTTGCAGAGCAAGCCTCCCAAGCCATGGGCCTTGCGCCACTTTTGGGCCTAAAAAGCCCAAGCCCAATTATTTTTCACTTATATCAACTTAAGGCATTATGAAGACATAGGAAATTTAAGACTAGAATTCCTTCATGGAAATGACTTCTTGGACATGAAATTGAGATTGGGTGTAGCCCTTAATGGGTTTGAATGGAAAGAATTTGGCCCACTTCACTTAGTGTATCAAAGAAATTAGTTTAGGGACTAAAATGCAATTAATAGAAAGTTTAGGGATAAAAATGCAATTGTTAAAAATTGCTAACATAACCCTAAGCCACATTAAACCTCTCACATGGATGACCTATTCCTAAGAGCATATAGGTTTTGTCCACTTATCGAGTCTCAAAACTCCCGTAATCGGCTCCGTCGTTTACTCGATTAAACATAACGGCATTAAAACGTATATTATTTCACGTTTTGTGAAATAATTCTAAAAATGCACAATCGTAGGAAATAAAATAAAAACCCTAATTGTTTCGTTCACGAATTAAAATTAGGTCTTCTGATCAGTATAATTATACTGTTAGTGAAATTCGCAGGCCGGGATTCGCCTGACTTTTCAACCTAAATTTTAATCACAACTTCCTACGTTCAAGTAGAATAGAGTGGTAAACTCTGTTTATTAAAAATAATTTTCTAAAACGTAAATAAATATATAAACATATTTATATGTATTTCTGTTATTTAAAACAGTAAAAAGCAGGGTATTACACTGGTCAAATTTATATGTAATAGAAGGATAAAATTATCAAAACACTTGTTGGACATCAAAGGAATTCATTAAAAGATCAAATGGTATTTTGTGTAGAGAATGTGAAGAAATGAAAAATAAAATGAAAGGAGTGAGTGGTGATGGCTGCCATGTGGTTAACCAAGTGAGGAGAACATATTTTTGTTCTTATCATGGTTGGCTAATCTTAGTTAAAGTTAACTAAGTCTCGGTTAGGTTAAGGTCCAAAATTTGTGATGACAAGTCTTGCAATTCTCATGAAAAACCAAGGGTATTTTGGTCATTTCACCACCAAAATATCCTAAGGTATTTATGTGTCATTATGGCCATTATGACTCGGATAGGATCGCCATAAATGCTCGTCACCTCAGTCCCATCAGTCTCCTCAGCTTCATATCTGGCTCCGTCATTTATCCGACTTAGTTTTTCCGCAAGTTATTTTGAAGTTTTCGTCCGTATAAAATAAAATATTTTATTTTCACGTGAAAATTTTCAAAAAGACCTATATCGTTGCAAATACGATATAAACCTTAATCGTTTCGTTCACGAGTTGAAATTAGGTTTTCTGATCAGTAAACTTTTACTGCCAGTGAAAACTCAGACCGAGTTCCATCTGAATTTTCAACCAAAAATTTAACTATAGACTTCTACTATCAAGTAGAGTCTAAATATGACTTTGGTTTGTCCAAAATCACTTTTCTAAGTCTCGGATAAAAATATAAATAATTATATATATTTACCGATATTTAAAAACAGTAAAAATCGGGGTGTTACATTACTAATCCCAAGGTCTTACACTCATAAGAAAGTATATAGTAAAACTTTGTCACTCTGAAATGAATACAGGAATGTCTAGTGCGTAACAAGATTCTTTAATAGTTTCGTGAGTGTAAAAATGCATGATTGGTACATGTTTACAAACATGAATCTAATAAAGTTCCTTCTTTCATAAGAACTTTACTAAACAATGATTTAAAAGATCAACAGTCCGACAAAAATTTAGACTGAATCACTTCCACCAAAAGTAAAAGCGACTAGACTAAGCCTCATTGAGAAACTTCTTTTATCTAGAAAGTGTCTATCCTGAACAACAATAGGACAGTTCATACATATAGAATTCCACAATAACTGGTTCAACAATTAGAGTCTTGAAACAATCAAATCATTCGACAAGAAAGAAACAGACAAACTCAAATGTTTCACACAATCCATCGAAAAAGAATGCATTGCACTTGAATCGAAAAGTTTAGTTAAAATATTACCATCAGTATCGAAACTTCCTTGTAGGAGATCATCAGAGCTTGAGGCTTTAGCACCACTCATGTTGTAAACTCTTCCCTTGGCCATCGGCCTATTGTTCCTTGTATCATTGGCAACGACTCCAGACTTTGATGCAGAGCATTCTCTGGCCAGGTGACCAATCTTCCCACAGTTAAAGCATAACATTCCTCGCAGCTTACAATCCTCAGTACTATGATTCGACTGTCCACACTTGCGACATCATCGAACCGAGCCTTGATTCTGATTCTTTCGATTTCCACTACCATACGCAGAAGCGACGGGACGATATGATTGTTGATTCTGATTTTTTCCTAGAGGTCGGAAATATGGCTTCTTTTGATCTTGTTCCTCCCTTTGATTCTGATATTGATTCTTAACTCGAGATGGCCCTCTGACATTACCTCGATTGTCTCTTCCTTTCCTCATCAGTTCCATCTTTCGGCACTTTTCCACTAAAGCTTGGAAATTTTTGATTTCCAGCGGTAACACCGACTCCTTGATTTCAAAACGCAGTCCTCCCTCGAACCTCTCACATTTCCAATCTTCATCTGGGTTATTTTTGAAGAAGCGAAAATACTTGGCGAGTGATTCAAACTTCGTCGCGTATTCCCTAACAGACAAATCTCTCTATTGCAATCGTAAAAACTCTTGCTCCTTTTCAGCTCTAGCACTTTGAGGAAAGTACTTATCCAGACATATTTTCCGAAACACATTCCAGGTAATCTCCTGGTTGTCCGCTTCCAGTAGTTGTCTGGTGCCCTTCCACCAATATTCAGCATCTCCTAACAGCAGATAAGTCACATAAGGAACTTTCACTCCTTCAGGGATATGAATCAGCTCAAAATTCTTCTCTAGCTCTTGCATCCATAGATCAGCCTTCTCAGGGTCAACATCCCCATGAAATTGTGGCGGATTTTGACGTCGAAAAGTAGTCAAACCTCAGCCCTCAACAACTTGCTTAGCTCGAATCTGGTTTTGTTGATTCTGTGCAGCCATAGTGGTTGTCTGTAATGTGATGGCAGCTGCAACATCTACCATAGCTTGTGCTACATAATCCATCCCGCTGGCATTCTCATTCTTCTCTCCTATATTACCACAGCCGCAACCACGGCCGCAACCACGACCGCCTTTACGGCCCCTTCCATGGCCACGTCCACGTCCACATCCAATTCCTGGTTCCATGACTGACCTACAAAGCAAAAACAGTCAGTCTGCAACCAGAAACTGAAACGTATACTGGCGTGTTATCACACATTGTTTCTGTTGGAGAATCAGGAAAATATCCCTGATTTTATCCTCTTTGATTCTATTTGATTTTATCTTTATTATTTTGATTTTATTTTGTTTTATTTCCTTCCTTAATTATAGGAAGATATTTGATTTGATTTGTTTTGCCTTTATTGTAATCTCTCTATAAAAGAGACTCCTACTATGAATGAAATAACAACAATAATTCCATTGCCTTCTATATGGTATCAGAGCTATCGTAGATCCATTGTTGGGCCACCTACCATGTTATCCACGCACCAAGCCCAATAGTGCTGGGCGTGAGGGGGTGTATTAGGAAAAACCCAGTCCCACATTGATTAGAGATAGTATCTAATAAGAGCTTATAAGTAGTGGGCAATCCTCATCCTATGAGCTAGCTTTTGGGATTGAGTGAGGCCCAAAAACCTAATATGGTATCAGAGCTTTAGGTTAGAGTTCTTTTCTCCCCTTCATGGCGGCATGCCCAAACTCATGGAAGCACGCCCTTACAGGCGCTGTTGAAGACAGTAGTAGCGTGACAGGAGGCGGCCCAGGCAGTGGCGGTGGTGGCCTAGGCAGCGGCGGCGTAGGCGCAGGTGGTGAGAATCGTGCATTCCAAGCTAGTACCTTTGATCAAGAGAAGCAGTCTTCTTCAAGCTCGATTCCTTTCACTAAGGAACAAATAGATCAACTGTACAAAGTTCTTGAGTCTCAAACTCCTTCCTGCTCCATAGCCCAGAAAGGTAACTTTGTTAAAACTGCCCTTCTTAGTGTCAACCATACTTGGATTGTTGATTCAGGTGCTACTGATCATATGACAGGAGAGTCTAGTTTCTTTTCTTCATATAGTCCTTGTGCAGGTAACCAGAAAATTAAAATTGCAGATGGCTCTCTCTATCAACCATTGCAGGGAAAGGGTCCATTGTCTTATCTCCAACGATAACTCTCCAAGATGTCCTTCATGTCCCAAATTTGTCATGTAGTCTTTTATCGGTCAGTAAATTAGCCCGGGATAAAACTGTCAAACTAATTTCTTTCCTTCTCATTGTGTGTTTCAGGATTTGAACTCGGGGAGGATGATTGGCAGTGCTAAGGAGAATGGAGGACTCTATTACTTTGATGATGGACTTGGATCAAAACAACAATCCCAACCAATAGGTTCCTGCTTTGAATCTAGTTTTATTTCTGATAACAATAATGATATTATGTTATGGCATTTACGATTAGGTCACCCGAGTTTTAGGTACCTAAAATATTTATTTCCAAAGTTGTTTTATAATAAAGACCCTTCGTTATTTCATTGTGAAACTTGCGAATTTGCAAAACACCATCGCTCTTTTTTTCCTATGCAATCTTATAAGCCAACAAAACCTTTTTCTATTATTCACAGTGATGTTTGGGGTCCTAATAAGACAAGTACACTCTCCAATAAAAAATGGTTCATTACTTTTATCGATGATCACACTAGACTTTGTTGGGTGTACTTGTTAAAGGAAAAATCTGAGGCTGGTCAAGCTGTAAGAAATTTCTTTAAAATGGTGCAGAATCAATTCCAAACAAATATTCAAGTCTTCAGAAGTGATAATGGAAAGGAATATTTTAATATGATTTTGGGGAATTTCTTTCTTGAAAATGGGGTTATGCATCAAAGTTCTTGTGCTAATACACCCCAACAAAATGGGATTACGGATAGAAAGAATAGACATCTCCTAGAGGTGGCTAGAGCCTTACTCTTTGAAACAAAAGTTCCAAAATACTTGTGGGGTGAAGCTGTTTTAACTGCAGCATATTTGATTAATCGTATGCCGTCCAAAGTTTTACAATTTCAAACCCCCCTTCATATTTTTAAAGAGTGTTTTCCTATGGCTCGTCTTTCAGCCAATTTACCTTTGAAGATATTTGGTTCTACTGTGTTTGTTCATGAACATAAGCATCTTGGGAAGCTAGCACCGCGTGCTATAAAATGTGTTTTTATTGGATACTCTCCAACCCAGAAGGGGTACAAGTGTTTTGATCCAAAATCAAAAAGAATTTTTGTAACAATGGATGCCACTTTCTTTGAAAAACAACCTTTTTTTAAGGACATACATCTTCAGGGGGGGAATTCACATGAAGATTCTTTTGAAACCATTAATTTATCTGAAAATTCACATAATTCTAAGACTTATACTACTGCACCAATAACAAATGACCAAGATTCGTTATCTGGACCTACTCCCATCATGAGTAAGGCTCCTGTGGAATCTGGGTCTACATCTCTAAATCAAAACTCTGACAAACAATCCTTGGAAATTGATAATAATGAAAAACTAATCGAAAAGTCACAACATTATGATTCTTGTGAAGAAGAAATTGACAAGTTCAAGGATGGTGACCGAAGGTGTGGAAAGTTCTTTGTTTCAAAAAACCATAAGAAAAGGAATGAAGAATCAACTCTCCAGCACAGTCATGAATCCGAACCGAGGGAAAATCCAATCAGTCAACCTGATACAGGTAAGTCCCCGTCTGAACCTAGTTGTCACAATGAATCAGTTGAGTTAGACATCCCCATAGCGCTTAGAAAAGGTATTAGATCTTGTACTAAGCATCCTTGGTCTAAATTTATGTCATATTCAAATTTGTCTTCCTCTTTTGCTGCATTTACCTCACAGTTGTCTAGTACAGAAGTTCCAAAAAATGTACAGGAAGCTCTAAAAATTCCAAAGTGGAAAGAAGCTGTTCTTAAGGAGATGAGAGCTCTTGAGAAGAACAACACTTGGAGTGTTATGACCTTACCAGCTGGGAAAAACACAGTGGGTTGCAAATGGGTCTTCACTGTGAAGTATAATTCAAATGGATCTGTAGAAAGGTACAAGGCACGCTTGGTGGCCAAGGGATTCACTCAGACTTATGGCATAGACTACTCGGAAACTTTTGCTCCTGTGGCAAAATTGAACACTGTCAGGATTCTCTTATCCCTTGCTGCCAACTTAGATTGGCCTTTACACTAACTGGATGTCAAGAATGCATTCCTCAATGGTGACCTAGAAGAAGAGGTACACATGGATAGGCCTCCTGGATTTGAAGAAAAATTTGGGTCAAATGTGTGTAAATTGAAGAAGTCACTCTATGGGCTCAAACAGTCCCCGAGAGCATGGTTCGAAAGATTCACCCAATCCATGAAGAAACAGGGATACAGTCAAGGACAAGTCGATCACACCCTATTCACAAAATTTTCTTCTGATGGGAAGATTGCTGCACTAATTGTCTATGTTGATGACATTGTTCTTACTGGGAATGATGTAATAGAGATAGGGAGGTTGAAGAAAAATTTAGCAGCAGAATTTGAGATCAAGGATTTGGGAGCATTGAGATATTTTCTTGGCATGGAGGTTGCTCGATCAAAAAAGGGAATTGTGGTTTCTCAATGAAAGTACATTATGGACCTTTTAAAGGAAACTGGAATGAGTGGTTGCAGACCAGTCGATACCCCTATGGACCCAAATGTGAAACTTTGGGAGAAAGGAGATGTTTCTGTTGATATTGGGAGATATCAGAGATTAATTGGCAAGTTAATTTACCTGTCTCATACCAGACCTGATATTGCCTTTTCTGTGAGTGTTGTAAGCCAGTTTATGCACTCCCCATATGAAGAACATCTTGAGGCAGTCTACAGAATTTTGAGGTACTTGAAGAGCAATCCTGGGAAAGGATTGTACTTTAGAAAAACCAGTGAGAGGAAAGTTGAAATCTTTACTGATACAGACTGGGTAGGATCAGTCATCGACAGAAAATCAACTTCGGGATATTGTACCTATGTGTGGGGAAATCTAGTCACTTGGAGAAGCAAGAAACAAGGCGTGGTTGCTAGAAGTAGTGCTGAGGCTGAATTTAGAGCAATGGCCCAAGGAATTTGCGAAGGGTTGTGGATCTATAGAGTCTTGGAGGAACTCAAGATGAAGGTTGATCTTCCATTAAAGCTGTATTGTGACAACAAAGCAGCAATAAGCATAGCTCACAATCCCGTCCAGCATGACAGAACCAAACACATTGAGATTGATCACCACTTCATAAAAGAAAAATTAGATGCTGGCATTATCTGTCTTCCTTTTTTGACTTCCAACCAACAAACAGCCGATATTTTGACCAAGAGTCTAGCAAGACCAAATTTTGAGAACTTGATAAGCAAGTTGGGCATGATAGATATCTATGCACCAACTTGAGGGGGGTGTTGGAGAATCAGGAAAATATCCCTGATTTTATCCTCTTTGATTCTATTTGATTTTATCTTTATTATTTTGATTTTATTTCCTTTCTTAATTATAGGAAGATATTTGATTTGATTTGTTTTGCCTTTATTGTAATCTCTCTATAAAAGAGACTCCTACTATGAATGAAATAACAACAATAATTCCACTGCCTTCTATAGTTTCTAAGAAACAATTCAAACAAGGTCCAACCAGAGATCACACAACAAAAACATAATAGACCTATTCCCCTAGGTTCCCGAAAGACTCGACCAGCTCTGATACCACTAATGCACTCTTTGCGGAAAATATAAATGAAAATGAAAGCTGGTTGCTTTCGGGAAGATAATTTAAATACATAACTACGTTCGAAAACAGTCATAAAATTTTTTCTTTTCTCGCACGGTAAATAAAATTTCAACACACTAACATTAACATATAACAACTTCATATATGAAAATACACATCACAACGTACAATTTGATTTCCTTTAGAAATTCATACATAACATAAGATATAATTATACATCATTTAAAACAGAAAAATTATTACTTCAAAAGAATGGCTCTCCAAAGCCAGACATAACGATTTTCCTCAAAAAGGTTATAAACCAACCTAATGTCCTAGTTGAGCTAGTCACTCTAACCGACATCTAGTAAGAAGACCCCAGAGGTCATTCTTAAAACTCACGGTCACTTCAGTGGTCAGGACTAATATCCTAGAGTGAAACAGGAAACTCCTAGGCAACGTTCGTATTTACATCCCACGGTACAACAGCACGAACCAAAAAAAAAAAACAGATACATTTGCAAGGGTGAGATACCAATATATGAGTTTTGATAAGATAATCACATGCGCGACACACACCAACAGCATTTCCACATATATGTACAATACATAAATTATCAGAAATCATCATAATACTTTAAACATTGGGATTCATACCCGATAGTCATTGCAATTTTAAAAAAATGCACATTACACTTCAACATCATCATCTAACTTTGATATTTATCCTCCGGAGGTCCTAACTTCCCTTCGTTGAGCATGATTAGGCTGCAATACCCTTTACCACAATTGTCTCATGAGGTCGCGACCTCTTAATTTAGGTCCGACTCCAATTGTTCAAGGGTATCACACTCAAGCACCTAAAATAATATTGAGTAGTCCCTGATTGAGTACATCCACGTTTTGCATCGTTACGTCCAGTACTAGAGGTCGCGAGGCCTCATCCCTTGTGGTTCACGAACCTGGATGTCCCTAATAGACCCACTTTGGTCTTGACTTCCTCAACTTGTCAATCCACCCTTCGTGGATTGTAGCTCGATGGCACATTTGGCCAAATAACATAAGACACATTGGCCAACACATAGAACACAATGGTCATCACAGGCCCGTCTGCCAAATAATGCATGTAAAACTTTTGTTCACGTCACCTTTTTTTCGTTCATTCTTTCCTTGTCGAGGCTCAAAGGCCCACGACCATGCTTAATTTTAATATCAAGTCTTTTTAATTTTAAACAAACACAGTACTAGTGTTTTAAACTTTCACAGGACACACCAGTCCAATAACATGGATCCATGATCCATATGTTAATAGAACACTAGAATTCCGATGTCTCGGTTACTAGGTTCACCTTTCTTCTTTAAAACATTTCGCTCAGTGAAACAACAAATACAAAACCAAACCTCCGAAACTTATGCAAGTTTAATGGAATTATTTTCACTAAATAAAACTCCTTTACAGAAATTCTTTTCCGTTAAAATCGTTTATAAAATGTTAAATCGCAGATAAATTGCTTTTTCTCCCAATTACTTAATTTTTGAAAATCGTTCTCATAAAAACATCAACTCTTTAAAGGTCCTTTCTAAATAGATTCATAATAAAAATAAAACCGTTTTCTCAAAATTTTGCCGTAAAAATCCCCTTACCTCCTGAAGATTTCAAGTCTCGTTCTCGAAGTGTTTTCCTATTCAATTCCGGTTTCCACCGCACAGCTCAAAACAATCAAACACAGTTTGATCCTTCACTACAAATCAAAATCAAAAATTAACAAAATCAAACAAACTCATCTAGTTCCTATGATCTAGGGTTCGGCCTTCACTAATTAATTAGGCTAGGGATGTTAAAATTTTACAAACTCTTGGATTAATGATCCTTAAGCATGATACAAACATAATTAATGATCATTTGTCAAAGTTTTGAATCAAAACTCATCCAACCAACAAGGTTAGGGTTTCGGCCTTCCTTAGAAAAATGGGCTAGGAATTTGATTTGATTTCTAATCACTTGGATTCAATAATCATAGGTATTAAAGAGATGAAATCATGTCACATGACAAAGATTGAAGCAAAAACCCATTTATACCAAAACCTAGGGTTTCGGCCCTAAATGGAAAAGTAGGAAGGAAGAGTTTTCTTGATTCATGCTTTTAGATGATGAATATAAAGATCATGATGAGTTCATAGAAATTGGTTTAATGTCAAATGGATTTTTCTACAATTTTCCAGAGAGTTTTAAAGAAAGGTTCATGAAATTGGATGATGATGATTCATGCCATAAACTTATAAAACAAATGAAGGAGAAGACTTAGATGAGCAAGGAGATGAGGTTTTACATCTTGAAGCTTGAAGAAATGGTTAAGATTGATGAAATTCTTCACAAAATCAACTTAGGTGTTCTTGAGTTTTTGAGAGAAAAGTGTGATGATGAAGATTTTGGGCTGTTTTGGTAATATAAGATAGAACAAGACGATGATTATCAAATCAGTGTGGAGATTGAGTGTATGAAGAAGAAAAAGAAGAAAATGGGAATGTATGCAAATTGTGAGACAGTGAAATGAAAGAGAAGATGAAAAAGAGGTTGAGGATGGAAGTAGTCGGTTACATGGGTAAAATAAATTAAACCAAAATTGGTTTAAATAAGTTTTTGGTCCCTACAAAATACACCAATTTTGGTTTTAGTCCCTGCAAAATTTTTCCTTAGAATTTCATTCCTATACTTTCAAAATTTTTGGACTACTAACTAATATTAAAATGGAAGAGATAGCATTATCAAATGAAATGAAGCTCAACTATTGGCCCATGAAAAAACTGTTCCAAAACCCCTTGTATTTTCATGGGTACTTTAGCGGTCCCCATATCTTTAATCAGGAATAATTGAAAAGAGAGGAACTTGTTATTAAAAAAAAAAAAAAAAAAAGAGGAACTATTTGACAAGAAAGCCAATTTGGACTTTTTCATTCATCTCAAAAACTAAACAATGCCTCTCCTACACACACAAATGAAAACTGAGAATAAAGATAAAAATGATTCAGAAAACATTTTCTCTAAATCCCACCAAAATTTTCCCATTTTCTAGCCAACTTAGACAAGGTTTGAGTTGAAGAACCATCTTCTTGAAGTGCATTAGCAGCAGCATCTTGTAAACCCATCATTCTTTTGCGGATTCCTTTACCTTCTTCCCCTTCCGTCAAACACTTTATCACTCTTGCAATTTCCTCTCTTTCAACTATTCCATCCTCATTAACCATTGGCCTAATTGCCACTTTAAGGCCATCAGTTAATATAACAGCATTCATCTTCTGCTCTGCAAAGAGTGGCCATGCTATTAGGGGCACACCCTCTTGACAACTTTCCAAGATAGAATTCCAACCACAATGGCTCAAGAACCCACCAACTGATCTGTGGCCAAGCACTTGAACCTGAGGTGCCCATGATGGCACAACCAAACCTTGCTCTTTAGTCCTTTCCAAAAACCCACTTGGTAAGAATTGCAAAGGTTCCTCATTCACAACACCTAAGTAAGCAGCACTAGTTGAATTACATGGAGCTCTCAAAACCCACAAGAACTTTTTACCACTCAATTCCAAACCCAAAGCTAGCTCATTGACTTGGTCTTGAGAAAGTGTTCCACCACTTCCAAATGAAACATACAACACAGAATAAGGTGGCTGGTTGTCCAACCATCTTAAACACTCTGACCCATTATCCCCAGTGGTTGAAGTTGAACCTTTTTGTGTAATGGGTCCCACAGGGTAAAAGCTGATTTTGCCATTCACCTCTTCTTCTAATGCTTTTAGAGTACCTGATTCCATTTCTAAGAAGCTGTTGATAAGGATTCCATCAGCTATAGAAAGTCCTTTGGCATGTTCAAGAAACTGGTTGTAATCTTCACTTGATCTATTCTGAAGTGAATGTGGGAGATCTCTACCCATAATTGGCACACAACCAGGTATTTGTATAGGTTGTGTTATGTCACTATACTCACCTGAAATTTGTTGATCCAATTTTGGGATATAAAATAACAGTGACAGAATCATAGTTGCAACAGGGAAGTATACATAGGACAATGTGTTGAACTCTTTTGCAAAATGAAGTGCTTCAAATGCAAAAAAGTCTGTAATCAAAGCAGCTATTGGAGCTTCTGAGCTCAAGGATTTCAGGACCTCATGTAGAGATGGTAGAGAGAGAGTAACAGTGAGTTGAATAAGGATTGCAGGGTTTGATACTTGAGGTAAGTCATGTTTGTTGATTGGAGGAAGAAAAATGGAGTTTATGTTTGGAGGAAGAGTTTCAAGGTAGGATTTTGAATTATTTGGGGGTGACTCAAGTGTTGGAATGATGCATGTGACATGAAAGTTGGGGTGCAGCTGAACAAGTCTCTTGGAGAGCTCAACTATTGGGACTAGGTGGCTGAAACCAGGGCTTGAAACAACAACTATGTGAGTTGTTTTTGCCATGTTTGCCTATTCAGATTTTAGTGAAAAGCTATGATTTACTTGATATAAGATCTGTATGGAGAGGAGAGAATGGTTTTAACTTGGGCAACTGGGGACAATACTTATGGAGAGTAAGATTATATCTCTACTTATTTTTAATAAAACAATTTGTATTATTTTATTGCTTATTGCCAGAGAAGAGGTTAAATATGCATCATACAGTTAAGTGTTCAATTACAATACAAATTTGAAGATGCATGAGCTTAGAGCATGGCACAATTCATTGAAATTATTTAATTCCTTTTTTTATGGGTCTTATCATATCATTTCTCTATTTTTCATTTTATACTTCTTTAGGCAACTTTATACTCTAATGATACAACTCTTAAAATATTCATCAAATAAGTCCTACAAGTTACTTCACATTTTTTATTTTTATTTATTTTTGTTTCAATTTAAAATGTTAATTCTTTATTTTTCTTTGATATTAATATTCAGTTAACACTATCATTTTTTCTCTCTTTTTTTTTTATTAGTGGTTCTTATATAAAAACCAATTGTTCTTACATGTAACATCCATGTCAAGTTGCTTCAATGGTACAACCTGACAAAAACTCGTCCTTTTTAAGAACATGTTGAACATGTTATACCATTTTCATTGAAGTTGCTCATAAGTTCCAACTTCCAAATGAATATTAACATAAAAAAAAAATCTTACCGGTAGACTGATAGCATTTTTCTTCTAAAATATAGATACAGAAATGAAAACTATATAGGACGCTACCTAAAATCCAGGCATTGCCACCACATGTATATTTATTGTTTTGTATAATCGATGGTATAAAAAATCCAGGCATTGCAATCGCATGTATATTTATTGTTTTGTATAATCGATGGTATAAAAAATCCAGGCATTGCCACCACATGTATATTTATTGTTTTGTATAATCGATGGTATAAAAAATCCAGGCATTGCAATCGCATGTATATTTATTGTTTTGTATAATCGATGGTAGAATTATTTGTCATACACGCACCAAAAAAAGAATTATTTTTCATACGCAGTTGATTGGGTCAGAGATTTTCTTTGGTAAGAGTTTGTGTCTGCTTTTCCTTGTTCTTGAATGAAGCTTAAAATTTGGACCGATGCATTGCGTTTTTCTTTACTGGAATGAGACTAATTGCCGGACTTGCTTTGACCAATGGAGAAAGATTACGACAAAAAATTGCACATTGATGGCGGCTTCTACGGTGGAAATATCTAGATAGGTGGTCCACCGGTGTACTATTAGTGTTAACCCACAAATATTTTATTAGAATATTTGAACGGTTTAGATTCAATTAGATTCAAATCGAAAAACTGATCAACCAATAATATAAAAAAAAACTAAAATTACAATTTTATCCTTTTCCACCTAGTCCAACCATCCATCCATCGGAAAACCCGATTGCCACCACCCAACCTGAACGGAAAATCCTCCAGCTTCCATCAAAAGCTCCACCTGCTCCGGCTTCCAACTAGAAGCATGTGTTGCTTGACACCAAAGAGGGAGATCGTTGCAGAAGAGAGAGAAGTCAGATGAGCTTAGCCTTCCACTGTCGTGCTCCGCCATCCACCACATCGCGCGCATAATCCCGAACCACCGCAAGAAGACCGCACCACCCATCGTTAGTTTCAACCGAGCCCAGGTCCTAGCCATTGTTCACTTCGTTCGCTCCTTCGCTGCTCCAACAAATCTATACGATCTTTGCCCCTCCTCAATTTCGTACCAAATCTGACATACTCATCACGTATCTAACAAGCACAACCACCATGCGTGGGTCCAATTTCATGTCCAATCCACCGGTCATCAGCCAATGCCCGACCGTCACGAACCTGCAACTACCGTCGCTAGTCGCTGAACAAACGTGCTGTCGTCTAGCTCAGAAACCGACGTACGAAGCCACTTCTTCGTCTAGATATTGGAGCTAGCAGCCACACCATTCGTCGTCCTTCTTCCCAGATTCATAGCCATTGTTGTATTCTCCCTTTCGCGAATATTGCTCGATCGCAGCCGCACCATCCGCCGTCCTTCTACCCAGTTTCATGGGGGCGAGGATGGCGGTTCCAGGATGATCGAGGATGGTGGTGGTGGAAGAGAGAGACAGAAGGGCGATGGAAGAGGGACAATGGGTGGTGGTGAGGGGTAGTGATGAAATTGGCAAAATAAAATAAAAAAAAGTAAACAATTAAAAAAAATGAAAAGATGACCTAAAAAATAGTGGTGCAATGGTGGATCACCTATTTGATGTTCCATGGTAGAAGCCACCCATATTAATTGTTGAAAATGATAATATGATAAAGAGCTTCATTATTTTTCTAAAACATTTTTTAATAGATGTTTTACTATTTAATAGGAAAAATAATATTAAACAAAAAATAAATCGATTAATATATTAAAAATAAAAAAATAAATTTCTATTTAATAATTAAAAGAATTATTTAGACGACAAATTTTTATAATGTCATTACAAAAAAATTACATTCTCATTTTATATAGATAAACGATTACCTAACAAATAATAAAAGTTTCATCATATCATGGAAAAAAATTACATTTATTTTATTTGGTTTTAAAATGAAGTATACAATAAAATTTTATTTTAATTCATAAAAATACATAATTTATTCATTTAATTTCTTAAAAACAAGGTAAACAACCAGCATAGCATCATAGGCATCCATCCATCAACATATACATATAACTCGTCACACATCAACATCATCATCATCAGTATGCTATGCAGTGCAATGCAACGCTACTCCGCTACTCCAACTATGCATGTGGATCCAAACTAACTCAGGATGAACGACTTTGGAGTTACATATCCGTATTGGCCATAGAAGCACCAATACCGGCAGTTCACCAAACCTTGGGTGAACCTCGTGGATAGCCAACGCATCAAACCGTGGATGCCTCATCACGGGGGGCCGCGGTCACCAAACCATCGGGTGACCTACCGTAGATGGCCAGATCACCAAACCATTAATCTTAACTCGTTTTTACGCCTAATTTACCAATTAAAACTTTAATCTCAAGGGCTCCAACACAACAGTCATAACAACAACAATATCATCAAGTCACAACATCAACCATTGGCAAAACACATCATCATACTCATACTAATAACCAACATGTCTATAACATACATATTCAGACAAAATCAACCAAATAGAGCATGTTATTGATAGAACAGCATTTAACATAATAATCATACAACATAAAACAACACCAAGATCATGGGGAACCCCTTTAACTTACACTACCCCCATTGCCTATGGTTACATTACCTTTCTCCCCATACCTGGATTGAAGGTAGCTCCAACAACGTCCTAAATAGTGAACTGATCCCGAATCCTCAAGCGGCTTACTCCGGCCGGTACTAAGCCTTGGTTGATCAGAAACACAATTAATTAGTATCTCTTGTTAAAACGAAAGGAAACTGACAAGAGAAAAAAGGACCATTACCTCTAACCAAAACAGACGCACAAAACTTCCCAAACGGCTTCCAAAACTCCACTATCGCAATGGATGAAGAGGAAATAGGGTATTTACGTATTACTATTGTAACGAAGGGTGTTACATTAACTTTTACCATTGTTTTGATCTTAATATATCTTGTGCAAGCAACTGATGCTTTTCACTCAAAACTAACTCTACATATTTTGACAGATCACAGCTTCACGTCTATTATTATCAAAACAAACTATTCCTCATTACTATTTAACAATAGATACATGTGTTGACAAACTCATGAGGTGAGTTTCTATATTATAAATAACTTTACCTATAATGCAGATAATTTGTTGACTCCTTGCCTGCAGTTTGCAGACACAACTGAAGTCATTGCAAGAAGCCTCTGGTGACGTCAAAGTGTTGCTTGGATGGAATTTTCTCTCATGGACCTGTGTCCCTCATTTTGGCCGGATTATAGAAAGTAGACTCCTTTAAATCCTTTTTTCTAACAGCTTATGAAGTTAGAGAACTGCATGAGTTTTAGGGGAAATGATTCAAAGGCCCATCACTCTAGCCAAGGATCACCGAAAAGAAGGCTTCGAGGCTTGAGAGGATAACAAACCCCATTGTATCTGTGCATGGTTTTAAATTGTTGTCGCTGTTGCGTTGCGTTTTCCATTATTGCGGATAATTGCGGGAAAATGCGGTCGATGCTGCTGTAATTACGATCGTGATGCGGTTTCGGAGACCACAAATTGCGGTTTTACGGACCCAGATTTAAAACCTTGCATCTGTGACAGTACGTAAGTTTGAATGTTAAAGAATCCATTGTTTGTATTATTTGATTTTACTTACTATTTAACGGGGATTTTCATAAAATTTGGATTGGTGGTGTGATCTGGTCTGATTTTATGATGTAGTGATTATCATGTTGATTGACATTACCCATATCAACAAATCTTCGTTCCTTGAGTTTGTTTTTGATTGATATACAAGCACTAGTACTCTTATTTGTTCTTAAACACTTGAGAGTTTTCAATTGACTCAAATCAAAACATATTTTCACTCATTGCCGATTGATATATGAGCACTTGCTCTTTACCTTAGTATATAAATTCATGTTCAGCCTTACTATAAGGTTGGAGTTAAGGTTCAGTACTGGCTTCCAACCTCCCCCGAGTGACAAATAAACCATGGCTTCAAGTGAATATGCCAGACATCTATTACTATTATTGTTAGTTTTCTTTGGTTCTTTCCTATGCGCAGAAAAATTTTAGCTTCCTCGAAAAGCTGGACCAAACAAAACCTAACTAAATAGGTAAATTTATCAAATTTTAAATTATTCCGTTTGTTTTTTCACAAGGCTAATTAACACCTCATTCGATGAATTAATATAGTGATTTATATATATATATATATATATAGGTTTATATTAGAGAGTTATATATATTCTCTTAACAATTCTTCTTTAACCCTTTTTTTTTTCAATTTCGTAACAAATAAATATTAAATAAAACTAAAAAATAATAGCATAATAGAAACCATAAACAATGTACACAAAGGGGCATTCATCAACCGATCCAAACCACAAAAACCGGACCGAAAAAACAAAAACCGAACAAACCGAAAAAATCGAAAAACCTGCTTATTTTTATTGGATTGGATTGGATTTTGGATCGCCTAGTGAAAACCGATCCAATCCATTCCAAATCAACTTACTATATACATATACTATTATTTTTGAAATTATAATATTAATCATACTTAAACATTGTTTTTCATATTTTTATTAACGAACACTCTCATTCTCTTTAATATTTTTGTTGGAATAACATATATATGAGATTATTCAGAATAAATTTTAATGTCTTGAGATAATATTTTGCTTAAAGTTTGATGTATATTATATATACACTTGATTGAGTAAACATGAAAAAGAGAGAGTAAATACAGAAAATTAACATAAATGAATATTTATCATAAAAGAACGTTGTTAAAAAATATCAATAATTATTTTTTCTCAAACTCTCAAAATTGGTCAATAATTTCGTAGAATTTTCCTCACTCATCATTAAATCAAATAATGGTTAATAAGGAACAAATAATTGCTTCCTTTCATAAAAGTTCTACTAATATATTACCTCTTGTCCACAATATAAGAAACAAATAGGTCCTTTTTTTTTGTCCAAAATATAAACATGTATCAATTTCACACATATTAAATGCTAATTTCTAATATTACCCTTATTAATTATTGTCATTAATTATAGGCCATCATAATATATATTAATTAAAATTAGAAGGGGTGTTTTTGGAAATTTATGTGATTATTAATTACAATTAACTCATTTCAATACATTTCCTTGGTCTGTATGTTTTAAGGTTTTGTTTCTAATATTGTGGACCGGATGTATTAGTATATAGAGGTAAAAATAGGTGTTGGTTACTCTAAAGTAGCTCCCTTAAGTGATGATTATCTTTTGTCCACTTTTAAATTGGTAAAAAGGACACTTGAAATGAGAAAAAATAAAGTATGATAAAAATCGAATTATCCAATCCGTTCCAAACCGTATTTGATTGGATGGGATTTGATCGGATTTTTTTAAGAAATCAAACTGATCATATCTAAACCGCACGTTGTCTCCATCATTGGATTGGATAACTTTTTGCCTCAAAACCGATCCAATCAAATCCAATCCGTGAACACCCTACAAACTACTTTTTTTTTGTCCATATAAGATGGAAAACTTATTTGAAAGATATAAAATTAATTATTGCTATATTTGAAATATTTAAAAATATGCATTTATTGGAGTCAAAGGTCTTAATTATGGTGGTTTATAAAAAAAATAATACTTATAGTGGATTAATGTGAGATTTGTTTTTTCTTTCAAATACAACAATATTTTATTCAGAGAATAAAGCAGAATTACAGTTCCAAGCAACAAAACACAAGGGTATCCCCAACCCCAAATAGTTTTCCAATAACAAGTTTGGAAGATAACTCGAAAGCGCATTGCTAGGTGCAAAAATCTGACAATTAAGGAAGTTCAGCAATACAAACTCGCTTTCCTTCCTTGTTCTCATTAACTTCTCCACTTGAACTCCTTTTCATTGCTCGATATTCATGACGAGCTTTATCAATTGGACCAGTGATTAGGGTTGAGAAATATGAAGGATATGGACGCGCCTTGTGACTTATCTTTACTTTATTCTTGCTTTTCAGTGATGGGTTGGGATTAGACCCAAGATTGAACTTGAGCATACCAAGTTGGAGATTATCCTCCATTTGGGATTCATCAAGAGTAGGATTAAGCTCATGATGTTTGTCAATGATCTCATCTTGTTTCTCAGTGACATATAAAGATGAAAGATGTTGTGAAACTTGGTCCATCATAGACTTATTATGATGGAATTTGAGTATTGATCCTTTGTTTTGGTTCTCATATTCCAAAATGTCAACGAATTGGCCTGTTTGATCAGCCTCCAAGGTGTGACTATATTTGAAAGATTGGACATTATTTTCCCTCTCATCTTTCAATAAGTCCAAGCAACCATTTTCCTCATGACCTATCTTCCCACAATAATAGCAAAAGATAGGTAATCTCTCATACTTAAAATCAACCCAAACCTTACCATTGTCATCATCATCAGTGTCAAGATAAGCACCAAGAGTGAGTGGTTTGGACACATCAATGAGCACCACTGCCTTAGGGATCAACCCTTGTTGGCTATCAAAAATGGGGTATATTCCAGCTTCAAGTACAGATCCTGCATGGGAGCATAGGGTTTTACAAACAATTACATTGTAAAATTGCTTAGGAAGGCCCCAAACCTGAATTGTAAAAGGAACATGATCAAAATTGTATGATGCTAGGTCTTTTTCCTTTTCCCATGGCCTAAGCATAAGTAGTTGCCCATTGATGTTCCATGGTTGCCTTCTCAGCTTCATGTTTGCATCAATATCATTGTCAAAGTAGAATCTATAGATTCTATCATTTACTTCTTCACAGATAAATCCCTTTGGTTTATCCCACATGCCATACAACACTGCTGTTATAGTTGCATGGACCTGTGGTTTGTCAGAAAAAAGTTTCCCTATGAGACATTTCTTTGGGGTGTGTAATTGGTTGGGGATTTGAGAGGCTTCAAGGGTCACAGTTTCTTCTTCCACAACATGTACATCAATAAGCTTAGATGATGCCATGCTTGCTTTGTTGGGTGGGAATGGCTATTGGGAGATTTTGGAGAGAAGGGGTGTAGTTCTTTCTGAAATGAATGAAAGAGTGTATGAACAAAGGGATGATTGAAGCTCTTTATATAATAGAAAGCATCACACATGATTTACACCTTAGCATCGCCTCTACCATTGACTCTATAATGTGAGTTTAATTTGCTTTTAACTGTATATTTAAAACCATAAATATTTTTTCCCCAAATAAAATTTATTTTTAGATTCGGAGGATTATGCCAAGTAAAAAGGTTCAATTGACTCATTTATTATGGAGTCTATCAATTTTCAGACATGGTATACCTCTATCAATGAGATTAATACTAATTTTAAATTTGGTTTATTACTATTTTATGTTTACTGTTTTCAATAATTTCGAACCTCTGAAAATATAAATTAATTGCAATTAATAAAATAACACCGATAGGACTACTTTTATTGTATAATAATAGATAGAAGCCATATTAATGTATTTTGTTTAACCAATGAAGTATTTATTTACAAAAATGCATTTTAAATCTTGGGTATTGATATTTACAAATTATAAAATTCAAATTATTAATCTGAGTTTTTAATTATTTAATTTTGATAAATCCAATAAATTTAATTAAGGAATACAGTTGATATATACTTCAACCTATAAGCTATACACAACAAATTATAAAAATTATAAGTTAAACGGTGAGATTGATATTGAATAGGACAATTACACCATGTGTAAAAGAAATTTTAGCTCCCTCTAATTTTGCATATCAAACGGATAAAAGATAACAGAAGAACTAACGTGTCTAACATTTATATAAAAAATGTGATTTTTAGTGATCAAAATTTAGCAACGAATATAAAGTTTGTCATAAATCATAATTATATATTATTTATGTCTATGAGTACTTTTGTCACTAATATTATTCATAATAGTGAATAAGCGACTTAATTCATCTTTATAATTTTGTTATTAATGACAAAAAAATATATGGATAAAAAATAATTCATCAAATATTCATCACTAATACTTTAGTTTCTTACTCTAATATCGTTACCAATAGAAAATTTAGTAAACAATAAATAAAATAAATAAATATCAATGACAAAAATTAAAATAAAATAAACATTGTCATTCATTTTATATTATATTAATGACAATTACAAGAATTTTCTTTTATGTTCGATTATTTGTGAAGAACATCATTAAGAATTTGAAACATTTATATCTATAATAATTGTGACATATATTTAATATTAATATACAAATATTTTCTCTCATCTTCCGAGTTTCTATATGGTATCAAGAGCTTAGGTGTCGTTCCTTTTTTCCTTAATTTTTCGGTGGATTTTTTTGCTCCTTTTGTTGGCTTCTTTGGTCCTCCAATGGCCCTCCCAAGTTCTGAACCTTCCGACCACACCCAACTCTCACCTCCTATACTGCCGCCACCGCCATCCGTCGATCTGTCTTCTGGTAAATTTAACCACCGCCCGACGTTTGTTGCACCGCCACGCGCCACCCGCTGTCTCTGTGCGTGTGAACCACACACCCTGCCCAGTTTGTGCAGTAAACCCGACCCGCACTCCAGACCGGTTAACCCGTGTTTGGGCTCGTTGACTGTGTTAACTCGTGCATGGCTTTTTTGACTGCATTGACCAACTGACTCAACACTCTTTTTGAGCGTCTTTACCTACATCCGATTATAACTCACTTAAGGTTTTTGGTTGTGCTTGTTTTGTTCTTCTCCAACCTCATGAATATACTAAACTTGAGCCTCGTGCCCATCTTCATTGTTTTCTTTTTTATTGCACAAAACACAAAGGTTACCGTTGCTGGGATCTGATTTCTGAGCATAACCATATCTCCCGTCATGTTGTCTTCTAGGAACATATAATAATCTCTTCCTTTTCCAAGTTTACGTCAATCCTGTCACTTCCACTCTTTTTTTGTACTAACCCCAATGTTGATTTATTTCCTAGTGACACAGATGCAGGTGATTCTAGTGAGCTCTTGGCCTTTTCTGATGTTCCCTCCACTTCAGTGATGTTGTTCCAGCCATTGATCCTGCACTTTCCCATTGTTAAGCGACCTCATTGGGTAAGAACTTCGCCTGCCTATCTTCATGATTATCATTGTTGTTCTACTATGCTTCACCTTCATGAACCACAATCCTTTAAAGAAGTCTCTACCGACCCTTATTGGAAGCAAGCTAAGTAGGAAGTATTACAGGCATAGGATAATACTCAAACTTGGGACCTTGTTGATCCTCCTTCTGGTAAGCCTCTTGTAGGGCGAAAGTGGGTATATAAATCAAGACTCTTTCTAATGGTTTTATCAAGCGTTATAAAGCTCGTCTAGTGGCAAAATGGTTCACCCAAGAGTATGGTATTTATTATGAAGAAACATTTGTCCCTGTTGCACGCATCACCTCTGTTCAAACTCTCATTGCCATTGCATCCACCCGTTGCGTCGATGGTCACTTACATAAATGGATGTTAAAAATGCCTTCCTAAATGGTGAGCTAGAAGAAGAGGTTTATATGTGTCCTCCTCCAGGATATACTTGTCTAACGAACAAGGTTTGTCGTCTTCATAAGGCTCTACATAGTCTTAAACAAACATCTCGAACCCGATTTACTAAATTTCATAGCACTATTAGTCAGTTGGATTTCTCTTGCAGTGCTCATGATACTGATCTTTTTACTCAGAAGACAGAAAATGATACTATTGTCTTACTTCTTTATGTCGATTGTGACACCCTCTACCACGCATATATTTATAAAGCAATAACATAGAAGAAATAAAATAAAAACATGCATATATATATATATATATATATATATATATATATATAATAATATAATAATAATAAAACCATTGGGTAGAAGATACCACATTGTAACAACAGAAACTAAGAAATCCTAAACTAAGAGGAACGGCTCGTCAGAGTCACTCCTCAACAGGCAACTGACCGTCCTCTACATAACAAAAGGTACATGCAAAGCAAACAACAAAAGATGCGAAGTAAGAAACATGTATATAAACATAATGGCATGGAAGCAGTTAGCAAGACGAGCATGCATCATATATACAAATAACATATCAAAACATAATAATATTTCAGCATACTAATATCATTCACATTACTCAAACAAGTATGTAATGCGATGCAGCGCTAGTCCACTACTCCATTATGCACTTGGATCCAATCTACCTTAGGAAGTCAACTTCGGAGTTACATATCCACATTGGCCATTAATCACCAATGTAACACCCCGAGTTTTTCTGCTTTCTAATATTAGAAAATTATATAAATATGTTTATATTTTTATCTGAGACTTAGAAAATTATTTTAATTAATCCGAAACCATAGTTACACTCTACTTGACCGTACGATAAAAATTTAGGTTGAAAAGTCAGGCGAAACCCGGTCTGCGAATTTCACTGACAGTATATTTATACTGCTCAGAAGACCTAATTTTAACTCGTGAACGAAAATTTTAAGGTTTTTATTTAATTTCCTATGATTTTGGTTATTTTGAAATATTTCACTAAAAAGTGAAATATTATATTTTATCCGGGCGTCGTATTTATCGGGTGAACGGCGGAGCAGATTACGGGATTTCCGGGAACCGCTAACGGATAATATCCATGAGTCACAAATGACAAGGCCATGTGGATGATGTCATGGATGGAGTCACTAGTCATGATGACAATTTCTAGGGAAATTGCATTTAGGTCCTTAGACTTTTTCTATTTTGCATTTTGGTCCCTAAACTAGTTTCTAGAATCTTCCAAGTAAATTGAATCAAATTTTGGCTCATCCAAATCAAGTTTGGGCTGCAGTTTTTGGGCCCAATATTATGGTCATAAATTCATTTTGCATGAGGCAAATTTCTACTCTTAAGTTTCCAAGACAAAGTATTAAGTCTTAAGCTATTTTCATGTTACAAAATCAAATGGACTTGGGCTTTTCTTGGCCCAAAATTTCGCAAGGCCCATGCTTGCCATGGCTGCCCATAAGCTTGAAGAGCCAAGCTCATTCAAGTCATTCTTGAACCTTCTCCATTCTTCTTCATCTTCTTCATCTTTCATTTCCTCCATTTTCTCTCTAAACAAAAGCTTTGAGTTTGTGAAAGAAGTTAGTGATTCTTGCTCATTTCTTGTTCTTCAAGAGGTGATTCTTACTCTTTATCTTCATTTAATAGCATGTTCTTCATAAGTTTTCATGTTTTAAAGCCTTGATCATCACTTTAAATTCCTAGATCTAGAAACTTTGAAATTCTCTAGAAAATCATAGAAAAATCCTAAAAATGTGAAACCAATTTCTATGTTCCTATTATCATCTCTACTATCTTACAAACAAAATTTTCCTTCCCATGCTTCTAGCCTAGGCCGAACCATGTAAAAAAATGGGTGTAGGAACTTAATTTCTTGTCATGGATGTAATCATGTTAATCATCTATTGAACATGTATTAATGATGAATCTATGTTCTTATGTCAAACTAAGATTCCTAGCCATAATCTAATGTCTTGGCCGAAATTAGGGTTTTGAGAAATTAAAAGTTGATGTTTTAATCTTTGTTGTTAAACAAGTGTTACAAAGACTTAAGGATTTTGGATCATTAATCCAAGACTTAAGCAAAGTTAGAATTTTTACCACTAAACCTAGTCTAGGCCGTGACCAATTAGGAGTGATTAGGAGGATTTTAATTGTTTGATTAGTGATGGTTTGGTTGTGGTTGTTGAAGGATGAGTGATTGTGTTGTTGTGTGTGAAACCGGATCGGCGATAAAGTTCTAATCGGAAGTTAAGTTCTTCAAGAGGTAAGGGGAGAATACCTGAGGAGTTTTTCCTCTAATCATGTGTTATCAAGTGTTGTCTGTAATTATTTATCTGTTGGTGTTTGTTTAATTTTGTTTCAGTTCTGTTATTTTGATCTGTGTTAGTTGTTTGCATTTAATTGTTTATCTGCAATTATATTATTATGCTATGATGCATGATCTGTCTGGAAATATTTCTGTGATGATGTTGTTGGTTGTTGTTTGAAAAGCCTGACAGTGGTCAGTGCCCAATTAACTAATCAGATAAAAGCTTTGAAAAGCTTCGTAAATTATATTCAATGTTTTAACGGTAAAATATTGGAATATAATATTAATGGAAAATATTTATTTGAGAAAAATAAAGAGTTTTGGAAAATATTATTATTTTAATGATTTATCGCTGTAAGAGTGATTTATGAGTCACAGTGAGGACGAAACCGTGAAAATATTTTTGTACTGCTGATTTTTACGTAATAAATTCCGGAATATTATAAAAAGTTATTTTATGAAATTAATTTTCAAAAATAACTTAATAATGATTTTAGAAAAATATTTAAGTGAAATAAGCTAAAATTTGGCTTAAAGGGCTAATTTGACGGCAACTTGGAAAAATACCGACGGTAAGAAATCCTAAAGCGGCAGTACGTAGTTTAAACAACATTGAGCCTCAAGTGACCATCTTTTATAAAAAGTTAAATTGTTAACTTACGGTTTTATTTCCCATTTGAAATGATTTTCCGAAAACAAGTTGAACTCAACTGTGTTAAAGTGGTTTTGAACTTAGTAACCGAGACGTCGGGGTACTAAGGTTCGTGTTGTGTTATGGACTTGGGGTCCTTTGGACTTTGAGGTCCTGACTTGGTGTCTACTGAGTTAAAAAACATTAAAGATGTTTTCTATTACCACGAACCCATGACTGGTGCATCGGTCTAGGGGTGTCGTGATTGAGCACTCGGACGTTGAGGTCCTGTGTTATTAATAAAGTTTTAAAGATGTTTAAAACTATGGTTAGTCGTAAGCCATTTTGAGCTTCGGCAAAAGGAGATTGAATACAAAGAAAAGTGTCAAGAACAAAATGTTTTACATTTGCATTTATGGCAGACGTGCCCGACGTTGTTTAACATGAGACCTTAATGGAAAAGGTATCATGTGACGGTGTATCATGTGACGGTGTATCATTATACTTGAATGTATAATGAGACGATGTATGTGTATCATTATGCTAGAATGGATAATGAGACGGTGTATATGTATCATTGTGCTTGAGTGGACAATGAGACTATATACATATCATTGTGCTAAAATGGACAATGAGACGATGTATTATCATTGTGCTTAAATAGACAATGAGACGATGTATATGTATCATTGTGCTTAAATGGACAATGAGACGATATATATATCATTGTACTTAAATGGACAATGAGACGATGTATTATTGTTGTGCTTAGCTAGCCAATGAGACGATGTATCGAGTTTGATCAACTCATTTTGAAGACGTTGGGATCTCCGGAGATTAGGTGTGAATGTTAGATGATGAATGTTGAAGTGTCATGCATATTTTTAAAATGACGATGATCGGGTATGAGACTCAGTGATAAACTACTTGTTTAGTTATGAGAATCTTATGTTGTTATGGTTATGTATGTCTATGTGCTAATTGAGTATGTCGTGCATGTGATTATCGTTATAAACTCATATATTGGCATCTCACCCTTACAAATACATCAGGTTTCTTCTGGTATTGCTGTTGTACATTGGTACACTAGTGCAGATGGAGCTGAGAAGTTTCCCTAAGTCTTTCGGGACTTAGTTTTAGATACTTGAAGAGGTATTTTGATTGTGGGAACGGCAGCGGAGTCTTTCCGATAAATGTCTTGTAGAGTGACCAGCTTAGGAATCTTAGTTGGGTGGTGTGTCGAAATGGTCAGTAACTTTGGTGTTAAACTTTAGTCTTAGGTTTAATTTTCTGTTTAGAAAATTGAAACTTAAGTATTAAAAGTTGTATGCCTTGGCGGCTTTATTATGAATATGAGTTTATTATTTAAAGTATATATCTTAGTCTTCCAGAGTTTACTCACAAACGAAAATTTTTACACCTGAATGTTCTGGCTTGAAATTAATAAATGTTCCGAAAGCAACCAGCAATTAATAATTTATTGTCCGCTTTTTGGGTAATTATGTGATGACCCCAGGTTAGGGTGTTGCAACCAACACCGGAAGTTCACCAAACCATGGGTGAACCCCTTGGATAGCCGACGCACCTTACTCTCGGATGCTCCACCATGGGTGTACACGATTCACTTGAATCACCATGGACGGCTAGATCGCCTTACTCTTGGACGACCTCCCCTTGGTTGAACATCCCCTATTAACATCACTGATGCATGAATGCGTGAGGAACAACAACACACAATTAACAAACACCACCTCTGCTTGGGCCACTAGGCTACCCAAGTTTTAGCACCATTAACACCTCGACCACTTGGCATCGAGGTCCCTTTGGCCACTAGGCTACCAAGGTTCCACATTAACAACACCTTGACCGTTAAGCGTCAAGGTCCCTTTGGCCACTTGGCTACCAAGGTACAACAACATGCAGTAAACATCATTACCAACTTAATCATCTTTACGTTTGCGTTTAATTATACTTATTAAGTCTTCATTGGATTATCTAAATTGTCTTTGCTTCGTTGGGTGTCTTATTATCATCATTGGGAACAATTGGGGTAAGACTCCCCTGTTCTGTTTATGCGTTTCTGTTTTGTACAGGGGAGCATAGTCGTGCTGATTGTTGAGCACGGTCGTGCTCAATGGAGCATGGCTGTGTTGTTTCTGGGCAAAGGGTTGAAGAACCCTTGCCAAGTTTCCTAGGGCATTCTAAGATCAATCCTATTGGCTTTAACTAACCATCAACATCAATTTCATTACTCTTGATTAGTCTTCATGTCTTACATCTATGGGGAATTAACCCTTTAAATCCAGTTTCGTTATTAATGTCCCTAAAACACTCACGAATCAAACCTGGGGTCTTAACTAAACCTTTGAACATTTAGCCTTGCCTCTCATTACTATCCTTCATGTCTTATGAACAATTGGGAATTTATCCCTTAATTTCATCCATCATCTTTTAACATCTTTTAATGTCTTATAAACATTAACTAAACAGTCCAGCCAAAAATCCATGGCAATATCATTATCAAAAGCATAACATCATCATCATCATGAAACATCCATTCATGGCATCAACGTATCATCATAAATTATAACAACACTAAGCATGCCAATTATCAATATCATAAACAAGCATATAGCAAAGTAACAGTTAAACACATAGCAAGTAATAGGGTCATGTGTTAACCCTTCATCTTACGCTACCCCCAATTCCTACATGTTCATACTATCCCTTCTCCCCATACCCGGTATGAAGATCTAATCCCCTTTTGCTAAGCGTAAACGAAACCACTCTTGTTCCCTCGAGCGGCTCGACGAAATCTTCAAGCCTTGGTCAAACGCATAAGAACAACCAATTAATCCCAAATCCAAAAACTAGGAAAAGAGATTAATAGAGGGACAAATTGTTACCTTTTAATTGGCACTAGCACATGACTTCTCTCCCAAACGGACTCATCAACGCTAAGAACTGTGAAGGATTCAAGGGAAGGGAAAAGGGAGAGGTTTCTGTCACACTAGGGTTGCCCAAAGTGTCAATGTGAGGGTTTGGCTCGCAACCCTCACGAAACTGTCCTTTTTATAAACTCTGACACTGAGCACGGCCGTTCTCTCACTAAGCACGGCCATGCTTAACTCGAGCACGAGGTCATGCTCATTTAAGCACGGGCAGACAACTTTAGCGTCACGAAGCCCCGTTTCCGACATGACCGTGCTCCCCTAGAGCAGGTCGTGCTTATGGCTCACTTAGCCACTGAGCATGCCAACAAGCACGGACGTGCTGGTACATGAGCACAGCCGTGCTCATGCACCAAAAAGGGATTTCTCACTCTAAAATCCCTTTTAGCCCCATATAACATATATATAACATATAACATACTTTAAGAATTTTATATGAAAAACAGGGTGTTAGATCGATGATATGACTATTATTAGCAGTGATTCTATTGGCATTACTGAGCTTAAGCAGTTCTTATGTCAACATTTTTAGAGATGAAGGATCTTGGACCATTAAGTTACTTTCTGAGGCTTGAACTTTTATCTTTTAGTGTTGGCTTATTTCTCTCATAGACTAAGTATGCTTCCGATCTTGTCTCTTGAGCAGGCTTCACTGAATGTAAAATCAAACACAATCCTCTTGAACCTAATGTTCGGTTTACTCCTCAGAATGGTACTTTACTCGACGATGCCACTCTTTATCGTCAACTCGTAGGTAATCTGATTTACCTCACAGATACTCGGTCGGTCATTCATATGTTGTTCATCTGGTTAGTATATTTATGTCTGCCCCGCATTCATCTGGTTAGTAAATTTATGTCTGCCCCGCGTACCACCCATGTGGTTCACAGTTATTTTTATATATGTTCGGACAACAATGTTCAGTTCGTAGCTGAGATAAGCTTCCAGTAATTAGCGTAGACTATCTTTAGACAATTCTGTCAAGTCTTAGTTGGTGTAAGTCTTATTTGCCAATTTATTTTATTAGATTTACATATTGATCATGAATTTGGTTTATATTATATATATATATATATACACACACACACACACACACACACACACACACACACACACCACACACACATATATATATATATATATATATATATATATATATATATATAATTATAATTAAATAAATAATTAAAAAATGAAATGCCTCATACACACACACACATGTTTTTTATTTAATTATTTTAACAACATAAGAAAGTCTTTAGAATGAGCAGTTTATTCAATGAAAAGTTAAGTTCATGACTTAATCGTGAGACCTCATTGAATAATAGAATGTCATTATTAAATATCCGTAGTTGAGTATTGTTTAATTAGAATGACAATAATACATAGAGACTATTGTGTGAGTAAACTGACATTTCAACATTCATGTTACACTATGCATGTCATCCAACGACAAGCATGCCTTTTGTCATTTTCTTGTTGATTTAAAGGTTCTTGATAGTTGTTCACGGAACATTTCTTGATGTGTAAATGTCAGAGGGAAAAATACATGAGATGAATTCTCATGATCAACATATATTTTTTGCATCATTATCTCCCACTTTCAATATGAGACATTCTACCTAATTAAGGGAGTTTGCAAGGTGCTAATTAAACTAAGTTCATTAATTTTTCAGAGAATTAATTATGCTCCAAGACACTGCATTTGGATAATCTGGATTTACTTTTTTTTGAAAAGCCAAGAGAAAATATATTAAAACAAGATTGAGTATAAGCTATACTCAATCACAAAAACATATGTAGAGTCAATACAAGCTTTCGAAAAGCAAAGCTCCCTCATCCTCTGAATGCACCAAACAATCACAAATAATAGGCCCCAAAACAGAAAAAACCAACAGAATACAAAGTCTAACAAGACCAACTAAGAAGGCAATCTACACTTTCCAAATGTATAACCGCAGGACTTAAGATGCAAAAGACCGCGTCAGACTCACAAGCAACAACAACATCTACTACACAAGAATGATGACACAAAGCCAAAGAGAACAAACCCTAGTACTGCTACTCAAATCTTGATTTACTTGAAAAACAATAATTATAATCCTATGTAAGTTGGAGAAAATAATGAGTTAATTGAACCTTTTTACTTGGTATAATTCTCCGAACCTAAAAATTAATTTTATTTGGAGAAAACAATTTATAGTTTTGAATATACAATTAAAATCAAATTAAACTCACATTATAGAGTCACATTGGTTGGGGCTATATGCTAAGGTCTCCAATCTTGTGGTGGCTTCTATTATTTAAAGAGCTTCAATCACCCATTCTTTGTTCATATACTCTTTCATTCAAAAAGAACTACACCCCTTCTCCAACTCTCCCTATAGACATTCCTACCCAACAAAGCAAGTATGGCATCATATAAGCTTGTGGATATACATGTTTAGGAAGAAGAAACTGTGATCCTAGAGGCGTCTCAAATCCCCCAATTATAGGCGGAGATGGACTGAGCGTATAATTCCTGATCGAAATCCTCTTCCTAAGCCTCCAAGACAGAAGTTTCACTCATTTTGCAAGATATTAACTGGAAGTTTCATGTGTGAGTGAAACTTCTTGCAAGTATCAGAGGCAGTTATTATCTTGCAAAATGAGTGAAACTTCTCGCAAGTATCAGATACAGTTAATGTCTTATAAAATGAGGTGTGTGGATCTAGTCTGCTTAGCAGAGCTAGACGACATGCGACAGCAATGGATGACATGTGGCAAAGATGGATGGCGTGCGACGTAAATGGATTGAACCTATAACTCCTTATCCAAATCCTCCTTCTGAGCCACCATAACAAAAGTTTCACTCATTTTGCACGATATTAACAAGTTTATGGCAAGAAGTTTCACTCACACACGAAACTTGCTGTTAATATCTTGAAAAATGAGTGAAACTTGTGTTGTGGAGGCTCAGGAGAAGGATTTGGATCAGGAATTGTAGGCTAAGTCCATCTCCGCCACATGCCATCCATCTCTGTCGCACGTCATCCATCTTTGTTGCATGTCATCCAACTCAGCCACACAGACCAGAGCCACATACCTCATTTTGCAAAAAATTAACTGCAACTGAAACTTGTTAGAAATTTCACACATTTTGCAAGATATTAACTGCATCCGATACTTGCAAGAAATTTCACTCACACAAGAAACTTCAAGTAAATATCTTGCAAAATGAGTGAAACTTCTGTTGTGGAGGTTCTGGAAGAGGATTTGGATCAGGAATTATAGGCTCGGCCTTTCTCTGCCACACGTCGTCCATCTTTGTCGCATGTCGGCCAACTTCGCCATGCAGACCAGATCCAAACTCCTCCATTTCTCTCCACAAATACGTCGCATGAGACCTTAACGAAAGGGGGGACTATTGGGACGGGTCTGAGATTGCAAAGAGGAAGAGGAGGTGATTGCAAAGAACTATTGTGGAGTGTGGACGAAAACACAGAGCCCAAATAGGTAAGTCAGGAAGCTAAAATGGAAAAAAAAAAAAAAAAAAAAAAAGGTGTGGATGGTGTATGATAAGATTTCATGGGAATTATTGATCCAATGGTGCATGGTGAGATACATGTATTGCTCTCTCACCCTAGAGGAGCCAGTAAAGCATTTATGTATTCATTGTCATTACTTAAATGTTTGACACACTGCATCAACGTTAAATAGGGGGCAATACATATAAAACAGAGAAACATCTGAAAACTTGTTTTAACAATCAACTTAATGAAAGCCATACCAATTGGATAGAAATTAAGAAGTGGTGAGTCTTGATTTGTCAAAAGTTTCCTATACGGATTAGGAAGTGCATGAGCACTGCAGATAAGTCTTTGTTTCCGTGTTACATTAACTGAAGTTTAGTAATATAGTATTTATTATAAAAATAAGAAAGGAATAGCAAGAAACCTTGAGGTAGGAAAAACCCCTAGAAGCTAATCAAATTGTTTGTAGGGGGTACCCAGCTTAAAGCTAATACTAAGACACAGGTGATTGTGAGAGTTTTAATACAATAAAAGAAAAAGATCAATGGTACTGATGAATATTATAATATTCATAATAACTTTAATTTATATGTTATTTTGTGATACAAAATGTGTTATTAACTATGTTTAGTATTTTTTTCTTGGAATTATGTATTGCTCTTAGCGCATAGATAATTATTGCAACACCCGTATTTAAAAGTTTAATTATTTACTATCAATTGTAAATATAATGCACTATCTCAACTTATATTCTATTAATAAAAAAATATAATAATATTCATCCGCTAATAAACTTTTAACAATTAAATTAACAATTTCCTTTTTCCTATTTAACAACAAACCTTAGAATTTCACTACTAGAAATGTTTTGGTTACTTACAGATTTTCATGTGGATTTTGCTCAAAAATTCATCGGAAACATGTTTCATGCAGATTTTCCTACGAATTTCTATCTATAGATAATACCTTCGTGGGTAATTTTTTCCTGCGAATTTTTAAATCCGTAGGAAATTTCCTGTGGATTTTCTTGCGAAAATTTTAAATCCACAGAAAAATTCGCAGGAAATGTAAAAAATTCCTACAAATTTAAATCTATAGGAAAAAAAACCTTATTTATAGAAAAACTGCAGCAAAATTCACCGGAAATTCTTGCGGAAAAAATGTTTAAGAAAATCCGCAAGTAATCCATGAATTTCTAGTAGTGTTTTCTTAAAAGAATAATAATGCCAAGAATAAGATCTAGTTTATATTATATATTTAAAAAGAAACGAATAGTGATTATTAACTGCCATTAAAAATTTATTATTTGTTTTTTTTTTTGAAGAAAAATTTTTATTATTTGTTATAAATTCTTTTAAACTACAATTTAAAATATTTGTAACAAGGTAGGCAACAATGCTTAAATCTGCAATAATGAGTAGTTTGTAACTAATAAGAGAAAATAAATAATATAGTTAATATTATTGATAAAATAAGTGAAAATTTTAAGCTTTTATCGTTAATAGTTTTTGTTGAATATTTAAAATATTGTAGTGAGCAAATACATTTCACTACAAATATATTAATATTTAATATATGTGACCCTTATTATAGACATAAATGTTTCAAATTCCTAATAATCGAACACAAAAGGCAATTCTTATGAATGACAATGTTATTTTCTTTTCATTGATACTTTTATTTTTAGTCTACTAAATTTTCTATTGGTGATGATCTTGGAGTACGAAACTAAAATATTAGTGATGAATTATTTTTGGCACATATATTTTTGTCATTAATAATAAAATTATAATGACAAATTGTCACTTAATCACTATTATGAATGATATTAGTGACAAAAAAATACTTATAGTCATAAATAATATGTAATTATGATAAAGTTTATATTCTTTGCTAAATTTTGGTTGTTGAAAATCACATTTCTTCTAAAACTGTGGAAAAATGTTAGCACTTTCATATTCTCTTATCTATTTTGATATGCAAAATTAGAGGGAGCTAACATATCTTTTTCCCATGGTGTAATTGTCCTATTCAACGTCAATCTCACCGTTTAACTTATAATTTTATAATCTGTTGTGGATGGGTTGAAATAGCAATTGTATTCCTCAAATAAATCTATTTGGTTTATCAAAATGAAATAAATTCAAAAGTCATATTAGTAATTTTATAACTTTTATATATAATTTTTAAATATCAATACCCATTATTTAGGGCCTTTTGGTTTGTTTCTTGTTTCCGGTTTTCATTTCCTATTTTATAAATGATTATGACAAAATAATTATAAAAGTGTCATTTTGTTTTCATTTTATTTTCTGTTTTCAAAGATTTGTATAGGAAACACTGAAAACAACCTTTTGTTTGTTTTCATATTTCCTGTACAAATATTTGAAAACAGGAAACAAAATAAAAGCAAAGAAACAGTTTTGTAATTATTTTGTTGTAATTAGTTTTGAAATCAGGAAATGAAAACAAGAAACTGGAAATAAACCAATAAACAAACCCTTAAAGTTCATTTTTGTAAATAAATACTTCATTGGTAACAAAAACACATTATTGGCATTTATTATACAATAAAAGTAAATTCATATTAATGTTATTTTATTAATTGCAAATAATTTATATTTTCAAAGGTGTAAAATTATTGAAAATGGTAAATATAAAATAGTAATAAACCAAAATTAAAATTAGTATTAATTTCATTAGTAAAGGTATACCATTTCTGAAAAATTGATAGATTTTATAATAAATGAGTTAATTGAACCTTTTTACTTGGCATAATTTTCCGAACCTAAAAATTAATTTTATTTGGGGAAAACAATTTTTAGTTTTGAATATACAATTAAAATCAAATTAAACTCACATAATAGAGCCACATTGGTTGGGGCTATATGCTAAGGTCTCCAATCATGTGGTGGCTTCTATTATTTAAAGAGCTTCAATCACCTGTTCTTTGTTCACATACTCTTACATTCAACAAGAACTACATCCCTTCTCCAACACTCCCTCTAGACATTCATACCCAACAAAGCAAGTATGGCATCATATAAGCTTGTGGATAATGTTAAGGAAGAAGAAACAGTCCCCAACCAATTATAGGCGGGGATGGACTGAGCGTATAATTCCTGACTTCCTAAGTCCCCCAAGACAGAAGTTTCACTCATTTTGCAAGATATTAACTGGAAGTTTCATGTGAGAGTGAAACTTCTTGCAAGTATCAGAGGCAGTTATTATCTTGCAAAATGAGTGAAGCTTGTTGCAAGTATCAGATACAGTTAGTGTCTTGAAAATGAGGTGTGTGGAACTGATCTACGTGACTGAGCTGGACGGCATGTGGCAGCGATGAACGACTTGCGGCAAAGATGGATGGCGTACGACGTAGATGGACTGAACCTATAACTCCTGATCCAAATCCTCCTTCTGAGCCCTCATAACAGAAGTTTCGCTCATTTTGCCCGATATTAACAAGTTGCATGTGTGAGTGAAACTTCTTGCAAATCTTACAAGAAATTTCACTCACACTTGAAACTTGATGTTAATATCTTGAAAAATGAGTGAAACATGTGTTGTGGGGGCTCAAGAGGATGATTTGGATCAGGAATTGTAGGCCAAGTCCATCTCCGCCGCATGCCGTCCATCTCTGTCGCATGTCGTCCATCTCTGCTGCATGTCATCCAACTCAGCCACGCAGACCAGACCCACACACCTCATTTTGCAATAAATTAACTACATCTGAAATTTGCAAGAAGTTTCACTCACACATGAAACTTCAATTTAATATCTTGCAGAATGAGTGAAACTTCTGTTGTGGAGGTTCTGGAAGAGGATTTGAATCAGGAGTTATAGGCTCAGTCCATCTCTGCCACACGTCATCCATCTCCTCCACACGCCGTCCGTCTTTGTCGCATGTCATCCAACTTCGCCACGCAGACCAGACCCAAACACCTCCATTTATCTTAGCAAATACGTCGCATGAGACCTTGATGAAAGGGGGGACAACTGGGACGGATCTAAGATTGCAAAGATAAAGATATTGATCAAGATTGCAAAGAGGAAGAGGAAGTTATTGCAAAGAACTATTGTGGAGTGTGGATGAAAACACAGAGCCCAAATAGGTAAGTCAAGATACTAAAATGGGGGGGGAAAAATCAAGTGTGGATAGTGTATGATAAGATTTCATGAGAATTATTGATCTAATGGTAATAAAAATGATGCATGGTGAGATATATGCAATGCTCTCTCACCCTAGAGGAGCCAGTAAAGCATTTCTGTATTCATTGCCATTACTTAAAAGTTTGACACACTTCATCAACGTTAAATATGGGGCAATACATATAAAACAGAGAAACATCTGAAAACTTGTTTAAACAATGAGCTTAATTAAAGCCATACCAATGGGATAGAAATTAATAACTGGCGAGTCTTGATTTAAAATAAGTTTGCTATACGGATTAGGAAGTGCATGAGCACTGCAGAGAGGTCTTTGTTTCCGTGTTACATTAAATGAGTTTAGTAATATAGTATTTATTATAAAAATAAGAACAGGATAGCAAGAAACCTTGCGGCAGGAAAAACCACTAGAAGCTAATCAAAAGGTTTGAATGGGGTACCCAGCTTAAAGCTAATACTAAGATACAAGTGATTGCGAGAGTTTTAATACAATAGAAGAAAATGAAATTAATGGTACTGATGACTATTATAATAATCATAATAACTTATATTTATAAGTTATTTTGTGATAAAAAATGAGTTATTAACTATGTTTAGTATTTGTTTCTTGGAATTACGTATTGCTCTTAGCTCATAGATAATTAATGTAGCACTTGTATTTAAAAGTTAAATTATTTTAATATCAATTGTAAATATAATGAACTATCTCAACCTGTATTCTAATTGCGATTTTAAAGTATTAAAAAAAATTAATAATATTCATCCGCTAATAAACTTTTAACAATTAAATTAACAATTTCCTTTTTCCTATTTAACAACAAACCTTAGAATTTTTTTAAAAATAATAATAATGCCAAGAATATGATCTAGTTTATATTATGTAATTAAAAAGAAACAAATAGTGATTATTAACTCGAATTAAAAATTTATTATTTGTTATAAATACTTTTAAACTTCAATTTAAAATATTTGTAACAAGGTAGGCAACAAAGCTTAAATCTGTAATAATGTGTAGTTTGTAATAAGAGAAAATTAATAATATAGTTAATATTATTGATAAAAAAATAATTTTTTGCCATTGACAGTTTTTTAAGTTTTTAAAATGTCATACCAAAATACAAACAACCTTATTTAATTATATCATTAACTTAATATTTAATAATATTAATTAAATTTGTGACAAATTGTTACATATAGTAATGTCATAATTTCAATTAAAGTTGATTTGTCACTATTATAAGGAAATATTTTTAAATAATATAAAATAAAATAAGTGAAAATTTTAAGCTTTTATCATTAATAGTTTTTTGTTGGATATTTAAAATATTGTAGTGAGCAAATACATTTCACTACAAATATATTAATATTTAATATATGTGACAATTATTATAGGCATAAATCACTACAAAAAATGCATTTTTTGTGATGACAAAAATCCTCATTAAAAGCTTTAAAAATCGTCACTATGACCGTTTTGTGACGATATTTTATTTCATCACCTTTCATCACTATAACTCAAGTCACTATTTAATTAGTGACACTTTTATATTTAAAAATAACAATGACAAACATGAATTGTCACAAATACATATTACATTAGTGATGATTTATCGTCACTATTAAAACTTATAGTAACGAATAAATTGCAAGTATTTTAACACAATTTACTTTTGGTGATTGTTAATATTTGTCACTAAAAGTATTAGAAAGTGTGGCCATTGCCTTAGTTGTCACTAAAAACATATTACTATTTTGTTTTGTACAAAAAAAAAAAAAAAAAAACAGATTACTATTGTTGTCACTTTAAATTAATTATTATAGTAATACTTTTTTATAAGCAAAATGAATATTTCTATGATGAGTACTAAGGGTACTCAAACCCAAGTACAAGGGACAGAGTCAAGTGCACAAAGATACATACATACAAATTGACCACAACAAATCGTATTACTACTAAAAAAGATAAGTGACTAATAAGTCTTCTCCAATGCTAAATATTAACAAAAAATTCTGCATTACAGCAAAAAAAAACCTCACTTGTAACTTGAAAAACTAGCAACACCAACATACACTACTCTCATGACAATTAGGTAAAGTAGACCAGCCCCCAACTTCAACCAGAAAGACATCTAACAATAGCAAGAAATATCCCATTTTTTTCATCATTACTGGCACAATTCTTATCCACCAAAGCCTTCACACACCTGCAATAAGTAAATACCAATAAAATGACAAATTCAAAATACCTATTAATCAACTCAATACAAGACTATGAACATTTTAAAATTCTTAAATTAAAATGAACCTTGCCTAAGTACCAAACTAAATATCTAAAATGATGGTAAAGAAACACATCCTCATAGATTTTGATCCCGCAATCAAACAAAAGAAATAAAACAATCAATGCTAATAAAACTAAATAAATCTGAACGACAACCTACCACACAACAAAAAATAAGCAACACGAGTTACCTTCTTGAAGCCAGCTATTAAATTTATAGGGACCTAGCCCTCACTACAAAAAATGTCCAATGTGTATTAAGCATAATTGTTAATGCATGTAGTAACAGCTACCTCCAAGTCTCCTCTTATATATTTTACCTTTTTTGTTGTCTCTGCCGTTGGCATAATCTGATCTACTCTAACAATAGTAGCTAGCAAACACGTACTATTCCATTCTCCTAAAGCTTTCCCCACTTGCATGATGGCTGGGTGGAACAAGAAATCCTCAACAAAATCCCAATTCTGTGTTACTCAAAGCAAGTGATTGTCATCAATTAATGTGTGATGATTTGAGTGCTTCCTAGAAGAGAAGATGAAGAAGATATAGCGCAAATCATGTATGAAGGAGAGAAGAGCTATTCATATTTTACCTCAGGAGGATATGACAATTGAAATAAACGATATTAGCTGGACGAATTATTCAGGACCAATATAAAAAAAATAAACTTAATAAATTAATAATATAAGAATATTTAACAAGGATTCCTAAAACTAAGGAATATCTATATCTATATCTATATATTTACTAAGCCTCATCTACAAATTTACTGTAGATGAACAGTAATTTGACGGTGCCAAGTTATGAAGATTTTTAATATTATTTTATTCTACATAAATTTATACTATTATTAAAAAACAAACTCCTATTTATTATTAGATTCCATATTTATTGTTCTTCCCCACATAATATACTACTATCATTTATTCATTATAGACATAAACACCGTTTGATAATGTGTGATGCTATTTTTTATTTTTGTCAAAAACAACTCCCACTATCTACTATTACCTAATATAGTATGGTATTTTAAAAAAAAAAAAACTTGTGATAGTATAAAAAACAGTTAATAAGAAAAATCATTATGTACAACAATAATAAAATAAAATAATGTAAAACTAGGTAGAAAATTTTATTATTTTAAATTACAAAAAGATAAGAGTTTAATTGATATACACTGTCAGTATAAATATTTTTATACTATCAACTAATCATAAGTTACCACATCATTAAAAATCTTTGTCTCTTATCCTAACCACCTTAAAAGTAATCAATATCATTGTTTGTGATTGGTGACAGTGTAAAAATCTTTACACTGACAGTGTACAATAATTAAACTCATAAGATAATACGATAAATTTAAAAAAACAATTCACTATTTATATTAACAATAAAAAAGTAAAAAATAAAACTAAATAGAAATAGGATTAAAATATTATGCATTATCAATGTAAAAGTTTTACATTAACATCCACTAATATTTTAACTTTTATGATTTTTTTTTTAATAATTAAGAAAGATAAACAACAATAATACTGATTTGTCAAAATATCATTTGATTTCAGCATAAAAATCCTTCATACTAACAGTGTATATAAATCGAACTCTTAAAAATAATCATTAATTAAAATATTTGTAAAATAATGAGAGATAAAATTTGGGGAAAATTACTACCTATATTGATAATAGAATAATAAGATGAAATTGTGTTAAGATTTTACTTTTTTAAATAAAATAAAATCATCATAAACAAAGTATGAATAAATAATAATTACTATTTGAAATAAAGTTTAATTATTGAGTTGGTCTTTGAATTATTTGAGAATTTTTAAGAAGGTCTCTAAACTAAAAAAGTTTATAATTGGACATATATAAAACTTTTAATTGGGTCCTTGGAAATATATACATTTTCAATTGGATCGCTGGGGTAGCAAATCTGTTAGTGTATCGCGAAATTGAACCGAATATCCGTGAATTCCACCAAGTTGGAGGCCTATATCAGCAATTTATGCTTAATTATTGAGAATTTTGGACATTTAATCAAATAACCAACCAGAATTTTTATGCATATAAACGAGTATGATTTCGAATGCACCAACAATTAATAGTTGATTACTTGAATGATGTCCTAATTTCTCAATAATTACGCATAAATTGCTTATATGAATGCTAACTTGGGGGGACTCACGAATGTGTCATCCAATTCAACAGTTCACTAACGGATTTGCTACCCCAGAGACCTAATTGAAATTTTTATATATGTTCAGGAGGCTAATTAGAAACTTTTTTTTTATAGTTTGGGACTAAGTTAATGAGAAAAATCACTCTATAAAACAGTAATAAAAATAAAATAATGTAAAACTAAGTAGAAAGTTTTATTATTTTAAATAATAATAAAATAATAGGATATAAAAATTAAAAAATAATTCACTATTGTAAAACTAAGTGGAAAATTTATTATTTTAAATAATAATAAAATAATAAGATATAAATTTTAAAAATAATTCACTATTTATATTAACAATAAAATAGTAAAAGATAAAATTGAATAGAAATATGATTAAAATAGTATGCATTGCCCTGCAAAATGTTTTACACCAACATTCACTAATATTTTATCATTTATGGTTTTATTTTAATAACTAAGAAAGAAACAACAGTAATACCGATTTGTCAAAATATCGTTGGATGTCAGTATAAAACTCTTTTATAATAGTGTACAGAAATCAAACCCTTAGAAATAATCATTATTTAAAATAATTATAAAATAATCATGATTATAAAATTGGTTTAATTATTGAGTTGGTCCTTGAACTATTTGAGAATTTTCAAATAGGTCCCTAAACTAAATAAAATGTAATTGAGTCCCCAAACTTTTAAATTATTCAATTGAGTCCTTGAACTAATATAAAATTCTCAATGGAGTCCATAAAGTATAAATTTTGATAGTGATCTATTAAACTGGATGAAATATTACTGATTTCATCCAAGCTGAATAACCATATCATCCATCTATGAGTAGGTGGAGGATGAACCTTGAAATATTGTAACAGCAAGATACAATAAGATGTAGTGAGTTGCACGTAGGGGGCAATTTTGGACGAAATTGTTTCAAGGAAAAGATATGCAACCGTGAAACATAGATTGAGAAAGGAATGAACTATTTGTTTATATGGAGGAAAAGCAGTCGTAGGTAAAATACTTGGGGGGGGGGGGGGTAATTCCAGGTTACTACATTGCACTTCAACAAACTGAACGACCTCTTCACGGAACCTTATCCTAGGGACTCAATTGAAAATTTTATATAAGCTTGAGGACACAATTAGAGGTTTTTTTAGTTCGGGGACCCAACTGAAAACTTATAAAAGTTCGGGAACTCAATTATAAATTTTTTAGTTTATGGATCTATTTAAAAATTTACAAATAATTCAATGACCAATTCAATAATTAAACCTATAAAATTTGAAAGGAATTTGTTTAATGAAAATTTTACCCGTGCATTTGCACGGGTATTAAAAACTAGTACTAACCTAAGAGATAATTGAGTAACGTATCCGATAACTAACTTATTGATAAGAGATAAAAGATAAACCTTATCAAAGTAACTTGAAGATAATGAACTAACCCTGCTGTAAAAGGAAAATAAGCCCAAAGAGGGAAGACACTTTTGCTAATATTGGTATTTTCTCTCCTAAACGTTTGCTGAGAGCTTGAGGCAGAGGTTACCCCATTCGAGTCACTATCCGTTATATGGATTTTGGTAGGAACAACTCAGTTCTTTTTATAATGTATCTAATTTAGATTTTTTTTTAATTTATCATATAATATATGGTTATAAAATTGTGAAACCAAACAATAAATTGTTTTTCCTCATAAAATTTCATATTAGCTCATGTATTAGACTCCCTTTTGCTGATATGAAAACTTTAAAACCTTCATATTAGCTCCTTAGCCCTCAAATATTCAGAAAAATAAAAATGAAAAAAAGCTTCATAACTTTTTTCAACTAAAAACAATAAGGATAATTTTTATTTTTGGTTTATATTTTGGCTGTTCAAACATTTTGACACGCCACCTTTATGTCACCCAACGGCAACGCCACTTTGAACTTGCAATCAAAACCAACCGACCCACTCTTTCTTACTAACTAAAGCTAAGAAGAACAAGGATTAAACAAAAAAAAAAAACCCACCCACAATGACCTGCTTGATTGCAAGCTTAATTAGGTGTCAATCAGATTAATTTTTGAGTAATCAAAATAGCTTATTTATCCTCTGAAACATCAATGATCATCAATTTGACCCGCAATTAAGGACTAATAATGTGAGGGATTCAAAAAAGTGTCTAACAGTTCCCTTACACGAGTTAGGAGGATACATGATTCAGATTTTTTTTTTTATAGGTAAATATTAGTAATTAGTGTGTTATGTTAGTGGGGGAATTGAACCCATGACTTTCTTATACACCATATGTCCCTCCCCAAACCACCTTGACCACCATATAACTCCCAAACATGAATCAGAAAATACTCAAAACAGTAAGCATTTTAATGAAAAGTAAAATATATGTATTAAAAATTAAAAAAAAAACTTTTTATTTAGTTGTTAATATTTTTGCTTCAAGAATAATAATAATGATCAAGAGGGAAAATAAAGAGAGACACATAGAAGTAGAACAGAACCAGAACATGTTCATGTTTACTGAACATTTATTAAAACAAAGTAACAGTAATAACATTGAAATTGAAAATTTGATTAAGACTAATAAGACTTCATGTTTTGCCAAATATCTCTCCAATTGGCAGTCACTTCTGACAGAGCCTTTGTAGATGACCCATCTTCTTTTATAGCATTAGCAGCAGCAATCTTCAATTGTTCCATTCTTTTCCTAATTTCTTTGCCTTCTTCACCTTCAATCAAGCCTCTTACAACCTTAGCAATCTCTTCTCTTTCAACCAATCCATCCTTGTTAGCTTTTGGTCTCAATGCCACTTTTAGACCATCACTTAGCATAGCTGCATTCATGCTTTGCTCAGCAAAGAGTGGCCAAGTAAGTATTGGCACACCCTTCACAACACTCTCTAGCACTGAATTCCAACCACAATGACATAAGAACCCACCTGTTGAACTATGAGCAAGCACTTGAACCTGTGGGGCCCAAGAAGGAACAACCAAGCCTTGTTCTTTTGTTCTCTCCAAGAACCCATTAGGTAAGAATTTCAAAGGATCCCCAATACCATCACCAAGGTAACCAGCACTTGCTACACTATTTGGGGCCCTCAAAAACCCATAAAAACTTTTGACCACTTAGTTCCAACCCAAAAGCTAGTTCATTAAATTGGTCTTGAGAAAGTGTGCCACCACTTCCAAATGACACATATAGAACAGATTTGGGTTGTTGGTTATCTAACCATGTCAAACACTCCAACCCATTTTCTTTACCAATTGAGCCACTTTGTGTGATGGGCCCCACCGGATAAATCTTGGGCTTCCCTTTAATCTGTTCTTGCAAAGCTCTCACAGCATCTGATTCCAATTCAATGAAGCTATTGATTAAGACCCCATCAGGGAGATGAAACTTTTTGGCTCTTTGAAGGAATTTCATGTAACCTATGCCAGATCTAAATTGAAATGGAAGAGGAAGATCTTTGCTATGAATAGGTACACAACCAGGAATCTCAATAAGTTCATCTGGGTCTCTATGCTCAGAAGAAAGTATCTCATCTATCTTTGATGAATTGAGGTAAACTGAAAGTAGCATAGTAGCTTGTGGGAGATATATGTAAGACATGAGGTTGAGTTCCTTAGCAAGATCAAGTGCATCATGTGCAAAAACATCAACAACCAAAGCTACAACATGAGTTCTTGAACATAAGGACTTTAGTTCTTTTTTTATGTAAGGGAGAGAGAGAGACACTGAGAGTTCAATTTGGACTGCAAGCATAGTGTCATCTGGGACTTGTTCAGTGCTGATTGAGGGAAGGAAAATGGAATGAATGGTTGGTGGAAGGGTTTGAAGGTAAGATTTTGAGGAAGTGGGGATTGAACCAATTGAAGGGATGATGCATGTGACATGAAAATCTGGGTGGAGATGAACAAGGCGTTTTGAGAACTCAAGGATTGGAACCAGATGGGTGAACCCTGCACTTGGAACTACTGCTATGTGAGGGTTTTCCATGGAAACCAAGATGTAAATTAATCAACTTGGTTTTACTATTTGCAATCTTAAGTTTATATGAAAGATCTGCAAAATGGTTGGGGAGACACTTCAATTTATCTCAACACTTTCTCTATGGAGACTTAAACTTTTGAATAAAAGTCCAAACAAATCCCCAAGAAAAATAAGAAAACATTAGTATCGAGAAATGAAAAATATCAATTTTGACATTCGAGAATATCAAGTGTCTGTCAAATTAATCTATTTTAAGATGATTTTAGAGATATTTTGATTTCTATCAGAAACTATTTTAACAAACATTTGAGATTTTTGAAGCCTAAATTGATATTTTTCATTTTTCATAAACCAAATATATTTACGTATTTTTATTCTGGACCTGTTTGGGCTTTACCTAAATTTTTTTTATTTTTTTTTATTTTTTAAGTTGGGGGTTGTTGAGTTAGAAATGAGACAATTTTTGTTTGTTAGTTTGTTTTTTATTAGAAAAAAGTATTTTAGTTGTTGTTAGTTGAGTTTTTTAAAATTATTTGGTTTTTTCCTTGTAAAGATGTTTGACTTAATAGTTTAATATTCTAATTTTATTGGAATGAAATTGTGTACAAAAATTTGAAAATGATGACAACGTAGTTTAGCCTAGTATGAATCAAAACATTTCACCTATAAGATTTATGTTATATTTTAATTATCAATAATTCCTCTTAGATAAATATTTTATAAGTATCTTTTTAATTATTAATGAAATCTGTGTGGCTTAAAATGTCAAAGTATTCGCTAGCGAAAAGAAAAGAAAGAAAGAAAAGTACATCCAAAAAAAAAAAAGCCAAAGAAAACTGTTCTGGTGAGGTATTATGTTTGATTTTATATGTAGTGTTAGACAATTTGATCACGAACATACAACTCAAAAACAGCACGACGTTAAGAAATTGATCTTATTACTCATATTTTAATAGTAACATATATATATTCTCATAAAGTGCAAGGCTGAGATCTCATGCAATTGATTTTAGAACTCCAAATAATCTGAATATGTGGTAAGCTATGTAAATGACAAGGGACAACAACTCCACAAAAAAAAAAAAAAAAAAAGGTTAAATCCTCTCTTTGTTTTAAATTTTTCTCTTGTCAAAAAAAGAAAAAGAAAAATGATACTTTGACACAAAATCTCAACATCATACGGCGACAACATACAGTGCTATACTATAGCGGTACTGTAGCAGGGCCTTTTTTTTAAAAAAAAAAATTTATTTATTTATTTAAAAAAATATTTGTTCTTTTTTTAAAATATTTAGTTTTTTCTAGAAATAAAGTTTTTGGTTAAGTATGTGCAAATATCTGATTAATTCAGTTCCTTATCTGGTTAACGGATTTTTGATTAAGTATGTGCAAACAGGGACGGACCCAGGAATTTTATGGTATGGGGGCAAAACTCATATAAATTTGCAACGTAAAAAATATAACATTTCATTTCTAAAAGTATACACATACATCAACTTGAAAATGATGCAAATTAGAAACTTTCTCCTTCTTGCGCCTTGACTTTCCTGATTGAAATGTGTCAACCATATTTGGAATGAGAACATTATGCTTTTCACAAAATAATGAAACTTCATTGAGCAATGATTGCCAACCATCATTCCTCATAGTTTGCAACCTTCGCTTGGACACCGTAACTAATTTCATAGCATTTACAATATCTTGATCACTTCTTTGCAATGCTTGAGATAATTCATGAGTAATCGCTAAAACATTTTTCATCATGTGCAAGGTGAAAACAAATTCAAAAGATTGCATGGAATTCAACAAAGCTAATGCAACACCTTTTTGCTCTAATCAGACGCCATCTTCCTCAACCATTTCAATCACATCAATCATAGAAGAGAACAAAGAAACAAGACTAAGTAATGTACCATAATGTGAGCTCCATCTAGTATCCCCCGCCTTCTTGATTGTAGTTTCTTGATTCAAGCCACGCCCACTAGAGATTTCTCCTTCTTGCAATGCTTCTTTAACCTTTGCAATTTGACTTTCACGGAGAATATCTCGACGCTTACATGATGCTCCAACAACATTAGACAAATTAGCAACTAAATTAAAAAACAATGACATTTCACTTTGTTTTTTTGCTACCGCAACAAGAGCTAATTGGAGTTGGTGGGCAAAACAGTGGATATAGAATGCAGAACAATTCTCTTCCAATATCAAGCTTTTGAGACCCTTGAATTCACCTTGCATATTACTTGCTCCATCATATCCCTGTCCACGTATCCTTGACAAGCTTAACCCATATCTTGCAAATAGCGACTCTAAAGCCGTTTTCAATGATAGAGCACTAGTATCAGAAACATGAACAACACCAAGAAAGCACTCTATAACCTGCCCTTTCTTATTCATATAACGTAAAGCCACACCCATTTGTTCCTTAATTGAGATATCTCGAGATTCATCAATCAAAACAGCAAATAAGTTATCTCCTAAATCATCAAGTATAACTTGAGTGGTTTCACTAGCAGTAGCTCTAACAATATCTCTTTGTATTTTAGGAGATGTTAACTTCAGATTTCCACGAGCATTCTTCAAAACTTTATGAATAGATTCATTCTGCTTAGCAGTATATTCGATAAGTGCAAGGAAGTTCCCTTTATTACTTGATGACACTGACTCATCATTACCACGAAAAGCTAACCCTTGGAACAACAAAAATCGAATGCAATCAACTACTGCAGTTAAATGAATTCGATATTCCTCTTTAACTTGATGAGACTGTTTACATATGACACCTTCAATATGTTGCTTTTGTTTCATTAGAGCTTGACAATTTCTCCATGCTTGATTATGAGAACTATTTGGACCTCTGATATGAACTTGAAACCTCTCAGTTTTTTTCCAATTTGAAAAACCTTCTGTTATAAATGCATCACCACTACCTTTATGTTCTCCAACATGTGATCTCATAAGATAACAACACAAGCAATATGCTGCATCCTCCTTTTGACTATATTCTAACCAACTTCCATATTTTAAATACCAATCCGAATTAAATCTGTGAAAGGTATCTCCAAATTGTCTTTGTGGAAAACTAATCTCTTTTGGTTGACAAGGGCCCTTTTGTAGATAATATCTCCTAACTTCAGCTCTATCACTTGGATGATAATCTGAAATTTTTGGCCTTAAACCAGGATCATTAGGAAGCTTTTCCAAATCAAATTCCAAAAATCTTTTTTTTAAAGATGGATGCAATGTTCTACTTCCACATTCATTAAGTGCTTGAGGAGAAGATGATTCCTTTGGAGGTGACTTTCTTTTGAAAAATCTTTCCATTGTTTATTCTAGAAATAGAATCAATATAACCACAAATAAATAAATCACAACCAAAAATAAAATAAATTATACTATATTATTATATAAATATGACTATATGAGAATATATGAGAAAAGAGACGCACCATACAAAGAAGAAAACGTGGACTTTGTGTCTCTGTCTGTCTCTGCTCTGCGCACAGGGAAGGGAAGGAGCTGGGACCGCAATCGCAAGAGTGTAATACAAGACACAAACAGAAACAGGGAAAGGCAAGGGAATATGGCAATGTACGCGCAGGGAAATTGTGGGGGAATGGAAAAGTCAAAACCTTTAAGGCCTTAACCCTACCTATATGGCTATATCACTATATGACAATTATTTATCTCTGGGCCCAAAGTTAATGTATTATTATAATGTTTAAAATGTCCAAGGTAAAGTGGTGGGCCATAAGTAGGGACGCAACTCACGCAAGTTTCCTATTCTGTAACAGACAAAATGCATCATCTTTCCATTGTTTATTCCTCTAATTTATTTATTTCAACAATGAAAACATTTATATATATATATATATATATATAATTTATTAAAAAAAAAAATCACACCTAAGTGGGGACACTTGCACCCACAGCCTCCTTCATGGGTCCGTCCCTGTGTGCAAATATCTGATTATTTGAGATAATTGAGTAACGTATCTGATAGCTAACTTATTGATAAGAGATAAAAGATAAATCTTATCAAAGTAACTTGAAGATAATGAACTAACCCTACTATAAAAGGAAAATATGCCCAAAGAGGGAAGACACTTTTGCTAATATTGGTATTTTCTCTCTTAAGCGTTTGCTGAGAGCTTGAGGCAGAGGTTACCCTATTCTAGTCACTATCCATTATATGGATTTTGGTAGGAACAACTCAGTTCTTTTTATAATGTATCTAATTTAGATTTTTTTTATTTATCATATAATATATGGTTATAAAATTGTGAAACCAAACAATAAATTGTTTTTCCTCATAAAATTTCATATTGGCTCATGTATTAGACTCCCTTTTGCGGATTTTTTTCTTGTATATCACTATTTTAATTTTGATCTACCAAAATACCACACTTTTCAAATTATATACCAAACTACCACACTTTACAAAAACAAGTGAGAAGTCTAGTTGGGAGGACTAGACTTCTCAACATCAATTTTTTTTTTTTTTTAAATCTGGTTGAGAAGTCTTGTTGTGGGGGCTAGACTTCTCAACGTCGTTTTCTTCTTTTAATTTAATATTTATATTTAATTAATTAATAATAACTTAATTCAATTAATAACCTAATTAATTAATTAAAGGATTACATTAAATTAATTAATAATAATTGCCTAATTATCATCAATATTAATTTACATAATTTTTTATTTAAATAAGTAATTATAAATTAAATAATTAACACCATAATAATAATAATTGATAATCCACTCATTAAAATTAATTTTCATTTAGTAATTATACAAGCGTGCTACGCTTGCGTAGAAGACCCAGGACGGTGAGGACATTTATTTTTGCTATAACCCTCCGCTCGGCACAATCCACATCTCTTACGATGACCCGTTTCCCTCATATCCATCTCAGTACGAAAGCGGGTAGATTGAGGACGGCCCTTTAGATTTCTACGCATGTTTGGATTGTGGAACACCTCAACTCCCGTGTATGGTGGCCAATATGCCTCGTTGGGCACCGGGGTGAACTCTTCCTGGTAAACTTTGAAGATAGTTTCCAATTTGTACATGACAGGCACATACTCTCTATAGTTGTAATGAACACTGGAACAAGCGGCGATGACATGTGAACAGGGGAGGTGCAGCGCCTGAAACTTCCCACAGTCACACCACTCCTTGGTCAGGTCTACCATGAATTTTCCTGCTGGTCGTCCCTCTCGCGGGTTCATCATTTCTTCCACCATGAATTTCATCTGACGTCGGTCGAAGCTACTGACACTGTGAGAGTTGGACGCCGCTTGTTCTTTCTCGAGGGCCTTGTTGACAACTTCTGAGTATTCTTGGCCGGATGCGATCATTGCGGCGATCCTCCTCCCATTTTTGGCGAACATTGTGGACAAACCTATAATAGGTTGCTTGGACCAGTGTGGTTATTGGCAGATTTTGCGTCCCCTTTAAAATCGCATTTATGCACTCTGCTGGGTTAGTTGTCATGTGTCCCCAACGGCGGCCTTCGTCATATGCCTGGGTCCACTTCGCCTTAGGGATTTCGTCAAGATATGCCACTGCCTCTCTATTCCAGAGGAGGATCTGGTCTCGATAATACCGCTGGCTGGGTTGAGTCATTGCGTATCCTGTACAATTGGAATATAAAATTTTTCGAATAAACAATGAATATAAATATAAATATAAATATAAATAAAATCTTATTGTAATATGTATGACTGCGGTACTAACCCATGTTGACGGCCTTCTTCCTCATATCTACGTTCTTGAATATCCTTTGGAAGTTTTAGCCGATGTGTCGAATGCAATAAACATGTACCGATGGGGGATCTTGGCATCCGCTGTCTGGCCGGTTGTAGGCACTTTTTATAGATTCGTGCCTGTCTGAAATCAAGCAGATATTAGCTTGCGGTGTGACGTGCCTTCTCAGGTTCCAGAGGAAGAAAAACCAGGCATCTGCTGTCTCACCCTCCACTAGGGCGAATGCTATGGGAATTAGGGTGTTCTCTCCAGTTTGAGCAATTGCAAGCAACAAGGTCCCCTTGTACTTTCCAAATAGCCACGTCCCGTCAACCATAATAACCGGCTTGCAGTATTGAAAGCCATTGATACACGGTTGGAAAGTCCAGAAAAGACGACGGAAGATTCCCTTACCATGAGCTATTTGATCCCCCTCGTAAGCTGGCAGTGTCTGCAACTCCGTGATAGTCCCTGGAACATAAGTATGCAAAGCAAGTATCCCTCTATAAATATAGGCTCATCCTGCCTCATTTCACAACTTCAGCCACAAACACTTTACAACTTCTTCTATCTCGATCTTATTTTTTTTTCCTTCGTTCAAACCTTCTTATGGCTTTGTTGAGACTTCAACACGTTCACAGGTCTTCACGGCTTGATGCCGTGGTGCTCAACAACCACCTCCACAACGTAGAACCTCCACATCAGTCAATTGTGCCATACCTGCAGCAAGCTGGGTTTTATTCTGCTGCAACATTGGGGTCTTTCAAGATTGACAAAGCTCTGGTGACAGCAATGGTAGAAAGGTGGAGGCCGGAAACACACACCTTCCATCTTCCAGTTGGTGAATGCACGATAACACTGGAAGATGTTGCACTGCAGCTAGGACTCCGTGTGAATGGACTACCAGTTATAGGAGGTAGTATGTTTGATTGGGAATCTGAATGCTTACAACTGCTTGGTCAGGTGCCTCCACCAACACAGATGAAGGGACAATTTGTTAATATCAATGGTTGGAGCAGACATTTGCGACTATCCCTGATGGCGCTAGTGAAGCACAAATACAAATAAATTGTAGGGCATACATTCTACGATTGATCGGAGGGGTCTTGATGCCTGATAAATCAGGAAGCAGAGTTCATTTGATATATCTCCCACTTTTGGCAGATCTACATCGGGCTGGACGTTACAGCTGGGGTTCGGCCTGTTTAGCACATCTGTACAAAGAAATGTGTCGTGGATGTGCACCGGCTGCTTCCAATATTGGTGGATGCTTACTCCTTCTGCAGTCTTGGGCATGGTACCGCATGCCATTCATCGCACCTCGGTGTAGGAGCAATCCATCATTTCCACTGGCACAAAGGTAAATAAAAACATAACACATAACACTCTGTTTGCCTTACCACTCTAATGTTTATATTGACGTAAACATCTTTCTTACCAGATGGAGTCACAAGGGACTGATCCATACAGGAACTCCTCGGAATGACCTGTTAGGGTTCAGGACACGATTCGAATACATGACGCCTGATCAGTTTGTGTGGGTGCCACACAGAGGCTATAACTTGCCACCAGAAGCTTATAACGATCAAATGATGTGGAGTGCCACTACCGCTCTGATCTGTTTCCAAACAGTGGAATATCATCAGACAGATAGAGTCAAGCTCCAGTTTGGTCTTTGGCAGGAGGTACCGGATGCACCCGAAAATATGGATGAACTGCATAACCTAGATATGCGAGGCCAACATGCTGAAAACTGGGCACAAAGGCATCACCACTGGTTACAGATCTGGAGGAATCGACGAAACCAGGTCCTTGTGGGCCAACCTATCTAGGGTTTCTTCGGGCACACAGAAGAGTACATGGCATGGTTCAGGCGGAACTCAAAACCCTACCTAATAAATCCGCCACAACAGCAATACCAGGAAGGTCCTGCTCAAGAGAATCAAGGTGTTGGAACCAGCCAGGAAACCCAAGGACGTGCACGACATGGTACACGTCGACAGCCGAGCCCCCAAGTTGCCATGGAAGAGGAAGAGGAAGAGGAACAGGTTGAACTGCATGGCCATATATTTGACCAGTCACCTGCACAACAATCATTTGCATTCACCCCTTATCAACAACAACAATATCAGCACTCTTTTGCACCAAGCAGTGGAGAGTTTATGAGCAATCTGTTTGGCGCTGAAGTTGGAACGCCAGAGTCTGCTCGGTTGTACATGGAACGCATGACCAACATGCGCGGCATGTACACATTTGGCGTTCCGTCAGGGCCCAACCAGGCGGGCCCTAGTACTTCAACATCGCATAGCGTGGACTTTCAAGATAATCCGCCGCCGACTTATGAAGAACACAATCAACCTGTTGCTGCACCTACTGATGAACAGCATGATCGGCATCGTCCACGCCGTACCCGGCGACCTACACGGTGTGGAACTGGAGGCCATTTAGGACATTAATTTTTACTGTATTTGGTATGTCGTATTGTAGTTTAAGTTTGTGTATCTGAATTTTAATCCATCATAATTTATTATTACTTAATTAATTAGTATTAATTAACAATAATACTAAATTTATCATTACACTATTTTACACTACAAAAAAAAAAGGCTTTTAGCGACCGAATTATTCGGTCGCTATTTAATGCTTTTCGGTCGCTAATTCAGTCAGCAACTGAATTAGCGACCGATTTCATACGGTTGCCAAAACCTTGGTCGCTAATTATTTAGCGACCGAATTTTTTTTCGGTCGCAAAATGGAAGTCATTTGGTCGTTTAACTTGGTCGTTTCATTATAAAATGACCGATTTTAGCGACCGATTTTTTTAATTTTGCGACCGAATTATCAGTCGCTAATCAACGGTTATATTTAAATATCGCGTCCGAAAAATCGGTCGCTAATTCGGTCGCTAATTTAAGAAAATCGGTCGCTAATTCGGTCGCTAAACTTTGCATTTAAATTTTTCGATAACAAAAACGGTCGCTAATTCGGTCGCTAAACTTTGCATTTAAATTTTTCGATAACAAGAACGGTCGCTAATTCGGTCGCTAATAATACACTGTATTTTTAAAATAGCGACCAAAAAAATTCGGTCGCTGATTTATTATTAAATTTTTTTTTTGAAGCTACAAAATATTAAAATAAGATTTAATTAAATTAAAATTAGCAAACATAAACATAAAGCAAATAAAATTAAATATCAATCATATTAAAGCAGATAATTCGATAAATATTCACGCAAAATATATAAAAGACCAGGAGAAATACAAATGTAATAGTCAATGTGTCATACAAAGATGAGAAAACTAATCTATGTGACGAGGGGGTGAAGGGAGTGGGCTGATGCCAGAGTGATCCGAGGCAGTGACAGCAGCAGTAGCGTCATCAATAGCAGCAGCATTAGTAACAGCGGCGGCATCAGCAGTAGCGACATCCGCAGTAGTAGCCTCGACGTGGGCACCGCCAGATCCGGAACTGCTGGGTCGGAATCCCAAGTACCTAAACAACTCCTCCATACGATTATCCTACTCTCGTATGCGACTGTCTTGCTGTCGTGCGTGCTCCCGCAACTCATGTATCTCGTTATCCTTCGCCGCAAGTTCAGCATTCATGTTCATGATGGCCTCTCTGACATCTGGGTTGGAATCAGTGCCAGAATGTCCGCATGGCACTGATATGGCCACGAACTGATCCCCAAGCTGACCGAGGCCAAATACATGGCCCTTCTTATTTTTCCTGCCAACCACCTTTAAGTAAAGGGCATTATCAGACTCGGGAGACGGCTCCTGCCCCTGACTACTGGCATCGTCTTTGAGGCGATGGAATTCGTCCTGCAAAATATGTCAGATATTATCATTTGTAATTATATATTAAGAAGAATGAAAGTAATTAATATATTGAAAATGAATTGGTGAGTTAAGAGTACTTACAACAAGGTCCCGAACCTTCGGGCTAACCCACTCCCCACGCTTAGTCTTCTTGGTCTTATGCACGATCTCAATTGCAGTAGGTTTTCTCTGCTGCTCTTTCGACTACATATATAGAAGCAAAAAAAGACAATTTTTATTAATAAGGACATATATAAAGCACTAAATTAAAAAACAATAAAATTCATGTTGACTTATTACCATCCTATCAAAATGCTCATGAATGGTAATTGAGCCACCGGTGTATAGTGGAGCGCCAGTGTCAGAAGCCCGATTCTGCTTTTCGATCTCGCTCTTTATCAGGAACTTCTCATCACTAGCCCAATATTGACGGAGGCGTTCCAGCACATCAGGTCGAAGCCAACTCCCATCATCTGAACCATCCCTAATCCTACCCATTGCCCACTTAACCAACTTTGCGCCTCTCGACTCAAAGGCCTTACGTATCTGATCTACATCCGCTGGCAACCACTTATAGTGTGCCTAACAAGAAAGAGTAAAATATCAAGAAACAAAATTAATAAATAATAATATTGTAGACATATACTTAACACAATAATAAATTTATTTGTTACCCCGAAGTCATCCCTAAACCACATATCACGCACATCCTTATCAATCTTCTTCCACGATGGCCAGGCCTCACTATACTTTCCCTTGATACACTTAGAGATCTGCTTCTGAGGCCCGTATGCAGGGTAAAAGCTATTAACAACAAATAATGCATAAATTTTATCAATAAACGTATTTAATAAATATGTACAAGTATAATTATAATGATAGAAAACAACAACAATTAATAAATAACTTACTCTAACTTCGCCGCAGGGCGAAGCCATATCCTCCCATCCGTGGGATCTCTTGTCCCGGCCCAACTGTGAATCCCGGACTCGGCAGCAGACCCCTGTGTGGCTGGTGTGGCCGGTGTGGCGAGCGTGGATGCTGTGGCTCGTGAGGATGGTGTAGGTCGTGTGGATGATGTAGGGTGGCTCGTGGGTGAGGGCTGTGTAGCTGGTGAGGCTGTTGCTGCTGCTGGAGGCGGAATATCATCAGCATGTAACCCATGAGAGCCAACAATACTCGTTGGTGCCTGATCCGAAGTTGATGGGCGGGTGGAAGCACCTCTCCCACCACGACCCCTTACACGACCACCGCGAGAGGTGCCAGAACCACGACAGCCACGTCCCCGACCCGTGTCATTCGTCATCTGTTTACAATAACAAGAATAATAGCAATTAACTAAATGGTACATTATACAACAAATAACAAATAACACAAATCTGTTATTTTTATATACAACTTACCTAGCTGGAGTCTCGGTCACTAAATTCACTTTCACTCTCCTCATCATCAGATGATATATATTCAATATCCTCGCTAGATTCATTCAATTCATATTGATCCAGTAATACAGTGTCAACTACCTCATCAACACCCGCAGGATCCGCAAGATCATTAAAATCTTCCGGCTCAAACTGCAAGTTTATCTGAATTCCATTAATTTCATGAATATCTTGATACGGAGTCTCTATCTCTCCCTGACTAACTACATTATCTGTGATTGCACTTCTTGCCTTTATCTTAATAACACCCAACCAATCTTGATGTCCCTCGGGATACGATGTGTAATAAACTTGCTCCGCTTGCTGTGCAAAGATGAACGGGTCATACACTTGATATCTCCGTGACTGCCTGACCTCAACAATTCCATATTTGTTGTCTACTTTTGTACCCCTATCGGGAGTATTATCGAACCATTCACATTTGAACAACACTAACGTTTTGTGAGGATGACCATAATACTCTAATTCAATAATGTCAGTCAATATTCCATAAAAGTCGTCCTCTAATCCACCATTGATCGCACGCACACAAACACCAGAGTTAGAAGATTTCATCCCTTGACCCCATGACCTTGTGTGGAACTTATACCCGTTTATAATATAGATTTCGCATGTTCGAACCCTTCTTTTTGGACCCCATGCCAAAGCTATCAAGAGGGAGTCATTAATTTGGTTAGCTTGATCTAGAACCTACATGATGAATAACACAGAATTGCAGATATAAAAATCATGTTATGCAGTCAAATTAGAATGTTGATAAGTTAGTAATTAATTTACATATTTTTTGAACCACTTTGGAAAATGGTTGGCAATCTCCTGATGAATTTGCAACTCTGAAATGTCGGCATTGAGCTCTCTTAGCAAATTGCTATATATTCTGCATTCATGGGGTTAATAATGTATGTCATCAAATTACGTACTAGGATAAATATTAATAAAAAATATGGTCATGCAATATATAGATGACTTACTCTATATATGGCTCGACCTCTTCACAATTCTGAAGCACGTACAACTCAGCAACTTTTTCATCATGTTCTTCCAACCAACATGTTTTGTAGGCACCACATGCACGACCAGGATAATTAAAAATTGATAGCTGAGGACTATATGAACAACCTTCACCACTGTCGACATTACGCGGGATCCTAGTCCTCCTTGTTTCTATGTCAGATGGATAATAAAAAGAAGCAAACGTGGAGGCCTCCTCAACTAAATACGCTTCACAAATAGAACCTTCTATCCGAGCCTTGTTTTTTACCTTTTCTTTCAACGAACGTAAGAACCTAGGAGATGTTACAAGATTTTATGATTATATATAAATATTTAAATAACATTATGATTATAGTTAAAAATATATATATATACCTCTCAAATGGATACATCCAACGATATTGAACCGGGCCACCTACTTTTGCCTCGTATGGTAAATGGATGGGAAGATGTTCCATCGCATCAAAGAAGCTCGGAGGAAATATTTGTTCCAATTTACATAATAAAACAGGGATATCACGTTCCATAGCCTTTAGTTGATCAACCTTTAATGTTGTGGATGTCAAGACTCTGAAAAACTGGCTGAGCTCAACAAGCGGCTTCCAAATATCATTCGGCAAAGATGAGAATGCAATCGGAAGCAATCGTTGCATGAATACGTGACAGTCATGACTTTTCATTCCATGCAACTTTCCTTCCTTAGAGTTGACACATCTGATAAGTTCGAAGCATACCCGTCTGGTAACTTTAGTTGTTTAACCCATTCACAAACAGCTACCCTTTGGGGTTTACTCAACACATATTTTTGCCTTCGGTTTTCGCATCTTACCACCACCAATGTCCATCAACTCAAGCTCTTTTCTTTTACATATGTCCGCTATATCTAATCGAGCCTTATATGTATCCTTTGTCTTACCATTGACATCCATCACCGTGTCAAACACATTCATAAATACATTTCGCTCAGTGTGCATCACATCAATGTTATGCCGGATGAGATGTGTTTTCCAATAGGGCAAGCTCCAAAAAATACTTTTTTTTGTCCAATTATGTTCTGTGCCATAACCAGGTATTTGTACTCCTCCAGATTCATGAATGAATGGGAACGTCCTAATCATCTGCCAAATCTCTTCTCCAGTTAAATGTCGGGGTGGAGGAGTTTTCTCAATTTTACCCTTTTTGAATGCATTTCTATTCTTCCTGTAAGGATGGTCTTGGGGAAGGAATTGACGATGACAATCAAAATAAGAAGTCTTGCGACTGTGGGTAAGAGTGAATGCCTTCGACTGCCCCATACAACAAGGACAACCAATCCTACCTGCTGTCATCCAACCCGACAACATCCCATACGCTGGAAAGTCATTGATTGTCCACATCAAAGCTGCCTTCAGTATAAAATTCTGCCTCAATGACACATCATATGTTAAGACTCCAACATTCCACAAATGAGTCAACTCCTCTATGAGAGGTTGCATGTACACATCAACCTTACTTTTCGGATTCGAAGGTCCTGGAATTATTATTGTAAGGAACATAAATTCCCTCTTCATGCACATCCCAGGCGGAAGGTTATATGGAGTTAGAATAACTGGCCAACATGAGTAAGCTTTACCATATTGACCGAACGGATTAAATCCATCTGTACATAACCCCAATCTGACATTCCGAGATTCTATGGAAAACTCCGGATACATCCTATCAAAATGTTTCCATGCTTCTCCATCTGATGGATGACACAACACACTAGAATCCCTCTGATTGTTATGATGCCATCGCATGTGAGCTGCAGTGGCCATCGAAGAATACATTCTTTGGAGTCTAGGAGTAATCGGGAAGTACCACATCTTTTTTAGAGGGGTTTTTTTAATAACTCCCTTTCTATCAGTTCTTATCTTGTAACGATCAGCACCGCAAAATCTACAAGTATCAACTCTCTCATCCGAATATTCATTACGATACAACATGCAACCATTCGGGCAACACTCAATCTTCTCAACACCCAGACCCAAGTTTGCCACTGATTTCTTAGCTTGATAGAAATTTCTAGGCATTCGATTGTCGCTCGGCATTGCCCCACCCATAAATTGAACCCACCGATCGAAATCATGTTCAGTCATATTACCTTCGGACTTGAGGCTAAGAGCAACCAACGAAGCCGATAGTTCGGAGTAATCCTGACAACCATCCCACAAAGGAGCTTGCGCGGCTCTCAACATGTCAAAAAATCTTTGTGACTCTGGGTTAGGATCCTCCTCTATGTGTTGAGACCCCATCACACTGTCCAGTTGAATGCCCCTACCAACTTCAGGGCCAGCATGATCCATAATCATCTACTCGAACGGATTGTAGTCTTCTCTATGCTCACTAGCCCCATAGTATGCATCGTCCACCACAACCGGCGGAAACGGGGGCAATCTCTCACCGTGACTGGTCCAGTAGTAGTAATTAGGCATAAACCCCTTCTCATAGAGATGTGCCATCACGTCGTCCCCATAATGATACCGTTTGCACTTACATCTCTTACAAGGACACCTCATCTTTGGTTTTTCTTGTCTAAGATATTCCTCAGAGTTGCGAGCAAACTCCATGAATTCATTCACTCCCTCGATGAACTCATCTGTCACTCCACCTTGTTCCTTCCTTCTATCCATCCACCTCCGATGCTCAGGAGCTTCCATGACTGGTAACTAAAACAACAATACTTAGTCGAGTAATTCTCGTCTTCTTCTTTTCACAAGATATGGCCCTATCCCTTTCGAGAACAAACATTTTCAACACTCCGTTAAGAGTTATTCTTTAATTCTCATGCCTCATACCTAACGAAATTTCGGCAGCATTTCCCATTGGTCTCCGATATACACGAATTGAACGCGATGACATCCACCACGATCAAAGATGCACCCGGAGAACAATAGGATACGTAACAGACCAAAATTCAATCAAGTATAAGATACAAGAATGCAAAGAATAACTGTTAACTTTGCAAAGAACAACTGTACAATTAACATTAAATAATTGACATCTCAAACAACATCACAACCTATTGAGCTCCGCTCTCTACTAACAAACAACAAATCAAATAGACAAACACATGAAACTTTTCTAAATTATCAGCACACAACCAGCCATGCATCTCAAACAACAACATCACAACCTATTGAGCTCCGCTCTCTACTAACAAACAACAAATCAAATAGACAAACACATGAAACTTTTCTAAATTATCAGCACACAACCAGCCATGCATCTCAAACAACAACATCACAACCTATTGAGCTCCGCTCTCTACTAACAAACAACAAATCAAATAGACAAACACATGAAACTTTTCTAAATTATCAGCACACAACCAGCCATGCATCTCAAACAACAACATCACAACCTATTGAGCTCCGCTCTCTACTAACAAACAACAAATCAAATAGACAAACACATGAAACTTTTCTAAATTATCAGCACACAACCAGCCATGCATCTCAAACAACAACATCACAACCTATTGAGCTCCGCTCTCTACTAACAAACAACAAATCAAATAGACAAACACATGAAACTTTTCTAAATTATCAGCACACAACCAGCCATGCATCTCAAACAACATCACAACCTATTGAGCTCCGCTCTCTACAAACAAACATCAAACCAAGTTGACAAACACATGCATAGTTTTTAAAGTAACAGCACACAAGCAGTCATGCATCTCATACAATATCAAACCTATTGAGCTCCGCTCTCCACTAACAAAGAAAACAGAAATGAGACAAATACCAAGCAATTGACTAAATTTATCAGCACACGTCCAACAACTTATTGAGCTTTGCTCTCCACTAACAAACAAGAAGGGGACTGTTGACTTACCTCACCGAGAGTTAAGGCTAAGAAGGGGAATACGAACTTCGAAGTGTGGGACAGAATACAGAAACCTGAAACATACACATCACAAGCATAATCATCAATGCAATGGAATAAAGAGCATCAAAATACAAAACAAACACACGAGTCAATTCTACTACGGGAATGAAGATTGTGCATTTTGTTAACTTAACAAATCATATACACTCTTGATTCTGCAATCATCTTGACAACCAGTTTGAGGAGAAACATACATTAAAAGAATATCATCATCTTCAAAGCAATGTTCACCAGTGTAATTACATGATAGATGCTTCAAATAAATATAAGGAAGTAAATCATGCAAATGTTTTTGCTGTTCTATTTCTCATTTGTGAAATATGACTGTGAGGGAAGCATCACATGACAAGACATATTCTAGATAAATAAGGAAGTACTCTTACCTTAACACACAAATATTCTTCAAAATGTGATGTCTTGACAAAACAAGACACTAAAATCTGTAAAAAAAAATAGAAAACAAAATGAAAATGGGGTTTAAATATATACAATCATACTTAAAGAGGAAAGAGTGTAAGAACATTTCAAAAGGAAAAAAAGCCCAATCCACACTCTCCATGAATTGCTTTTTCAGAGAAGCTACTCACTGTAACATACTAATAGTGTAACTTCATAAATCAAAGTTTAACAAAAATGGAGAAAGGCCTTACATAAATCCACCACCCTAACTAATAGAACAACACCTATACAAAGAACCAGAAACCCCTCCAAAAGAACATCATAAAAACATCCCCATATAAAAAAAGGAAGCAAGTCCCATAGAAACAACACAGAAAGCCATGCACAAATAGTATGATCTCTACTTCACACCATTCTGCATTCCTTTTAATGTCCCTTAAACAGAGGAGGGGGCATGAGGATTTAAAATCATTCGACAATGAAAAGCAACCATCAATCAATCAATACATATTACATAATATATAAGGAAAGCCCATTTAAACAGCTTAGCGAGTGCATAATATTATCTACCAAACTAGGCACGAATCTATCTCAAGTAGAATGGCAGATGTTGCATAACAAGATATGTACTCCTCCATTGTCTACAATTTATTGACATGAAATGAAATACTGAAAAAGGCATTATCATTAATTATTCTATATTCTATAAATGACAAATGTTACAAGAGGTTAAGCAAACCCCAAAGCTAGTACCTCTCTGGGGTGTGCGCTGACACATTACTATACCATTGGCCCCTAAGTTGATTAGGTTCTAAAGGCCATAAATTTAATGAAAGTATGGGGCAGATCAAACAACAGATACAAAGCATGTTATGAATAAGAATTCAGCTTCATCAACAATCAAAATAGTATAAATGTTACTCTGAATGCAATAGAGACTTTAACCATGTTAAACGTCTAGGTCCTTTTATTGTCAATAAAGTAATACCATTTTTGTCATCCTTAATTAACAGCATTAAGTTGGAACGAATTTTGATTTTTGATACATTAAACATATGCTTAGCAGAGAGTTACTTAACATAATATTATTGTCCCATACTTTATCATCAGCCACAACCATATGTATGAGTTTCATCCTATCCAAATTCCTTATGACTAAGCATAGTTTGATAGGGCATATGTTGTTAAAACTGAAACTGAGCACATCCTTTCTAGTTTGATAAGACTCGGACTATGTGTACTAATAAATCAAATAGCCAAATAAAAATAATAATGATGATAAAGCCTAACTTAACATTAAAGAACCACAGGTCAATTATATAATAACTATCCCCCATATAATTTCCCAGAAAGCAATTCCTACTTCCCCAGAGCAAGCACGAACATGCAAAATATCCCAGGAAGACGATTCAAGCATAGAAACAACCAGACAAATCACCAAATCAATTTCTCAACATCAACACTATAAATATAACTCACTAATCATATTTAATCTTTCAAAACTCACATTAATTTAAATCAAAATAGATTCGGGGGTTTTGGGTTCATAACGCAATTTGGGGAAAAATTAATCTAACCAAAGATTAATGAAATTAATCTAGGGAAACATTAATTCACTACCCTAATTGCATAAAAACATAACCAATTTCATACTTTGAAACTGAAATCAAATTGCTAGGTTTAGGGTTTGAGATTGGAGAAAATTTCTTGAAAAGGAACAAAGGAAAGTGGAAAACCACTCACCCAACAAAGGAGATGAACTCAAGGTGGTGCTATGGCGGCGATGGCGGCGGATAGCTGCGGTTCGTTTCTAGAGCATTCAAGAACCAAAAGGGAGTGTAAGTTCAAGGAGAAGAACAAAACAACTTGAACTCAAAAGTTCGAAAATCACCATTAATGGCAGCTTAGAAGCTTACCGCGGCTGGAGAATGGCGAATCGTGGCTGAGGACGACGCGTGGTGCTCGCAGTGGTGCTCGCGGTGGTGCTCGCGTGGTGCTCGCGTGGTGCTCGCGGTGGAGCTCGCGGTGGAGCTCGAGCAGCGGCCGAACCACTGCACCTGCAGTGGTGCTCAATGTCCACTGATACGAACAGAACGGCGACGCGAGGGACAGCCACAGCGGCGCTTGCAGGCGGCGCGACGGCAGGGACAGTGGCTGTTGGCGGGGCAGTTGGCTGGACTGAGTGAAGGAGGAAGAAGATGATGTGAGGGAGAGAGAAGAAGTAGGGTGGGGTTTGTGGTGTTCTGAAAGGAAATAGAAGGAGAAAGGAGAAAGTAAAAAAAGAAAGAAAGAGGGAAAGAAGAAGGCATTCACGCGTGAAAGCTGAAAAATTTGGGGAAAAAATTTTCGGTCGCAAAATCGGTCGCAAATCATTAATTCAATGTTCAGCGACTGAAAATAAATCGGTCGCTAAATTTAAAAATAATCGGTCGCTAATTCGGTCGCTAATCATTAACTCTATGTTCAGCGACCGAAACCAATTCGGTCGCTAAATTTAAAAAATAATCGGTCGCTAATTCGGTCGCAAATTGGGTAATTAGATTACCTCTTCCATGCTTTGTTTTAGCGACCGAATTAGCGACTGAATATTTTGCGACTAATAAAATCGGTCGCTAATTCGGTCGCTGAATATATTAAGTGACCAATCCTAGAAAAAGGTAAATTCGGTCGGAAATTCGGTCGCTGATAGCAACGGATTAAATCGGTCGCTAAATTCGGTCGCTAAAACCAGTTTTTCTTGTAGTGTTAATTAACTTATTTAAATAAAAAAATTATGTAAATTAATATTGATGATAATTATGCAATTATTATTAAATAATTTAATGTAATCCTTTAATTAATTAATTAGGTTATTAATTGAATTAAGTTATTATTAATTAATTAAATATAAATATTAAATTAAAAGAAGAAGAAAACCACGTTGAGAAGTCTAATCCTCACAACAAGACTTCTCAACCAGATTTTTTTAAAAAAAAAAAAATTTGATGTTGAGAAGTCTAGTTCTCCCAATCAGACTTCTCACTTATTTTTATAAAGTGTGGTAGTTTGGTATATAATTTGAAAAGTATGGTATTTTGATAGATAAAAATTAAAATAGTGATATACAAGAAAAAAATCCTCCCTTTTGCTGATATGAAAACTTTAAAACCTTCATATTAGCTCCTTAGCCCTCAAATATTCAGGAAAAAAAAAAAAAAAGCTTCATAACTTTTTTCAACTAAAAACAATAAGGATAATTTTTATTTTTGGTTTAAATCTTGGCTGTTCAAACATTTTGACACGACACCTTGAAAGAAACATATATTGTGATCTTCTTTTTTCTTATTTGGTTAAAATTACAAAAACATCCTTGTCTTCTACTGCAAGATGAAGACAAACCAATGGTTGAGAATTGAAAGAAACATATCGTCTGGGATTTTTCAATCACGAGAATTTCTGGAACCTCCATGGTCGTACCACCCCTTCATGCCATTAATTTAAAAAACAGTCCACACAACAACAATAGCAGTAGAAACAGAACAGTGACCAGTTGAATAGAATAATGAAAAAAATGAAAAAATATCGAACTCTTTCATCACCAAATATGAACATATCAATATCATAAAAATGAACATGAATAGAACAATGAACAAATGAGGATTTTTTATATCATCAAATCAGTACAAATCAACACCAGAACAAGAATAAGAAAAGGATGGGTGAGATTTGCTTCATATCTGCTTCAGATATACTTCAAACCCTTCAGATCTGCTTCATATGAAAGAGTTGCTTCATGGTGTCGGTGGATTTGTTACAGACGGCGAAGTGGTCGAGGAGCTCGCACCACCAACGGGGAGTAGCGGTACAGGGCAGCAGCGGCAGCGTCCTTGCCATGGGAGATGAGGGCGGCGGTGGCGGTGTCCCTAAATTGGTTCCTGTTACAATGCCCAACACCCATTTCAAACTGAACCCAGAACCCGGATTGTGGTGTTGGTTGGTATTCAGAAGCGATGGCGCAGAAGAACATGAAGATGGTGAAGTTGAAGAGTGGTAGATCCGGAATCGTTGGACTGAGAAAATGAAGATACGATTGGCAAGCTTATGACTGGGTTAATAGGATGAAGGGAACCCAGTAAGCTTTTTCTATAAATGAAGATCATCGAGCTTGAAGATTAAAGTGCATTTATCCAACTAAAGTTTAATCCATCACTGGGTTATATTTTTTTTAATTGAAAATGAATGATAGTGCTCATTTTTTAAAATGACGGACTGCTGGAGGGAGGGGAAGGCGAACAGTGATGGTGAGGGGTAAAAATGTATTTTAAAAAATAAAAGGAATTTAAATATTTAAATAAAAAAAGCGGGAAACTTGTAATCGTAGGTTAAATTTCTCCCTCACGGTGAAGCACCTAACTACATGGTTCACCGTCGACGCGGCCACTCTTTCTTACTAACTAAAGCTAAGAAGAACAAGGATTAAACAAAAAAAAACAAACAAACAAACCCACCCACAATGACCTGCTTGATTGCAAGCTTAATTAGGTGTCAATCAGATTAATTTTTGAGTAATCACAATAGCTTATTTATCCTCAGAAACATCAATGATCATCAATTTAACCCGCAATTAAGGACTAATAATGTGAGGGATTCAAAAAAGTGTCATACAGTTCCCTTACACTAGTTAGGAGGATACATGAATCAGTTTTTTTTTTTTTATAGGTAAATATTAGTAATTCGTGTGTTATGTTAGTGGGGGAGTTGAACCCATCACCTTCTTATACACCATATGTCCCTCCCCAAATCACCTTGACCACCATATAACTCCCAAACATATAAATATAAATCAGAAAATACTCAAAACAGTAAGCATTTTAATGAAAAGTAAAATATATGTATTAAAAAAAAAATTTTAAAAAAAACTTTTTATTTAGTTGTTAATATTTTTGCTTAAAGAATAATGATAATGATCAAGAGGGAAAATAAAGAGAGACACAGAGAAGTAGAACAGAACCAGAACATGTTCATGTTTACTGAACATTTATTAAAACAAAGTAACAGTACTAACATTGAAATTGAAAATTTGATTAAGACTAATAAGACTTCATGTTTTGCCAAATATCTCTCCAATTGGCAGTCACTTCAGACAGAGCCTTTGTAGATGACCCATCTTCTTTTATAGCATTAGCAGCAGCAATCTTCAATTGTTCCATTCTTTTCCTAACTTCTTTGCCTTCTTCACCTTCAATCAAGCCTCTTACAACCTTAGCAATCTCTTCTCTTTCCACCAACCCACCCTTGTTAGCTTTTGGTCTCAATGCCACTTTTAGACCATCACTTAGCATAGCTGCATTCAAGCTTTGCTCAGCAAAGAGTGGCCAAGTAAGTATTGGCACACCCTGGACAACACTCTCAAGCACTGAATTCCAACCACAATGACATAAGAACCCACCAGTTGAACTGTGAGCAAGCACTTGAACTTGTGGGGCCCATGAAGGAACAACCAAGCCTTGTTCTTTTGTTCTCTCCAAGAACCCATTAGGTAAGAATTTCAAAGGGTCCTCAATTCCATCACCAAGGTAACCAGCACTTGCTACACTATTTGGGGCTCTCAAAACCCATAAAAACTTTTGACCACTTTTTTCCAAACCAAAAGCTAGTTCATTAAATTGGTCTTGAGAAAGTGTGCCACCACTTCCAAATGACACATAAAGAACAGATTTTGGTTGTTGGCTATCCAACCATGTTAAACACTCCAACCCATTTTCTTTACCAATTGAGCCACTTTGTGTGATGGGCCCCACTGGATAAATCTTGGGCTTCCCTTTAATCTGTTCTTGCAAAGCTCTCACAGCACCTGATTCCAATTCAATGAAGCTATTGATTAAGACCCCATCAGGGAGATGAAACTTTTTGGCTCTTTGAAGGAATTTCATGTAACCTATCCCAGATCTAAAATGAAATGGAAGAGGAAGATCTTTGCTATGAATAGGTACACAACCAGGAATCTCAATATGTTCATCTGGGTCTCTATGCTCAGAAGAAAGTATCTCATCTATCTTTGATGAATTGAGGTAAACTGAAAGTACCATAGTAGCTTGTGGGAGATATATGTAAGACATGAGGTTGAGTTCCTTAGCAAGATCAAGTGCATCATGTGCAAAAACATCAACAACCAAAGCTACAACATGAGTTCTTGAGCATAAGGACTTTAGTTCTTTTTTTATGTAAGGGAGAGAGAGAGACACTGAGAGTTCAATTTGGACTGCAAGCATAGTGTCTTCTGGGACTTGTTCAGTGCTGATTGAGGGAAGGAAAATGGAATGAATGGTTGGTGGAAGGGTTTGAAGGTAAGATTTTGAGGAGGTGGGGATTGAACCAATTGATGGGATGATGCATGTGACATGAAAATCTGGGTGGAGATGAACTAGGCGTTTTGAGAACTCAAGGATTGGCACCAGATGGGTGAACCCTGCACTTGGAACTACTGCTATGTGAGGGTTTTCCATGGAAACCAAGATGTAAATTAATCACCCTGGTTTTACTATTTGCAATCTTATGTCTTGATGAATGATTTGCAAAATGGTTGGGGAGACACTTCAATTTATCTCAACACTTTCTCTTTGGAGACTTAAATTTTTTAATAAAAGTCCAAACTAATCCCCAAGAAAAATACGGAAACGGAAACATTACTATCTGATAAATAAAAAATATCAATTTTGACATTCGAGAATCATGATTTTAGGGATATTTTGATTTCTAAATTATTTTGACAAACATTTGAGATTTTTAATGTCTAAAGTGATATTTTTCATTTTTCATAAACCAAATATTACGTATTTTTATTCCAGGTTATTTGGGCTTTATCTAATTTTTTTTTATTATTATTTTTTAAGTTGGGGGTTGTTGAGTTAGAAATGAGACAAATTTTGTTTGTTAATTAGTTTTTTTTTATAAGAAAAAAGTATTTTAGTTGTTGTTAGTTGAGTTTTTTAAAATGATTTGGTTTTTTCCTTGTAAAGATGTTTGACTTAATAGTTTAATATTCTAATTTTATTAGAATGAAATTGTGTAGAAAAATTTGAAAATGATGACAACGTAGTTTAGCCTAGTATGAATCCAAACATTTCACCTATAAGATTTATGTTATATTTTAATTATCAATAATTCCTCTTAGATAAATATTTTATAAGTATCTTTTTAATTATTAATGAAGTCTGTGTGGCTTAAAATGTCAAAGTATTCGCTTTGACTTTAACAAAATGGCGAAAGAAAAGAAAGAAAGAAAGAAAGAAAGAAAGAAAGAAAGAAAGAAGAGTACATCCAAAAGAAAATGCCAAAGAAATCTGTTCTGGTGAAGTATTATGTTTGATTTTATATAAATATAAGGAGTATTAGACAATTTGATCACGAACATCTACAACTCAAAAACAGCACGTAAGAAATTGATCTTATTATACTCATATTTTATTAGTAACATATATTTTTTTAATGTGAAGATCCAAAGTGATCCCTCAAAAATTTCAAGTAGGACAGTTTGATCCCTGAAAAAAAATAAAAGACAATTTGGTCCCCCAAATTTCAAAACAGAGGATAATTTGGTCCCTCAAATTTCATAACGGGGGACGTTCTGGTCCCTCTATAAGGACCAAATTGTCTCCCGTTTTGAAATTTGGGGGACTAAGATGTCCTTTATTTTTTTCAGGGACCAAACTGTCCTACTTGAAAAATTTGAGGGACCACTTTTGATCTTTACTCTATTTTTTATTTTCTCATAAAGTGCTAGGCTGAGATCTCATGCAATTGTTTTTAGAACTCCAAATAATCTGAATATGTGGTGAGCTATGTAAATGACAAGGGACAACAACTCCACCGGAAAAAAAAAAAAAGGTTAAATCCTCTCTTTGTTTTAGAGTTGTGTTACCATGACACAACTTTTGACACACATACGGTTTACACCGTATGTGACGCGCAGGAGGCATCACGGCACTGTGCAGTGCTGCACTATGCGGCACTGTAGCAGGTCTTTTTTTTTTTTTTTTTTTTTTTTTAAATTTTAGTTTTTATTATAAAAAATAAAATTTTATTTATAAAAAAACCCATTCACCATATAATGAACTGAAGTCACCAGATATTTGTACATGATTCACCACTTAACGAAAAAATTTATTTCTAAAAAAAACCATTCACCAGATATTTGTACATGATTCACCAGATATTTGCACGTACTTAACTAAAAAATTTATTTCTAAAAAAAAAACGAAAAATTTTATTTCTAAAAAAATCCATTCACCAGATAATGAACTGAATTCACCAGATATTTGAACATGATTCACCACTTAACGAAAAATTTTATTTCTAAAAAAAAACCCATTCACCAGATAATGAATTGAATTCACCAGATATTTGTACATGATTCACCAGATATTCGCACATACTTAACAAAAAAATTTATTTCAAAAAAATCTATTCACCAGATAATGAACTGAATTCACCAGATATTTGTACATGATTCACCACTTAACGAAAAATTTCATTTCTCAAAAAAAACCCATTCACCAGATAATGAATTGAATTCACCAGATATTTGTATATGATTCACCAGATATTTGCACATACTTAACCAAAAAATTTATTTCTCAAAAAAATCCATTACCATATAATGAACTGAATTCACCAGATATTTGTACATGATTCACCACTTAACGAAAAATTTTATTTCTCAACAAAATCCATTCACCAGAAAAATTTTATTTCTCAACAAAATCCATTCACCAGATAATGAATTGAATTCACCAGATATTTGTACATGATTCACCAGATAATTACACATACTTAACCAAAAAATTTATTTATAAAAAAAAACAATAAAAAAAAAAACCAAAACTTAAAAAAAAAAAAAAAAAAAAGCACTACAGTGCCGTACAGTGCAGCTACAGTGCCGCACTGTGCGGCACTATACGGTGTAGGTGTAGAATTTTGTGTCACCGAATCATTTCTCTTGTTTTAAATTTTTCTCTTCTCAAAAATAAAAATAAAAATGTGCAAGACTACGATGTCATGCAGCTGTTTTCAGAACTCCAAATGATCTTATTATGTGCAGCTATGTATATGACAATGACAATCGGTACAATAAACTCCGTAAATTTTTTTATAAATTAGCTTTTTTTTCTTTTGTAATAAAAAAATGTGCCAGTTTTTATAACTCCAAATGATCTCAATATATTGGGAGCTATGTATGGATATGATATGCGACAAATTAACGGAATGAATGTTAGGAACACACCCGCTATCATACTCTTTTGAACATTATTTTTTCTATTGGTCGATCTTTAACCTGTTTACCTCTTCATCAAGTTATTAAAAAAAATCATAGATAAAAAATTGCATGCCAAATTTGACTAATATTATATTTCAGGTCCATCTAGACCAAGCCGCCAGGTTTGACTAATTTGCCAGATTCATCGTTTAGGCCGATGAACGTGCTACTAATAACTAGAATGGTACCCGTGTAAATGCACGGGTCAGGCTGATTTTTTTTTTTTTTTTTTTATATACATGTCAGTAGGTGGCCATTGTATACATTAATAAGGATATTTAAATCAAACAATTTCATAATAGATACTCATTATTAATAGGATATGACTATTTTTTTAGGTCCAGATGAAACCCAAGGTATCCCCAGTCGTAAGACTAATCCCCCGATAATGTAGAGTATCAGTTAAGGGGCAACTCCTCTATACATGGATGCAACTCTATTCTCATCACCAAGATTCGAATCATGTACATATGGTTAAAGGGCCCATGCTATTAATCACTCGGGCAACACCTTGTGGGCCTCTGTGTTATTGAATAACTAACCGAAAAAAGCAAACATTACATACATAATCTGACTGCTATAAGAAACAAAGAAAGAAAGATGGGTTAATAAGTTACTGGTCAAAATGAGCCACTGGTTGAACCAGTTGACTTAATATATATAAAGGAATTTCAACAAATATATTATATAAATTAATTAATAATATTAAAATATTTATATAGGTATTGAATTTTATTTTGCCACCAAATATTTTTATCTAATACATATGCTAAATCCATATATTCCCCCCACTAAACTCTTCTATTGTTTCTAGACTAAATTACTTTTTTGGTTTAATTTATTCAATTTGGTCCCTCCATGTAATTTAGCCTTATTTCTATTTGAATGTTAGAATCTCTTTTTGCAATTGCGTTTTCACACCCTTTTTCTTTTCTTTTCTTTTTTTTACTTTTCACCTCCCTTCCTTTTTTTTTCTTTAATTTTTTTTTTCAAAATACCGTTCCCTCTTCACAAGTACCACACTCCCCTTTTATGCTTGTGTTTTTTTTTATTTTTTTTTATCTAGAATGTGTGTATTCATTGTTGTCAGAGTCTTCTTTCTCAATTTTCACTCATTGCATTGCCAACCTCAAAACTAATTTCCTCTTCTTTTATCCTCATTACTATATTTTTAAATAAAAATAAAAATAAATAGTCAATTTGGTCTTTGACAAAAAACACAGATATATTTAGTTCCTGATAAATGAAAAATACTAATTTGAAATATTTTATTCCCAAAAAAATTTAAATGATGCTCAAAATAGTTGTTTTTAGGATAAAATTTAGGTATATTTTAGTTCTTACCAAAGATAATTTTGTATGTCATTAAAATTTCTGGGGACTAAAATGTCCCAAATTCGTATTTTTCATTTCCTAGAGATCAAATATGTTTCTATGTTTTTTCTCAAGTACCACTTTGAGTTTTTACTCTAAAAATAAATTTTGAACAAAAATAATGCATATTCCATTATTTTAACTTTAATTTGACTAAAAGGAACTTTGAGATCTCATGAGATTATTGGGTTTGTTACTTTTCAGAAAATGGCAAGCCTCTTTGCTTAGTCCTGTGAAGGTGAAAACATTAATCACTGTTTTTGAAATTAATAAAACTTAGGTATTGATAGAAAGGAAGGAGGGAGGTACGGTGGCAAGAAGAGTTCTAGAAGTCTCTTAACTTTTTTTTTATGAGCTAGAAGTGTTTTACTATTGAGTTGGATTTTTTTTTTCCAGAGTTTTCTTTGGACACATTTTTTTTCATATTAAATATATGTAACCAAACATAAATTTATCTTGTAGTGACACGTGCATGGATTCAACAGTAGAAATTATTGAGTTTTGTATGATAATATAGATGATAGAGAAATTTTAGTATTTTACTTATAAAGAATGTTAATATTTTTCCTAACATTTTTTAATATCTTTTTAGCCTATTTTTAAAAGAAAGGAAAGGCATGCAAAAGCATCACAATAAAGCCCAACATCCCGATTAGGTTGGCACATTAGGTAGTGTTTGGTACAAATTTTATAAAAATATTCCCGGGAATATTAACACAGAGAATAAAAATTTCTCATGTTTGGTATAAGTTTTAAAAAGTTATTTCCAAGTATAAAAGATTCCCTGGGAATAAGATTAGTGAATGATAGTTAGAAACTTGGGAAAACTCTATTTTCAAGTTTGAAGGTGGGAATAAAGATTCCCGAGAACATGATTCCCCGGAATGTAGTTTTCCTGCGAATAAAATATTCCAGATATCAAACATCACCTAAGCTTTACCTATCATTTGTAACACACCTTAAATTTATTAAAGAAGAATAGGGGGGGGGGGGGGGGGGGGGAATCTAAAACTAGGAAGCCCTAACCTATTCCGATTAAAGTCTTCCTTGATAAAATCTGGGGCTAAATCCCACCAAGTAACACCAGAGTGGCAAGCACCATAGTTAGCCAACTTATCCACACAACTGTTACCTTCTCTATGAATATGAGTTATTGCGAATTGCATTCCTTGAGAAGCTTAAATGCAATTAGACCATCTATTCATTAATTTCCAAGGAACCAAATGTTACTTTTTTAAATGTTGAAACTACAAGAGTGGAATCACATTCAATCCACAACTTATTCCATCCTTTAGAGGTTACAAATTCAACTGCCATCATAACACCACATATTTCTGCATAAAATGAGGTTCCCAATCCTAGATTGGCTGCAAAACATCCCAGTATAGATGCCCTATAATCACGGAAAATTCCTCCACATGAAGCTTGGCCAGATGACTTAGAGGCACCATCTGTATTACATTTAGCCCAATAACATTTAGGTGGATGCCAATCTATTTGTGTAATGGTTGGAGCTACCCAAGCATGACACTTAATGAAGAAGTGCTAGAGGATTTTGAATTCATCAATAGAGGAGAACATAGAACCCTTAGACAAATTTCCAGACAAAAGAACAGCAGCAGAAACCTGTTTAATCACTGAATTTGTAGGAATCCATTTATCTTCAAATCTGCAGTTATTTCTACTAGACCAAATTCCCTAAAGTATATTTGTGATTAATGCAAGAATAACACCTTGCAATTGAAGGCTCCAGGATCTGTCAAGAACTTTCAAAACACTTAAAAAAAGATGATAAGTCTACAGAGCAGTTGATGATGCTAGAAAGCCAATTCCAAATATCAGTTGAATAGAAACATTACAAAAACAAATGCTCTGAGGTCTCTACTGCATTACCACAAAGACTACAAACTAAGACCATAATAACTCCTCTAGGTTTTAAATTGTCATCTGTTGGTACTCTTTTGTGAATAAGCCTCCAAAGAAGAAAAGTTCTGGATGGAGGAATTTGCATTAGACCAGATTCTTTTACCCCAAGGACATACACTCTGAGGAAGGTTAAGAAAAATACAAGCCTCTTTAAATGTTAGAGTTCCATTCTCTGAATTTTTCCAAACCAACATATCAGCATCATGATTATTCTAAATAACAACTTGCTGGATTTCATAAACAACTGCAGGACAATTTTGGAGCAGAAATTGTAGAATAAACCACTTGCTATCCAGAATAAAATCACTTACTGGAGCTTTTAGAGAAGAATGCAGAGAGTTTGGAATGTTCATGAATTGAACTAGAGGTTTTGATAACCAATTATCCAGCCAGGCATTAATGTTGTTTCCTTCACCAACTAGCTAGATTGAATTCTCAATGACAACAAGAATGAACTTCTTCATAACAAGCCATATAGATGATTGAATGTAATATGAAACCATAGTGGAATTTCTCATAAATCTGGCTTTTAGGAATTTTGCCCATTAAGTATTTGATGAAAGCAGCTCCCAACTTAGTTTGAGCATAGCTGCTTCATTAATACTTCTCAAGGACCTTAGACCTAATCCACCCTCATCCCAAGGCTTGCAAACATGCTTCCAAGCCACTGTTACAAGCTTTTTTGTGTCTGCTTCTCCACTCCAAATAAAATTCCGAATCCAAGAATCCACTGTTTTCAAAAGAGCACTAGGCCAAGCATAAGTGTGAAAGCTATATGAGAGAATGCCATGAATTACAGACTTTACAAGCTGGACTCTCCCCAATATTGACAGCAGATGTCCTTTCCAAGAAACTAATTTAACTCTGATCCCGTCCAGAATAGGCTGCAAGTATATCTTTTTTGGTTTGCCTTTGAAGAGAGGCACACCAAGATATATGAAAGGTAATGAACCAGTAGAGAATCCAAGAGTCCTATAAAATTTATGTATTATTGATTAAATAAAAAGTAAACATACGTGATTTAATAATTCACACTCAAAATTTAATAAATTTTTTGTTTTCCGTTGGGTCTTCCTTTACCAGGGAAACACCAAACATAATATTTAGTAAAACTCAAGCTTTAAGTGCTCGACTCGACTCGACTCGTTTACATCCCTAATCACGGGCATATTAGTTCATTTCAGAAGAAATTTTTTTTCTTTACCCTCAACCATGTTCATGGTTGACTTTTGATCCTCAACCATGGCTCGCAACTAAAGTTGTTGGCGGAGAATGATTGAGCCCATTTTAGCAATAAGAAAAATATTTTTCAATCCCTTCTCTCTTGCTCCCCCTCTTTGCTCCTCTGCCACCCCTCCCACTTGAAATAACTAAAGTTAACACAAGAAATGGGGTTGAATTGTGTTTTCCAACTTTTTAGAAAACTTTGAAAATATTTTCGTAGGCACAGAACTGAAGTAGAGAAAATTAAACGGGTGACTCGTCTAATTTTAAAATAGCACATGCACACACACAGTTAAGGATTAAAAGAGATTTGATATCCACAAACATAATTCCCCAAGTTAAAAACTAAAACAAATAATCTCTTAAATAAATTAAAGAGATTAGAGAAGAGGAATATCACTCAAGAGATTTATACTGGTTCACCCCCAAAAACAATAGGGCTATATCTAGTTCTTGGCAGCACCAAGTTTATTCACTATAAATGATCAGATTACAGTACAAGTATTCTTTTTACACCTAGCTTCTTCAGGGTCACACTCAAACAAGTATTCTTTTTTCACCTAGCCTCTCCAAGCTCACACTCAAACAAGTATTCTTTTCTCACCTAGCCTCTCCGGGCTCAACAACAGAGGGTAAAAAGGTTTTGAGTATTTAATACAACTTTGCAAGTCTTTCTGGTAACACTCAGAGAGTGGAGTTAATGTGAGAATGAAAGACTGCGAATTAATATCAAATGATTGAAGAGTTATTCAATGAAGGAATGAAGAATAAATGAGCAGAGTAAATGCTTCTTTGAATATGCGCAGAATATCTCTTCCTCATCTTCATGGTTTGCACTATTTAAAGACTTCAATCAATTTGATCCGTTAGACACAGCTCCATAAAGTGAACTCTTTTAACTTGAACTTATGGGACGCCATTATTGCCAAAGAGTCGTTCTGATAAAGCATTAAATGTTTAGGGACGTTGAGCTTTGACATATGCAACCAAGAGTACACTTTGTTCTGAGCAGTTATTGTTTCAGAGTTGCAACAGTAGAGTTTTTGTACTTGCAGCAGAGAACTTTCCATTTCAGTGCAACACTCAGTTCACCTTTTAGAAAGTACTTTTGCTTTGTACTTGAAATAGCCAAAAGCTACTGACTTGGTGCAGAGGTAGCATGTTTATTCCTTAAAACCTTGAAAGAATGATTTCTTTATTCTTTGAGCTTGGTGCTTTTGTCCAGCGGTCTTTGAGATCCTTAAGGAAGACATCTTTTTCAAATAAGGTTGACTTGAACTTTCTTCTGACAATCTGACAATTAGACGGGTGCAGTAGAGTTTAAAAATATACAGGTGTACAGAAACAAAAACAGACGGGTGGGCAAGTCTATTTCAGACGAGTGATCCGCTGAAGGTTCTTCAGAACTTGTTCTTTGCCACGTCATCTTCTTGAGTAAAACTTTGAATAGGAGTTGACTTGGTCTCTGTCTGAGTTGTCTATTTTTCAGACGAGTGCTTTTTCAGACAAGTCAGAAAAACTGCTTCTTTGGAAAACTTAGACGAGTGACCTTAAGTCCATTTTTCTGCACACTTAAACAGACTTATCAGTAATTTTACATGGTTCAATATAACCATACTTAATATATTTGGAATCATCATAACTTAGAGAATTTACACATCAAATGTGTTTCAGACTTATGAGGTCTCAACACCACTCCCACTCCCCAACCCCTACTCTCACCGCTAGTCTTTTTCCGACCTCTCCTCCCTTTGACCACCCCCCCCCCCCCCCCCCCCCGGGGCCGCCACAACAACAACAACCACAACTTTTCAACACGGACAACCACTAGAAGGCAATCCTCCCACAATTACTCCTCATCCTCCTCCAGTTTTCTCGCTTCGGGTGACGATTACTACAAAGGTGATGACTACAAATCCAAATCTAACACCAAAGTGACATTGTCTGTCGAACAAGACCACTGCAAACGAAAACGACACCATAGATAAATAATTTATCGACAACGAATGTTTCTTCCTCATATCCTTCGAGAAAAACAGAGGAGAATGAGGAAGTGTAGAGGGTTGATCAATCTGGACGATGAATGGCTCGCCCTCTTCCTCCTCTTCCATATCTCCATTCACTTCCCATAGCTCTCTATCTGTCTATGGGACTTCAACAGTGAGTTCCTTCTTATCACTGCCCACCTCCCTCGCTAGCTCAACCTCAACACTACCCACCACCGCGTATTCCTTCACAATGACGAACTCCACATTGTCCTTAAAAAATGCCTCCCCGACGCTAACCTCCTTGATTCCTTCACCTTCTTCATCAACTCCAATCACGAATCAAAGGCATCCGACTCGGTTTAGCGTATGGTGAAGAACCAGATCTCAGATTATCTTGAGAGAGCAAGAGTCAACTTGCATAGGGTTAGAGTTTCGGTGTTTGCAGCGCGGGCTCTAAAGCACGAGCCTTGTTTGATTTCACTGGTGGTGGAGGGATTCTATTTACAGGGGTGTCACTGGGAAGGTCTTTCACCATCGCTGAGCCCGTGTAAGTCGCTAGTAATGAACAGAATTCGTCGGATTTGTTCGCGATGGAGGAAGCAGCGACGACGGTGAAGATGATGAGAGTTTTTGGGACTTGAAGGAGTAGGTGAGAGAGAGAGGGGAGTGAGAGAGAAGGATATTGGACGAATTTTTATATTTGAAAAAGTTTAGGGATTTTAAAATAATAAGGAATTTGCTAATAAGCCCTTGCTCCCTTGCCTTCACCTTGTTTCATGCTGTAACTTGTTTCTCCATTTATAAACTCGGAAAAAATATTCATTTCATTTAATCATAGAAAAAAAAAAACTTTAAGTCCACAAATGATAACATTTGAAATTATTTACCAAACTACTCATATATTGACATCTCTATTGGGAACTCGGCTTTAGCAGTGCTGACTTCCCTTCTTGCCAATTTATTTATTTAAAAAACTACAAGAATTGTGTGTTTAATTATATTTTTAAACTCATAAAACACATTTTTTTTGTAACCATATTATAGGTACGAGGTATCCACCACCGTTAGCAGTGACTAATCTCCGTTAGGGAACCCATTGGGCACACAAGGTGGGTTCTCCCCTCCCAACCAAGTTTTCTCCATATACAAGAGTCATGATTCAAACCCACAATTTGAACACACATAACTTTTTCTCACAACTTGAATAAAAAAACGGAAGTCGGCCTTTGCATTGCCAACTTCCCAAAGCTACAAAATCAAAAGCATTCTGAAAATTAATTCTCCTAAATACTCATTCCAGTATTATTTATTTCATTTAAATAGTTTTGCTTCTAAACTTTGCCTCTATATATTCTATCCTTTCTATTGATCAAAGGAATGATGAATAGATGATAAATGATTAGGATTTAGATGTAAAAAGTGATATAATAAAAAAAAATGGTAAGATGATATTTATTATTATCTATTAATAAAAGGTTACTTTTCTTTTCTTCTTTAGTATACTCTAAAGCTGCACCTGCATGTAGTCTTACCCTTCCTTTGATATAACAGAATTTGAGAAGAGAGAAAATGAGAGGAGAGAAGTCGGTGAGAAAAAAGTAGTTTTATGTTATTCGATAGGTAAAAGAAGTAGAGAAGAGAGAGAAAAAATAGTCCCCAATACCAAAAAAAAAAAATCTATCTATGATTAGAAGAAAAGTGGAGAAGAGGAGAGAATGTTGTATAGAATTACAATTTTAACCCTTATTCTCGCCTTTGCATGTTTTTTTTATATTAGATAATACTATAGGCTTAATTGCACTTGTGGTCTTCCAACTAATGTGGGATTTTGATCCTTATGGTTTTTTAAGCACATTTAGTCCCCTATTTTTTTAATGTTGCAAATTCAATCATTTATCCAATGTCCGTCAATTTTTTAAATGATCGACAGAGAGGAACCACAGCTTTAAATGCATATAATCTCTGGTTGCGCTTCTGTGGTAAAGGACCTTGTGATGGAACAAAAGAAATGATCTCGGAAAGGAGGATGAAACCGACAAATGTCATAGAGAAACCATTAAATCATGTTGAAATAGAAAGACAGAAAAGTGAGAAGCTTAATCAGAGGTTATATGCACTTAGAGCAATAGTTCCTCTCTATCGATCATTTAAAAAATTGGGGAACGTTGGACGAAAGGATCAAATTTGTAACTTTAAAAAAATAGGGGGACCAAATCCAAATGTGCTAAAAAAAACCATAGGGACAAAAATCACACATGACCAATAATATGGTAATCAAAAGTGCAATTAAGTCTATGTTATATTATATTATGGGTGTTACTCCGATACCCTTCATGTTGAGAGGGTATGGCTACCCTTCCAGTATTTTATTATTTTTGAGTTATTGTTTATTCTTCTATCCATGTTTCTAATTTGATAATCATTGTTTTTATCAATTCTATTTTTCTATCATATTCTTTACGGTCACAGTATTCACAATGATAAATCATATGTTTATTACATGCATCAGTTCTTTCATCTTTTAATTCATGTATTAATCATTTTAGTGTATTTTGATTAGTCAAGTCTAGCATACTTAATTTATGTACAATTTTTTCTATATTCTGAAAATCCATATTAATCTAAAAATCTTTCGATTTTAAACTTTATTATATCTATCATTGAGTCTACAGTTATTATGATATCTTTGTATATGTCACCAAAATCTTTCAATGTTTTTAAATAATTTCTTAACATAGCTAATTGTTGTTTTAATTCATGTAATCTTTTTATTTTACTTTTATTATTATTTAGTACTTAGCTCCGATACCAAAATGGTATCACCCTATTAATTTTTCTTTCAATTTTTATTTCAATAATTTCAGGGCAGTTTCTATACATAATATGGGTAGTGCTCATGTATAATTCGAGTTTGTACACAAATTAAGTATGATAGACTTAACTAATCAAGATACACTAAAAAGATTAATACATGAATTAAAAGACGAAGCAAATGACGCATGTAATAAACATATGATTTATCATTGTGAATATTGCGATTGTAAAGAATATGATAGAAAAATAGAATTGATAAAAAAAATGATTACCAAATTAGAAACATGGATAGAAGGATAAACAATAATTTAAAATTAATAAAATACTGGAAGGGTAGCCATACCTTCTCAACATGAAGGGTATCGGAGTAACACCCTTATATTATACTATTAAGGGCAAATATATCTTTACAAGAAAACTTCATTTTTTTTTATCTGCACATTTCTATCCAACCAAACGAGTGAAGAGAAAACTCAACTTTTCTTTCTCTTCTCCTCTCCTACTTCTTTCAATCTAAACGACCTAAAAATCTACTCATATATTACTGAGATTCTCTTCCCTCCTACTTCTTTCCATTCTACTTCTTGGCTAGTTACCCTAACAAAGCATAGTACTCATGTCTAGCATCATGGTCTATTTTTAAGAGAAAAAGTTATTCTAAAGTGAGTTTATTTTTAAAGTGTATAAGTAAGAAATATATATCCTTTAATTTAATAAAATATATTGATATTTCAACCAACGTTGACTTTTTAAAATTTTAAAAAGCATAGCTTCTCATATATAATAAAAGCTCAATTTTAGTTTTCTTTTTCAGCATCTGCCTTTTGGTAAAAGTTCAAGTAAACAAACTTGTAAACGTAAGAAGTGAGTGTTTGTTAATCACTCTTTTTCTTGTGAAAAAGTCTAAACAAATATATATTATTTGGAAAAAGTGCCTAAACAAACATATCCTATGCCTAATGGTGAGGATGTTCATGGAATATTCTTAACATGCAGATTTACACTTGGTTTTAACTAAAAGATCATTATGCAGATTTTCAAAATAACTTGATTTTTCTTCCTGTGCGATGCACGGACTTGATCATTTATTTTGTATGTTATTATATTTATAAAAGACTAATTTTTATGTATTGTCAGTATGAGGTATTGTTATACTGACATTCAATAGTATTTTCAATAGTATTTTTACAAATCAACATTAGTATCATTTTTCTCTCTTAGTTATTAAAATAAAAATACACATGTTAAAATGTTAATGAATGTCAGTGTAAAATTTTTTACACGAACAATGCATATTACTTTAATCCTAAAAATATAAGAATATTTAAATTAAATTAAATAATTTAAATTTAAGATGCAAGAGACAGATGGGATTAGCACACTGCTCGTATTCATGGTAGAAGTACTGTGGCGGGATGTGTGCTCGTATTCACTGTAGAAGTACTGTGGCAGGATGCATAGGTTTTATATAGAGTTATGATATTTGAACACAGATTTTGGACACCATATCATATGTGACACCATATATTTTTATCTCTATCTCTCACTTACTTTTTATCTTCTCTATATACACACTTCTCAAAAATACATCCAAAAAACAAAAGGGACACCAAATGGTGTCTCACATTTGTGTACAAAAATCATTGCTCTTTTATGTATAGTATAGATGGTTCCGTCTTTGGTACACCACTCTCCAAAGTGGAGCAGTGGTGCACCACCCAGCTGTCCCTACATGTACCAATGGAAGTGACATGTGTGCTTGCTTTTGTTAGTTTGACTTTTCAAACTGAAATGTAGTCAAACAAGTATAGTGGGCATGGAAATACATGTATATAAAATGTATTGTTACCAAAAATACTATAAAATAATATTATACTAAAATGTCTTTCTTGAATTTTTTTATTTTGCTTGTTCATTTTTGTTTGGAAATGATAGCCGTTTTTACGATGTTGGTTCGTACCGGCCATATGGTTGCACCGGCGACAACCGTCGAAGGTCGGAGATGGGCGGTGCGCGGCGTCTCCGGCGGAACCAAATTTTTTTAAGCAAAGAAAAGTGTCGGTCACTTTTCCACAAGCAATTGCTTGTTTGATTTCTGGTAATGGTAGACCCCCATGTGCCTGAGTTGAAGTCGGAGGCAGCATTTTCGATTTGCGACCCTCCTAGCTGCGCCGATGCGGATCTGTTGTGGGCAGCAAAGGAGGTTACAATTATTGGCAAGGCGTCCAAGGTGGGGGGTTCCTTGTCGTTGATAATGGGGAACGACGACTGCAATGGGTGGGCAATATGTTGAATCGGGTCGGGTAGGGCAGTATTTTCGTGTCTAGAAGAAGCTATTTCAGGTTGGGCACGAAATGGTGAGGTGTTTAGGCCCAATATGATGGGTTGTAATTTTGAGTGTTATTTGGAGTGGCCTATATTGTAAATGGCGGCCAATGCTGAGGATCTGAGATGCCTTATTACCCCGAAAACAATGAACACAGTAAGGCCACAATCGGCCTCAGATGAACGCAGATGAAGCTTGGATAACGAAAGGATGAATAACCACTCCGATCTCGAACCTTACAGTAGAACACCATCGAAAAATACACGCAATCGCCAGGTCGAGGTCTCGACGAGCCGGAGCTGAAGGTAGAAGATAACCTCCCTTAAGATGTGGTAGAGGCTGGGATTGAAGTAGCTATGTAACTCTGTTTGAATAAGTGGTCGTAGATGGGACGAATGTGTCGGGTATGAGGGAGTGGAGGGAAGGAATTTGTCGGGTATGAGGGAGTATACAGTTTTAAGTTTTTAACAAATTCAACGTATTTGGGAAATATTGAATATTAAAGAAAATTGATGGAAATACTGTATGCCTTTGACCAACAAAATAGTATAGGACGTTTTGAAAAGTCCACATAGACAACTTGGCAATTTAATTGGCTAACAGGATGACAGTTGGGTGGTGCACCACTGCTCCATTTTGAGGGTGGTGCACCATAGAAGGCACCAGTATAGATAGATTAATAATAAAAGAATGAATTTCTCAAACTATGATGTCGAACATTTCATTGAAGAGACAAATCGAGCAATGACGATGAATAAATTCTCAAGAGATGCCACAATTTCAGACCTTTGGAATTGAAGTAGGAAGACATGAAGAAGCATGTAAATGTTTCTGTCTATAAGAACCTATATTCTATCTACACATGGAGAATGAAGTACAAAACTGTTTCACAAGAAGAATAGAAGACCTATTGTAGAGGAAGTCCTTGATAACCTGTTTTTTATATAAACTGTTGCCAACGACACATGGAAATTAATATTACAAGGCTTAGGTTTGATCATACATCATCAAGTTATCTCTTCCTTGACGGCAATACTATTATACTACATTTTCTACATATCACTCTATTTTTTTAATCATTCAAAAATCACGAAGCTTATCTTAAAAAACACACTAACCATATATAAAAATAAACTAAAGCCCCCATAAAACATTCTAACCTCATCAAGCTTCCAAAATTCATCAACCTTCGGTATTCCTATGGAGGAGCCAACCCATATAGTGTTTGTTTCTAGTCCTGGTTACAGCCATCTAGTTTCACTTCTTGAGTTTGCCAAACGGCTTGTTAAGCTAGCCTATGATTTACACGTTACATTATTCACTCCCACACTTGGGTCTCTTTCTGATGACTCAAAAACCATCATTCAAACTCTACCTTCAACCATACACCCCATTTTTCTTCCCCATATCTCCAAGGAAGACCTACCACAAGGGACCCCAACAGCAGTTCAAGTTCAACTCACAGTTACTCGTTCTCTGCCACATATCCGTGAAGCTTTGAAGTCATTGAGTTCAAGATCGAAGCTAGTTGCCATGGTTGTTGATGGTTTCGCAAGTGATGCACTTGAATGTGCCAAGGAGTTCAACATTTTGTCCTTCGTTTACTTCACATCATCGGCTATGACACTGTCTTTCTGCTTGTATCTGCCGAAACTTGATAAAAAAACAGTATCTGTTGAGTTCAGAGACTTACCAGAACCTATTCAAATTCCTGGCTGTGTCCCAATCCATGGAAGAGATCTGCCAAACCCAGTTCAGGATCGAAGCAGTGAAGCCTATAAAATGTTTCTTCAACGATGCAAACAATTGCATCAAGTTGATGGGGTCTTGGTTAATAGCTTCAGAGACATCGAAGAAGGGACTATAAGAGCATTGACACAAGAAAGAAGTGGATACCCCAGTGTTTATCCCATTGGACCCATCATCCAAACTGGATCAGTTAATTTGAATGGGTCTGAATGTTTAACATGGTTGGACAATCAGGCTCCCAATTCTGTTTTGTATGTTTCCTTTGGAAGTGGAGGGACACTCTCTCAAGACCAGCTCAATGAGCTGGCCTTGGGGTTGGAACTGAGTGGTCACAAATTCTTGTGGGTTGTGAGAGCACCAAGTGAATCAGCCAATGCTGCTTACCTTGGTGTTGAAAGTGTTGACCCTTTACATTTCTTACCATCTGGATTCTTGGAAAGAACCAAAGAACAAGGTTTGGTGGTTCCTTCTTGGGCACCTCAAGTTGAAGTTCTTGGTCACAGTGCAACTGGTGGGTTCCTGACTCACTGTGGATGGAACTCCACCCTTGAGAGCATCATGAGTGGAACTCCACTTATAGCTTGGCCACTATTTGCTGAGCAGAGAATGAACACAGTTTTACTGACTGATGGCTTAAAAGTGGCACTGAGGCCAAAAGCCAAGGAAAATGGTTTAGTGGAAAGAGAGGAAGTTGCTAGGGTCATAACAAGACTAATGGAAGGTCATGAAGGCAGGGAAATTCGTAGAAGATTGCAACAATTGAAGAATGCTGCTGGTGATACGCTGCAAGAAGATGGGTCATCTACAAAGACTCTAATTCAGTTTGCAGTCAGTTTGATAGGAAATTAGGAGGAAGAATGAAGTCAACCCAGAACCTTTTGTCCACCTCATTTTTATTTCTATCCTTGGATTCATATAGTTAAATATTTCCCTATATACGTAAAAGTAGAATATACATACTAAATGTGGTATAAGGTGTGATATTCCAATACAAGAAATATTTGTTTTAGTGACCAATGCCAGAAAATCAGAAAATCAATCGCTAAATGTATCAACTGAACCCAAATGGTCTCAAAAACCCAAGTTGCTAGCCATTTAGCAACCGATTTTACATGTGGTCTTTAATTAGCGACTGAATCTATTGGTCGCTAAACAATTAAAATTTTATTGCTACATGGGAGTCACCAGTCTAGTGTTAAGAGCCTAGCAACCGATTTAGCCACAAGTAATTTTATTTGCTATATTGCGAAATAGCAGCCGACCTTGAATTTGTTGGCAAAATGCATACTAGGAAAATCTCTGCAATTTTCCAATATGTAGTCTTTAATATGTCATCTCTGATACTTGACCTAGCTTCCCTCTCTATTCTAGAGGACTGATGTGAAACAGTTAGATGGTGGAGCAAAGTCCAGAAAATGCATAAAATCTTTTCTCCAAAAGCTATCTACGTGAAACTGATGTGAGCCAAGCAGTTAACGTTGAGAAAACATATACCATAATCAGCTCATACAATCTTTTGAAATACAGGAAGGCATAAAAGTCACAGCAAATACAAAATTCATCAAGCTACTTAAGTCTTTCATCAGGCAGACAAGATGCAAATATAAACCATTAAACCCACAAGATTGTTATAGTCCCTACGTCACAATCTTTTTTCAAATAAAAACACGATGATAACCAACACAAAGATGCCATCAAACTTTTCTAAAGCAAAGAAAAGTCACAATATTTCCATGTTAAAAATGAGAATCAAACAGCTATCAAGCATAATTTCCCATATCAAACCAATAATTGATCATGAATTAAAGTGATAAGGATAGCATGTAAGATACAATGGTTTGAGCATTTTGTCATACAGCAAACATGCAATCAAGATAAGCAATGAGGGATGAAAAATAATTGCACAAAAATGAATGAGAAATTAACAAATCATAACAAATCATAATAGTTGCAAACATAACAGAAAAAAGAAGAAGAGGAAATTATAAAAATGCTGTACATCAAACAGCATAACAGTTTGATTATGGTTTTGTCCAGTACAAAGAATGCTAATGGCATCATTAAAGGTGCCAAATAAAATAAGAAAACATATGCCCATGGGAAAAAGGAAAAATCCAGGAACAACATGATTAAATGAAAAACATGTAACCATAACTTCTTGATCAAAACTAACCATAACTATAAGAATAAGAATTGGAAAACATTTGACATCACATCATCTACCTTCAAACTTTGATGTTATAATTTTTTTTTTATAATTTTTAACAATAAACTATAAACCACAATGAATAATTAACCAGAAGACAATGTTCAAAAGCATACCCCGAATGAAGTCCCGGATGGCAAAGAGGAACAGTATGCTGTGTGCGTCAAAGGGAGGGGTGGTCCTCGGATACAGACCCGGATTTGCTGCAGTCAGGAAATCCAAAATCCACACATTCACACATTCAGCTTAACTTATAGTCAGGAAGGATCTCATACATCAAATTTTATATTAATATATTTGTATACATAAAATTCTATCAGTGACTAAGATCTCCGTTTGACTGCAAGGAATCCATTTCCCTCGGATACAGATTGCCTGCAGTCAGGCATTTAACAAATTCACGCAGTCAGAGACATTTGGACCGTAGGATTAATCACATGGTCAACAATCGAAGGGAACTACCGAGCACCGCCAGACTGGTCCAATGGTGGCCGCAACCGGGAACGGCGTCTCCAACGTGCAGCCTTGAGGAAGCCAAATCGGCGTTCGTCGTGCCCGGAAAGCATCTTCTTCCACTTCGTGACGGCAGAGTTCAACCGGCGGACGGGGTTGGGTTCTTTACTTCAGGAACAACGTTCTGCTCATTTTCCAAAACTTGCACGACGTCATTTCTGTCCAAAAATTAAACCCTGTAGAAAAATCAATTATGATCGTAGGATTAATCTTACGGTCCAAATGTCTCTGACTCTGTGAATTTTGTGAATTCGTGAATTGCCTAACTGCAACCAATCTAGATCCGGGAGGAAGAGAGAAAACAGTGAAGAGACCCAGCGAAGAAGTGAGGAAGAAAGGAGGCGTACGCGTGGGTTTTAACTTGGGTGCTAAAGACGAGAGAAATAATCTTAGAAAACAAAAAATGGGATAATAATTTTCGATAGCAATTTAGATGATTAACTTAACACAATTGAAATATGTGATTAATTATATTCAATTGATGATTAATTGATATTAAAAGATATCGTAACTCATTAATCATCCACTAAACATATCAACCATGATTTTCAACCACATTAACCACAATTTTCAGGTGTTCAAATATATATGTGTGTATGGATAATGAGTTGTGACATCTTGTTATATTCATTAATCATCCACTAAATGTAATTAACCACGTATTTGAAATGCATTAACCATGCAAATTGTGGTCCCATTTTTATGTTCAAATAACACAACTGAAAGATAAAGAAACAAAACACTCCCTAATTATATCCATTAACCATCCACTGAACATAATTAACCACGTATTTAAACTGTGTTAACCATCCAAATTGTTATCCCAATTTATGTTCAAATAATCCAACTAGAAGATAAAGAAACAAAACACTCCCTAATTTCAGTCGTTGTATGGCTACCTTTGAATTTCATTGACACAAACAATATTTTGTCACTAAAAAGCTCCAATATAACAGTTGCATTTAAAATGATCGTCAATTCAGTCGCTAAATGATCAATAAAATAGACTTTTCAATTTATTTAGTTAGTGACCGATATAATGACTGAGTTTATTGTGACCACCACATTCGATCGCTAAAATACAAGATTTTAACCTTATTAGAAAATTACGTATTCGATCACAATTTCGGTTGTCAATCACTACAGACTGATTTGGTCACTACTTTCAATTGCTAAATGAACTTATTTTTAGTGTATTCTTTGCCTCATGTTTGTATTTGCATGTTTTTTATTCTTTATATTATATTATATTATATAATATGCCAACAAGGCTCAGCATAGTTGGTAGATAGCTAAGTTTCTTAAGCATGATGTCAAGGGTTCGACTCCTGCCGTGTGTATGGAAAAAACTTTGTTGAGAGAGGCAAAACTCACTTTGATGATCTCTACACCTCGGAAGGGATTAGTTTCTGGCTATCGGATGGAGGACACCCTAACAGGCACAAAAAACAAATATGGGCCAAATAAGTAAATTGGTCCTATACATTTATTTTATTTTTCATATTGCGGAAGGGATTAATTTTTGGCTATCGGATGGAGGATAGCCTGACAGGCACAAAAAACAAATATAGGCCTAATAAGTAAATTGGTCCTATATATTTATTTTATTTTTCATATTGGTTCTATAAGTATTTTATTTTTCAAATTGGTAATACACGTTACGTTCTGTTTCTACGTTAGGTCAAAATTGACGAAAAGACTAACCTGAAAACGAAACGTTACATATAGGACCAATTTGAAAAATAAAAAACTTATAGGATCAATATGAAAAATAAAATAAATATATAGGACTAATTTACATATTTTGCCAATATATATATATATATATATATATATATATATATATATTATAATATACTATTAAGGGCACAAATGGCTTTACAAAATAAAGCTCATTTTATTTTTACTCTACTTTTTTTATCCAACCAAACAAGTGGAATGAAAACTCAATTTTCTTTCTCTTCTTCTTCTTTCCTACTTCTTACAATTCAAACAATCTAAAAATCTACTCATATTATACTCATACTCTTTTCTCTCTTACTTCTTTCCTTATCCAAACAAAGCCTTAGTCTATGCCTTGCATCATGGTCTATTTTTAAGGGGAAAATAGTTCCACTAGAGTGAGTTTATTTTTAAAGTGAGTATGATATATGTAACCTTAATTTAATAAATGTATTGAGATTTTAATCCACTAAACAGTGACTTTTTAAAATGTTACAAAGCATAGCTTCTCATAAAAGCTAAATTTCAGTTTTTTCAGCATAATAAGTCCAGCTAAACAAACATGTCAATGTAAGAAGTGAGGTTTGTAATTAAAAAAAAAATTTGTGAAAAAAGGCTAAACAATTTTTTTTTTTTTTTTTGAAAAAAGGTGCCTAAACAAACATGATGAGGATGTTCATGGAATATTCTTAACATGCATATATTTATTACACTTGGTTTTAACTAAAAGATAATTATCCAGATTTTCAAAAAAAGGAAAAAAAAAAAGAAAAAGAAAGAAAGAAAGAATTTATCAAACTATGATGTTGAACATTTCATTGAAGAGAAAAATCGAACAATGACGATGAATAAATTCTCAAGAGTTGCCGCAATTTCAGACCTTTGGAATTAAAGTACGAATAAATGAAGCAGCATGTACGTCTTTCTGTCCACAAGAACCTATATTCTATCCACACATGGAGAATGAAGCACACACAAGAAGAATAGAAGACATGTTGTAGAACAAGTCCTCGACACCATGACGCATGGAAATTAATATTACAAGGTGTACGTTTGATCATACATCATCAAGTTATCGCTTTCTTCACGGCAACACTATTATACAACTTTTCTACATATCACTCTAATTTTTCAATGATTCAATTACCACGAAGCTTATCTTGGAAAAAACACTAACCATATATCAATATCAATATATAGACTATAGCCCCATAAAACGTTCAAACCTCATCAAGCTTCAAAAATTCATCAACCTTCAGTATTCCTATGGAGGAGCCAACCCATATAGTGTTTGTTTCTAGTCCTGGTTTCAGCCATCTAGTTTCACTTCTTGAGTTTGCCAAACGGCTTGTTCAGCTACCCTATGATTTACGCGTTACATTATTAATTCCCACACGTGGGTCTCATTCTGATGCCTCAAAAGCCATCATTCAAACTCTCCCTTCAACCATACACGCCATTATTCTTCCCCCTATCAAGGAAGACCTACCATATACAATTTCTCGTTCTCTGCCACATATCCGTGAAGCTTTGAAGTCATTGAGTTCAAGCTCGAAGCTAGTTGCCATGGTTGTTGATTTGTTTGCAAGTGATGCACTTGAATGTGCCAAGGAGTTCAACTTGGTATCCTTCGTTTACTTCCCATCATCAGCTATGGCACTGTCTTATTTCTTGTATCTGCCAAAACTTGATAAAAAAACAGTATCTATTGAGTTCAGAGACTTACCAGAACCTATTCAAACTCCTGGTTGTGTACCAATCCATGGAAGAGATCTGCCAAACCCAGTTCAGGATCGAAGCAGTGAAGCCTATAAAATGTTTCTTCAACGATGCAAACAGTTGCATCAAGTTGATGGGATCTGGGTTAATAGCTTCAGAGACATTGAAGAAGGGACTATAAGAGCATTGACACAAGAAGGAAGTGGATACCCCAGTGTTTATCCCATTGGACCCATTATCCAAACTGGATCAGTTAATTTGAATGGGTCTGAATGTTTAACATGGTTGGACAATCAGGCTCCCAATTCTGTTTTGTATGTTTCCTTTGGAAGTGGAGGGACACTCTCTCAAGACCAGATCAATGAGCTGGCCTTGGGGTTGGAACTGAGTGGTCACAAATTCTTGTGGGTTGTGAGAGCACCAAGTGAATCAGCCAATGCTGAAAGTGTTGACCCTTTACATTTCTTACCATCTGGGTTCTTGGAAAGAACCAAAGAACAAGGTTTGGTTGTTCCTTCTTGGGCACCTCAAGTTGAAGTTCTTGGTCACAGTGCAACTGGTGGGTTCTTAACTCACTGTGGATGGAACTCCACCCTTGAGAGCATCATGGGTGGCATACCACTTATAGCTTGGCCACTATTTGCTGAGCAGAGAATGAATGCAGTTATGCTGACTGATGGCTTAAAAGTGGCACTGAGGGCAAAAGCTAAGGAAAATGGTTTGGTGGAAAGAGAGGAAGTTGCTAAGGTCATAACAAGACTAATGGAAGGTGATGAAGGCAGAGAAATGCGTCAAAGAATGCAACAATTGAAGAATGCTGCTGCTGATACGCTGCGAGAAGATGGATCATCTACAAAGACTCTAATTCAGTTTGCAGTGCTTTTGACAGGAAATTAGGAGAAAGAATGAAGTCAACCTTGAACCTTTTAATTTGTCCACCTCTTTTTTATTTCTATTCTGCATTTCTTATTTCTGCATATGTGGTTTATACTTATATGTGAGTATTGTTAAATATTATCCTATAGGTAAAAGTAGAGTAGGTACACCATATGTAAACATCGAAAAGAATGTTAACTAAATATGATATAAGGTGTGATATATTCCACTACAAGAAAAATTTGTTCTAGTGACCAATGCTAGAAAATCAATCGCTAAATGTATCAACCGAACCTTAGTGATCTCAAAAACCCAAGTTGCTAGCCATTTACTACCGATTTTAATTTACATGTGGTCGTTAGTTAGCGACCAAATCCATTGGTCGCTAAACAATTAAACTCAATCACTACATGGTGGTTGCCAGTCTAATGTTAAGAGACTAGTGAGTAGTGACCAGTTTAGCCACAAGTATTTTCAGTTGTTATATATATATATATATATATATATATATATTGTAAATTAGCGGTCAACCTTGAAGTTAGTGGCTAAATTCAACCATTACTAGGAAAGTCCCTGCAATTTTCCATTTTTAGTCTTTAATATGCCATCTCTGGTAGCTGAACTAAGCCTGACTCTCTGATCTAGAGACTATTTGTTCCATTTCTAAATCCTTCTGTGACATTTAAAAATACATATGTATAAATATAAAAAATTAGGTGTCTTTTGCAACAACTAAACCCCTTTATTTTGTTAAAAAAGGTATATTTTACCTATTCACTTTCTTCCTCCAGAATCTTTGTATCCATCAGAGGTTTCGGCTTGGTTTATATGGGACAATGGCTTGACTTTGTGGGGTAGCTCAACTGGAGTCGAGGGTATAAGGAATTGAAGGAGTTGGAGGTCCAATGTTCAAACCCTGATAAATGAGAAAAAATTAACATAACATCTAACATACTAACATTTGCCTATCATGAAAAAAAAAAAAAAAAGAAGGTGGTACCATATAACTGCAAGATAATTAATATTTACCAACAAAACAATAAATAATCAAACATTAAAATTATCCAATTAACTATAAAAGATAACAAGATACTTGAAAGCATATGTACTAGTTGCAACCAGTACCATGTCTCACTAATTCTTACTCGTGTTTCTATATATTCAGCCAAGAAGAAGAGAAAGTCAAGCACCCTCAAAGCAAAAATAGAACTCAAAAAACAATAAAAAAAAGGAAACATCTTAGTGTTTTACTATTATCATCATAACTATTAAAAATAATTGAAGTTTCATAAACACAAAATGTACCTGAAATATGTCAAATGCCTTTACAAATTCCACAATTGCTTGCACAACTTCCCCCTGGGGGTTTGGTCGTCGGAAGGTGGTAGTGGAATCGATTTCAGTGACTATTATTTCGCTCCTCCAGTGGGGTCTTTGTAGGGATCACTGCAAAGAAGGATTCGTGTGTTACTTTCTCTCACACTTAAAGCGAAGGTAATGCTTGTGCCCGGACTAGTTAGCAAATTCGAATTTAGAGCAAGAGCTCGGGTTTCAAGAGGTTTCTCCTCCAATAGAGCTTGCTAGATTCGTTTTCAGCTATATGAGTGGGGCAACGATGCCCTGTGTTACTTCATGTTTGTAATTTTGTTCGTTTTGTGTTTTTTTGGAGTGGTTGCCCCTCTTTATCACCAAGAAAAACAAAGGAATACAAGATATGAAGTGTAGATTAACATATATTCCTTCTGAAGTTCTCCCATCAAGCTTAATATCAAGATTAGGCTAAATGAAACAAACCAAGATAATTGGTACTCTTGTTCCAAAATAGGGAAAAAAAAATTGTGCACACCAAAGTGTTATAACTACCATAATACATCAGAACACACTACTTAAACTTCCAAGATGGTACGTCACATTATAATTTTTTACATATTGAAAACAGAATGGTAATTAAGTAATTAGAACATTATTTAAGGCAATTTCAGTGCCATAGCTAAGGACTCAATCTGTCATTCAATGAAATAAACACAATAAATGTGATTCCACAATAAACCTTATACATATACCAGCACATTAACTCATTCAGTTGCTAAACAGTATACCATCCATTGTTGTACATAATCCAGTATATAATTCATCAACTTGTCCTTGCAAGTTGCAACATGCCTCAGATTCATACATTTTAATGTGAGTTATTATAATATAATGCCTTTATAATTTTAGCTTTTCGTTCACATGAAAACCAAGTATCTACCAAATCTCAAGCAACCAAAACATTACAACAAGCACAAACAGAACAAAAGCCAAAGTTAATTCAAGAACCAAATGCATGTAACTACCTTTGGTTATCTACCTTGAAGAAGATTGTGAACACCATATTTTGTCATCCTCTCTTTTTTCCATATCATTATGTCATTATATAAAAATAAAAATAATGGTTGGCTTTGGAGTTTTTCTATAACAGTTAGGATCAGGTATTAAAAGCAAAAATCAATAGCAATTCTTATAATTTGGGTTTAGATCTAACTCAACCCCAAAAACTAGCTCATCAGGTCATATCATTATCCAATCTGTGACTCCAACAGCCATTATTCACCCTCTAATTGCTAATAAATCCTGGTTAATGGAGATTCAAACACTTACAAAAGGGGAATAATTGAGATTGTCAGTAGTATAAAGGAGGAGGATTGTAATTCAACGTATTTTGGGGGAGGGCTGAGAGAGCTAATGCAGATAAACCCTCAGAATATCATTTTGGCCTCCATCTTCTCTAAAAAAAAATCATCTTCTTCATAAAGTACCTATCCTCCATTTTCATCACCTGACTCTCTTCTATTGATTAACATTTCTTTTCTTTTCTTTTTTCATCCATCTTATCCTTCATTTTCATTCATACTCTCATTCCCAAAACACACAATAACAGTAAACCCCCTTAAAATAGTCATCCAGAATACAAAGGAAGGAGAAGGAAAAGACACCTCGACAGCCACCGCGCTGCCGTCCAGCAACTCCACCGCGGTGCACCAGCGCGAGTTCCACCCAACTGAGCCACCAGCTCCGTCGTTCTCCACGCGCAGCAAGGTCCGCCGCCGCTCCGTTGTCCAATCCGCCCGGTCGCTCGAACAGACAGTCAGCCAGGCTCCTCCGCAAGCCATCGCGTTCGTCGCCCACCGCCGGGAGCCACCACCGCCGTCAAACACGTTTCTGCTTTCATTCCTGGTTTGGTTTTACAATGGAATGGATTGTATTTTTGGGCTCACTGTGTACTAGTATAGGTTTTTTTTTTTTTTTTTAAATTACTGTTTTTGTCTCTTATCTTTATTTTAGGTTTCATTTTAGTCCTTTATTTTTTTTTGTTCCGTTTTGGTCCCTATGTTTATTCTGTTATCCTATTTTGGTCCTCACCGTCAACTCTGTCACTAACGTTAACGGAACTTGCCTACGTGGATCTGATGTGGACATAACGTTAACAACCTGGACTAAACTGGGCACTTGGAGCAAAACGACGTCGTCTGGGTTTAGGATAAAATGACGTCGTTTGGTGTTTTTCACCAGAAATACAAACCAGAACACCAAGAGTCTCTTGTTCTTGCTTCATTTGGAGGGAAAATCGAAACCAAAGCTTCAGAGCTAAGGGAGAACGAAAGCGTTAGGGTTTGACAGTTGTGAGCATTGAAGGATTGCTAGGGTTTGTTGCAAATAATCGTCCGTAACTAGGTTCGACTCGTAACTGCTATCACATTCATTTCTTAATCGCATTTTTTCGTTTCTTCCTATTTTTGTCTCTGTTTTTGTTGAATGTTTCGGTTGTGATGGATGTGTTATTTTGCTTCTGAGTTGTGTGTGCGTTTTGTCGTAGAAATGAAGGGTTTTTCCCTCATTTTGCATGGTTGGGTTGTTTATATTTATACCCTATGGTAATGCTTATGTGTGGTCCCTCTGACATTGTGGTCTCTCTAACAGTATGGTCCCATTTTGTATGGTGTCTTTGTCGTTGTTTGCTATTTTGTGTGTGTGTTGTCATGTGTTGTTGTCTGTTTGTTTATCTAATTTGTTTGTTTGTGTATTTGTTTTTTTGTAGGTGTACTTTTTGTGATGGCTGGGTTTTGTCAATAGGGATGAATTGGACTACATGGGGCTGGAGTCAACTTGGAGTTGTGACCCTGACAGATGGTCTTACTAGGAGCAGACACTGTGGTTGAGTCTGTTGTGAATGGTTTGGACCAGGCTGAACTTCTAGGGCCTATTGAGGAGTTGGGTGCTGATGGGATATTGGAGAATGAGGCTGCAGGGGTAGTTGAGGAACAAGGGGCTAATGATCCAAATGCAAATGGACACAAAGAGCAAAGAAGGAAAAGGGGAAGAAGAGGCAAGTCTAAAAATGTTAAGGCAGCAAAAGTGGTTCATGAGGTTCAGGAAGAAGTTGATGATGAGGTGGAAGGATCATTTCATGGTCATGATAGTGATGACAGTGCAATGGACATTCATTTTTTTGATTCAGAGGAAGAATCAGATGGTAATGACCATTTTGAGCAACCAAAACCTACTGATAGGGTGCCACAAGGCAGTCAGGCAGGGTCAGGGAGGGACAATAGGGGTCAAGGCAATGCAGCAAGGAATGATGTCCAAGAAGAACCTAAAAAGAAGAGAGGCAGACCAAAGAAAGCTCCTCCACGAGTTGTAGAGCATGAGTATGTGGCTGATGAGTCAGATAGGGATTCACTCCATGAAGAGGTACCTGATGAAGTAAAGGGAGTGAGAGACAGAGGGCTTAGTGACAATGAGTATAGTTCTGAAGAATTAGAAAGTGGTGGTGGTGAAACTGATGATGATGAGGAATGGCCATGGAGCAAGTTTCCTACTTTCAAGATGCCACACAAAATGGATGACTACAAATGGGAAGTTGGTACCTATTTTGTGTCCAAGGATTCATTTAGAGAGGCCATTACAACATGTGCAGTGCACTCTGGTAGGAATTTGAAATTTATGAAGAATGACAAGAAGAGAATGAGGGTAATTTGCAATGGAGGATGTACATGGGTGGCCTGTTATGCCACATTACAAAATGAAGAGACTTGGCAGCTGAGGAAAGTAATTGACAAACACACTTGCAGTAGCGAGTTCATAGTTAAGTTATTGAGCTCTAAGTGGCTGAGCAAGAAGTTGCATACAAGTGTTAGAGAGAATCCAAAGATCAAATTGACTGATATTAGTGAGAAGGTACAAACAAAGTGGAATGCTGGCATAACCAAGACAAGGGCTTATAGAGCCAGAACTGAAGTACTAGATTTGGTAGATGGATCGTTCAGAGAGCAGTATACTAGGATTTATGACTATTGCCATGAGTTGCTGAGATCAAATCCTGGATCAACAGTCAAGGTTGATGTGCAACCTTTCCAAGGTGATGAGGAAGATTTGGAACATCCAGAAAGGCCTCTATGCCCCCATTTCCAGAGACTATACATTTGCTTCAGTGGTTGTAGACAAAGTTTCCTCAGGTGCAGACCAATAATAGGGTTGGATGGGTGTTTCCTTAAAGGGTATTACGGGGCTCAAATCCTAGATGCTACTGGAAGAGACTCGAATGATCAAATGCTACCAATTGCATTTGCTGTGGTGGAGGGGGAAACCAAAGATTCTTGGACATGGTTCCTAGAACTACTTATAACTGACCTAGGTGGGGCTGGATTATGCAGTACTTACACTTTTATAAGTGATCAACAAAATGTATGAGTTTTAATATGGTCCCTTATCTATAATTCAGGTTTCAAATTGGTCCCATATTTATATTAATGGTTTTAATTTGGTCCCTTATTTACATTTACTGCTTTCATTTTAGTCACAAGTCTGTATTAATGTATGTCTTGGTGGTCTTTCATAACTGGTAGGGTTTGTTGCCTGCCATTGAGGAACTGTTGCCAGGAGTAGATCATAGATTTTGTGAGACATTTGTACAACAATTTCAGAAAGAAACATGCTGGAAAGAAGCTTAAAGAGCTAATGTGGAAGGCTGCAAAGGCAACATATCCTCAGGCCTGAGAAAGGTCTATGAGAGATATGAGAAGTGTGAATGAGGAGGCTTTTAAATACCTCATTCAAATACCACCACGGTTTTGGAGCAAGTCTAGGTTCAGAGCTGATCCAAAATGTGATGTTTTGTTGAACAACATGTATGAGGCTTTCAACTCAGTCATTGTTGGTGCAAGATAGAAGCCCATTGTGACAATGTTGGAGGAGATAAGAGTCTACCTGATGGAGAGATGGACAGCAAATAGGAACAAGATTGCAGTTTATGAGGGAGACATCCTGCCCAAGATCAAGAAAAGGCTGGAGAAAGAGAGTGAATATATAAACAAGTGGATGACAAGGTAACACTTTATTGTTCACATTCACTATTTACTTCACCTTTTTTTTTTTTATGAGATTTAAATACAAATTTTCTTAGCTATGCAGGTGGGCTGGAGAGCATTACTATGAGGTTAGACACATCAGCCAACATGGGGACAAGTTTGTGATTAATCTGGAAGCAAGGGATTCCACCTGCAGGAAGTGGATCTTGACAGGCATACCTTGCTGTCATGCCATTTTCTGCATGAGATATATGAACTTAGAGGCAAAAGATTATATCCCAGACTACTACAGAAAAGAAGCTTATGTGGCATGTTACCAACTACTCATTTTTCCAGCAAATGGCAGCGATCTATGGAGCACTACTGAATATACTGATCTGCAGCCACCACCAATAAGGAGACAACCTGGAAGACCAAAAAAGAGGAGGAACAACGAGGCTGGGGAGCTGAAGAGGGATGACAACTGTCATGAACCTAATTTCGTAGCCATGACCGGCCGAATGGGAAAGCCTCATCTTTCCCTTTCGCAGCCTCACAAGCATACCTAAATTCGTTTCATCCAAAGTAAATGATTACATTCATTAAGTACGCCAACATAAAGAATGTAATAACATCAGAGTGACGAACAAAATAAAGAAAATTACAAAGTCCTGTTAAACTAAAGAAAAACAAATTAAAACTAAGGGTACATCCCTTTTAATTGTCCACATGGCATCCAACGCTTCTGGTGGCCTCACAAATACCTGAAGCTGAAATATTAAACGTGGAGTGAGTCCATTAACTCAATAAGAGAGTTTCCCCCAAACACATGCAATCATACAAAGCCGGGGTGAAATAAATTCACACGCTCAGGCAAGCACTAGATCAAACAAATAGGTAATCAAATTCAATATACACATCTCAAACTTCTTTACATATGCAATTAATATTCTCATAAACAAACAAAGTACTTTATGGAAATTTTGTCCCTCAAGAAAAGTACTTATGGAATGACTTGCACTATTTTCTTATTTTCCTAACTCATGTCCCTCTAGTAAGGGGTACATATCATGTCATATATATTGAGTCTTTGGGTCCACTTGGGGTTATTCTCTCAAGATCCCCCACCCCGATGGTTTTAATTTCATACCCCGGAGATACTGCACCTCCGGCAAACATCAACATCCCACCTCATGTAACACCCAGATGTTTCTAAACTTGCATTCTATGAAATTAACTTTGAATGGTGTACCCCCTTCATGTTAGAATATAATGAGTTTAGAAGTCCTTTGAACCTTTGAATCCATTTACACAGTCAATTTTGATGTTATTTTACTGTTTTTATTCATATAATCGATTATAGGGAGTTATATAATCGATTAGGAGCTTTCTGGAGTGATTTCCTGAAGACCAGAACAGATATAATCGATTATTATCAGTGCATAATCGATTATGAGCTGTCTGGAACTGAAAAATCTGGAACCGAGACCCTATAATCGATTATCAGAGAATGATAATCGATTATAACACTAAATAATCGATTATGAGACATAAATAATCGATTATGAGACATAAATAATCGATTATGAGTGCCAAATAATAGAAAAGGACCCCTCTTGGTCGAGTTGGACGCTGAGAAACACCCCCTTCAGTCTAGAACACCCATTTTGAGCAAAAAATTCCCTAAGAAAGTGCCCTAAACCTCTTTCTACCTTGAAACTACAAGAATCAAAGTTAGAGAAAGGGGACAAGCTATCATAGAAGGATTCAAGAGGTGGAGTAGGAATCAAAGAGGAAGGAACTAGGAGAGATTAGGGGAAGAACTATAAGGTAAGGAACTCATAACAACTAAACCCTTCTTTCTTCTTTATTATCCTTAAATTCCTTAATAATATGTAAGATTGAAACACTAGTTGAGGGTTTTGATTTAGTTATATGGTTGATGTGTATGTATGGAAACCCTAAGTGGGTTATGGTAAGTAACCAAAAATATAGCATATAAGGTGTTTGATAAAATGTTTGAACTAGAAATTTAGTATTTTGAATTGTTTCCTTGATGTTGATCAAGTATAGTTCATTTATTAATGTCTTAAGAGAAGTTAATGAGGTAAGGCAGTGGGACGCCCTATTAGGTAGTGAGCTCACATACCAATTATGTATAAGGATTTCTTTAAGGTCTCTAAAGTTGATAGTTGTATTATCCATTAAGTATGAAAGTTGTATTTCTTCTTTTTGGTATGAAAGTTGTATTTCTTCTTTTTGAATGGTTAATAGACCTGATGTGGATGGAAATGATTTAGTTATTTTATTGTACAGTTAAAGAAGGGATTTTCCGGGTTACCGGCTGAATGCACCATTTATTTTACTGCTTGTGTTATGATTTCCTTATTGAGAATTATTCTCATTATAGTGGTGTGTTCAGGTTCTGCTGCAGTTTCATCTCAGGAGATGAAGAAGAATTAGAAAGGTTATTAGCTTGTAGAAGACCAAAGCTGTTCTTCTTGTTTTGTTTTTAGAATAGACTTACTTATGTAATGTTGTCTTAGACGATAGATGCCCAGAGACATGTCTTATGTACATATGCTTTAAGTCGTTTTGTTCTTTTGGATTACTGTTTATGTAATGAGTACTTTGTATGAAAACTCTAGGTATATGTATTCACTAATATATACACTGGATATGTTTTCTTTTGTACTGGATACCTATATTAATGTAATTAAAAAGCGAGGTGTTACACCTCAAGCCCGGAGTATCTAACGGGGTCCCCTCATCCCCGACGGTGATATTTATATACCGGAGCCTCCCGCTCCCCGGTTGGCCTACTCAAAGATTCATAATCAAACCATTGACAATCCATTCCACCAAGTACATTCCATAAATTTTCAACCACTTACATCAATCATCGTCACATGTGCATATTTAGCATTGTCATAATCAATATATTCCACATTTAACATTCATCAATAGTTCATGCATAGAAGACCTTTAACATGGTCCAACACAGTTACTAATAAATAAATAAATAAAAAGAATCGGTTCAATACAAGCATTTTCATGATATCTCTACATGTGCAACATTCAAAATCCTTTTATAGCAAGTAAATAACTAATCCTTCCTTAAATTAAGCAACGTCAGGATTTGTTATCACAATCTGCCAAATATTTGAAAGTAGATGAAAGTGTACTACTAAACTCTCAAAATTGATCACAGCTAATACGCAATCTCAAGTTTTAAATGATCATCAATTAAAGCAAGGCTAACACATAAAGTAAATTATCATATATATATATATTATTGAAAATAAAATAGTCATAACAAAAACCAACACCAAAAGAATACCTACTATGTCAAAAATGCAATACAATGATCCTACTTGTTGAAACTAACACTCATGGTATAAACCCATTTAAAATTATAGCATAGTATGAATTTTATTACTGAAACTTCTCTTTCTAAAGTATGCCTCTCTAAAAATTGCTCTCTAATATGTATGTGTATATATTTATCACGTGAGAACAGAGACATTCTATCAAAATCGAATTTCTTATTAGCCACTTGCCATAGATTTAACCATTAAAAAAAAAAATGTTTGAACTAAGGTTAAATTAACTTAAATTCACAAATAATTTCAAAAAAAAAAAGACATCATATTGAATTGCATATTTTGTAACGAAACAGAGCAATATTTCGAAGTTGATCTTTTGATCCCCAAGCTCATCAATGTCATCTCCTTTGAAAAATTAGAAATAGCTAGAATTATTTGCTATTGGTTGAGACTCATTTTTCTTATATGAAGGAAAAACAAGGTCCATTAAAGTGACGTAAACTTCTTCTCTAGTATAGACATCAAATCTTAGCACTATAATATATAAAGAAAGGAAAAAACAAAAACTAAAGAAAGAAGCTTCCCAGAATTGTTCAAGCAAAAAGCAACTACCATGCTTGTAAAAAACGGTCCAGATATGAAACAAATTAGGGAACACTATATATGTATATAGCACCGCTTGCGCAGAGAGTACTATCTAGCAAAAATCTCATGTTGAATTCAAAGGTTTATGACAAGCTTCATTAGTTTCATTTTTCCCAAATCAAAACCCACAACAAATCATTTCAAACAGTGAAAAGAAGTTCTTGAGCTCCAAGAGCCAAAACGAAAATGAAGAACAAATGAGAAGAAGAACCACCATTGGAGTTCATCCTCAAGCCTCTTCTTCTCTTCCAAGCTCAAGCTCTCTCACTCTCTCTAGCTTAGGGTTTCTAACTTTTGTGACAAATGGCACAAAGAAGAAAGTGGCACAAAGAAGAAAGTGTTTCCCCCTTTTTAAGCTAAAACCCTAAGACATGGATGATAATTCTCTCTACTAAAAGGACATTATAGGCAAGACCCAAAAATTAACTTTACCTTACAAATTAAATTTTAATTAGCTTGCTAAGGGTATGCCGAGTTATAACTATCCTACTGATGTCTTAATATCATAAATTAATTACGACGTCATAAAATAAATTATTTATTACTTGATATATATTTTTTTATTGGCATAATCATAATCATAATCATAATTATTAAAATATGCGGGTATGACAGTTATGAACCACTATTTTTATGCCTTAAATTCCTTATTTAATTATCGAAGGAAAAGCGAAGACCATTTTTTTTTTTGAACTTACCGATAATGACATCATTTAAATCTTATAATTAAAATTATTAAAATTATCGGGTATTACATTCTACCCTCCTTGAAAGGAATTCGTCCTCGTTTTTCCAAGGGATTTTTACAACAGCCAACTAAAGAGGACAGGCATGAAGGGTAGGTGCAGCAGGTGCCACCAGATTGGTCACAACAAGTCCACTTGCCCACTACCACCCCCACCCCCACATGAGCCAACACCTGCCGAGGCAACAAATGGTGAAGGTACAGCTACACAGACTCAGGCTACAAGTGGACAAGGTTCAACACAACAACCTGTGGCTGCAAGTAGACCAGAGGCAACTGGACAAGCTGTCAATGCTACCCCACAAGCATCTGCTGCACAAACAGAAAAAAGAAAGAGGTTGTCTAAGCAAGCTACTGCTGCTGCTGCTAGACAGAATTCTCAAGGACCACCAACAACTGCTTCTCAACCTGCAGCTGGAACAACCTCTCAACAACCACCACCAGCTGCTACAACTCAGCTTGCAGTTGGAACAAGCTCTCAACTGCCACCACCTGTTGCAAAGGCTAAACCTGCCACTTAGCCAGCCCCATCAAGGCCAAAGCTACAGATCAAGAGGAACCCTAAATCTTGGAAGATTTGAACACCAATCATGGATGAATAATGTTTATGTTACTATTTTTTGTTGGTCATAATGTTTATGATACTCTTTGATGTAATGAACCTCATTTTTGTTGTTTTAAGTCTGCTTATGGTATTTATGTTTTTCTTGATGGATACTGTTTGACTTTTGGTTGTAATGAACCTGTTTTGGGTGTAATGAACCTGTCACATTTGGATGTAATGAATCCATTTCCAGTTTACGTCATTTATTTGAGATACTTTATTGTGTCATGAACACAAAGTTATTGTGAATTAACATGGAAGTAAATAGTCACTTAAATAGCCAAAATGCTTCATTGATAAGGAGATCCTAACAACATTGAACTTACATTCAACTAGACACCTTAAATTACACCTAACATCATGAACCTGATCATAACCAACAAGTAACACCAATTTCCTATTTATGCTCCACTACTTCAAATAGGGCCTGACTGATTGTCCATTTGCCTTCATTAATGACCATAACATTACAATCAAAATGAGATTCACCCAAAAAAAAAAAACACAGCTGTTGACAAGGAAGATATTCATCCATCTTCTAGATGAGTTCAATGACATCTTCAAATCCTTTATCTTTGCCCTTTGTCTCGTGATCTTCATTTCCTTATCATCAACAAATTCTTCTTCTGAGTACCACATAAAGAAGTCACACCAACCACCTTCATTTCTCTGTTCACAACACCAAAAATCCAAAACTCAGTGAAAACCATAAACAAAAACAGAAGAAATGGATGAGAGAATAGCAGAACAGGTTGACATACCTTATAGTTCCTACAACTATAGAATTTCTTGCCATAATTTCCAGGTGTATAAGCAGTTCGAACAACAGCAAGGGTTGGCTCATCGCAATCACACACTGGATACAATCTGCGCTTAACTCTGCCATGATGGTTGTGCCACTTTTATTTGAAGATTTCGGGCCATAACTGCTACAGGAGGCATCAAATCGGGACATTGTTTGAAGAAGATTGGAATTGGGGATGAACAATGAAACCCTAGGTCCTTAAATTGGGAAAAATCAGAGCTCATGTTGCAATGGTCGAATCTAGCTAGAAGGGGGGACCAGGTGTCAATGCCAGGTTTCAAAAACATTAGCCACGTAAGACCCAACTAACGGCATTAGTGACGGAGTTGACGGTGGGGACCAAAATAGGATAACAGATTAAAGATAAGAGACCAAAACAGAACAAAAAAAAAAAGGATAAGGGACCAAAATGAAACCTAAAATAAAGATAAGGGACCAAAATAGTAATTTAACCCTTTTTTTTTTCTTTTACCTGCTGCCAACACCCTATACATGTTCTATCCGTGTTGCTCATATTCGAACTAGTCTAAAAGAAAATCGAAAACCGATCCAAAATAAATGAAAACCAAACAAAATCGATGTCTATTGGATTTTTTTGGATCTTGTTTTGTAAAAACCTATTGGATCGGAATTTTGATCCTTTTTTTAAAATCGAATCAATCAAAACCAAACCGCATATATAAAATTTAATATATGTTATTCTATTTTTTGCACTATTAGTTTTTTATTTGTTGACTTTTTTCCAAATAATACTTACTAGTTGTATTTGGCATAATTTTTTATTATTTCTAATGTTCCAAACATAAATAAAAGATATTTTGAAACTAGATGATGATATTTATTTATTTTATACATATTTTATGAAATGTTTTTACATGAATGTATCAATAAGTATATATAGGTTTAAGATTTTACTCAATTTAGCTTGTAATATTGATTCTTTGACATAATATAAATATGTAATGATGTGTCGGTAAAAACCGAATCAACCGATCCAATCCAAACAGTATTTAATCAGATCGGATCGGATTTTTTTAAGGGAGCAATCCAAACCAAACTGAACCACACGGGCATATTGGATTGGGATTTTAAAAGATTGTTTTAGCATTAAAAAGTCTAGTGGTTTAAAAAGGACTATGTAGGAATGTAATGACTTATAAGACTTTTTTTAAAGATTGTCATAATCAAGATTCTCATGTTTAGATTTTAAAGGATTTATATCATAAGACTTTATAAGATTTGAATGGACTATATGGATTTATAAGATTTGAAAAGAACACATGGTTTTTTAGCAAATATTCAAAGTTACAACTCCTCATTCAGTTCATATAATGATTAAAGTTTTAAGGAACACAATTTTTGCATTGAGACGAGAAAGTATCACTCTTTCTACATTTTGCTTGCTAAGCGACTCATTAGCATCACGTAATTTGTAATATCCCGATTTTTCGGCTTTCTAATATCGGTAATAATTATATAAATGATTATATTCTTATCCGAGATTTAGAAAATGAATTTGGATAAACTAAGGTCATTTCCCTGTCATACTTATTTTTATAAGGTTACGGGGAAGTTTTGGAATGAAAATTCAGACGGAAATGCATTTTCATTGACAGTAAGCTTTTACTGATCAAAAACCCTAATGTCGCCTCATGAACGAAACCATTAGGTTTTATATTTTGCCCCGGATGATTTTCCATATTTCGGAAGCAAATAAACAATTATAGGCAGATAAATTATCACAGATAAAAACAACACAACTTTAATCAAGCATCACAACCACAGATAAATTATATAGACCACACTAATCACAAATAGTTATTGGGAAAAATCCCTTAGGTAAGCTTCCCTTACCTCTCGAAGATTCTTCAGCGGATTAAAATACTTTGTCGGAAATCCGGGTTCACGTACACAACGAACGTACTAAACCTTCATCAATCACAATCAAATAATTACTAATCAAACAATTAGAATCTCCTAATTCCCTATAATAGGTCATGATCTCCATAGGTTTAGTGGCTAAAAATTTCTAGAATTGCCTAAGTCATTGGATTAATGATCCTAATTACTTAAGACAATGGATTAGTGACTAATCAACAAAGTTTGGATAAAAAAATCTCCAACCCTCCAAAACCCTAGATTCGGCCTTGAGGAGTAAATGGAGTTAGAGGTTTTTGTTTGATGAACTAACTTGGATTCATCATGAGTACATACTAGAAAGATAGTATATAAGATTATGTGTACATGAAATGAAAAATCTTCTTCCAAAACCAATACATATGGTTCGGCCTTAAGACAAATATATGGCAAGAGATTTTGGTTTGATAACATATCTTGGATTCAACATGAATTCCATACTAGAAGAATAGAATACATGATCATTTTCTAACATTTGAACAAAAACTCCTCCACCCCTTTTTCCCTAAGGTTCGGCCTTGACTAGAAATTAGGGGAGGAAATTTTGGTTTTCAACATACTCTTGGATTATGATAGAATTGATGATAATAGGAACATAGAAATTGATTTCACATTTTTAGGATTTTTCTATGATTTATCAAAGTTAAGAACAACTAAGATGAACATCATGAAATACTCTTTAAAACAAGAAATGAAATGAAAGAACAATAGCTTAAAGATGATGAGGAACATGAATCACCTCTTGGAATTTGAAAATGGCAAGGAATCACCAAGTTGCTTCACAAATCAAGCTATGGAAGCTTAAGAGAGAAAAGAAGAATGGAGAGAAATGGAGAAGATGATAGAAGAGTTGAGAAAGTGTTAGAATGAACTAGAAGAGCTTGACTCTCATCAAGTTTATGAGCCAAAGATGGGCTTGGGCTTGGGCAATTGGGCTTGAAGAAGTCCAAGTCCATTTACTAAGTTTTGAACATAAAAATGCTTAACACTTGACATAGGAAAGTTCAAGACTAGAATTTGCTTGATGGAAATCAATCCTTGGCCATGAAATTGGGCTGTAGGCCGCAGCCCTTAATGGGTTTGAATGGCAAGAAATTGGCTCACTTCACTTAGTGTATCATGGAAATTAGTTTAGGGACCAAAATGTAATTAATAGAAAGTTTAAGGATAAAAATGCAATTGTTAAAATTGCTGACATAACCCTAAGCCACATTAAACCTCTCACATGGATGACTTATTCCTAAGAGAATATAGGGTTTATCCACTTATCGAGTCTCGAAACTCCCGTAATCGGCTCCGTCGTTTACCCGATTAAATATAACGCTTGTAAAACATATATTATTTCACTTGAAAATTCCCGATCAATAAAATTTGAGGCCGGATTCCTTGTCCTTCTCTGCTACATCGACCTCTCATAATATCTCAGCTCCATAATAGACTCCGTCGCTTGCCCGACTCATCCTCCGACTTAGGTTTTATGCGTTTTCTTAACGATTACGTCCGAATAAAATAATAGTATTTCATTCCTAACGAATTTTTTCCGAAATATGGAAAAATCATCCGGGGCATTTGTAACATCCCTGGCTGCTCTATGGATTGATGACTGACCCCACAGACCAACACGGGTCTTTTCAGCATACTTTGTCCTCACTCACACGCTTCCCGGGAAAACTTCCCAGGAAGTCACCCATCCCAGAATCGCTCCAAGTCAAGCACGCTTAACTGTGGAGTTCTTAAGTGATGGGCTCCCGAAAAGAAGATGCATCTTGTTGGTATAGGTAGTACCAATCAATTCATATAAGCCATCCTCTACTGTATAGTCCCATACCTACACAGTCTCAGGATCCCTCTCATTCAGGTGTGCTATCAGTTCATTCATGTGTCCCTCCGCCTAGAAGCCTGCCAGGAGCCGCTCCTTGATCATGCCTCTTGCACCGGCGACCACTCCCCGCCCTCGTCAGCCCCGAGTGTCACATAATTCACTATTTATGGCATCTACCAGGAGGTGCAACAACTCATTGGTATCCTCCATTGTCCAAGATTCACAGTTTTCTTTGCCATTTCCTTTATTATTTTCTTGTTGTGAGTTCCTCATTTGAATTACTACGACATATGTAATAAACTTACTAGTTATTTCATAAGAATACATATCATACCAAATAACAAAATTATAATATTTCAAATGAGTGCAAAAAAAAAAAAAAACAAAAGAAAAAGAAAAACACAACATGAATTCAAATATTACTATTTTTAAAAAAACCGTGTGTATATATATATATATATATAGACACATACAGACACCTTCAACCAATTATTAAAAACTCATCAATACCTATTATTCCCTATTAATATAGTGTGAAAGCATAGAATTGTGGAGAAATGTTATTCTAACATCCCATTTGGGACAACTACATTGACAACTACGGTACTGTAGCGCTCCTGTACCGCAACTTTTTTTTTTTTTTTTTTACAAATTTTGACTTTTAAAAAATAAATAAAAAATTTTGCTTTTTTGAATACTAACATTTTTGGTTAATTACGTGTAAATATATGGTTAATTCAGTTCATTATATGGTTAATGGGTCATCCTAAAACTTACAATTATTTTCCACAACCATGTAAATATTTGGTTAATCCTTTGAAAATGGATGGTTAATTCAGTTATGTAAATAGTTAATTCAGCATCTTGACACTTCCAAATTTTTAAACATCACTTAAAAATATTTGGTTAATCCTTTGAAAATAGATGGTTAATTCAGTTATATAAATGGTTAATTCAGTATCCTGACACTTCCAAGTTTTTAAACATCACTTAAAAATATTTGGTTAATCCTTTGAAAATGGATGGTTAATTTAGTTATATAAATGGTTAATTCAGCATCCTGACACTTCCAAGTTTTTAAACATCCAAGTTTTTAAATTGGTTATATAATTGAATTAACCATTTATATAATGAATTAACCATCCATTTTCAAAGGATTAACCAAATATTTTTAAGTGATGTTTAAAAACTTGGAAGTGTCAGGATGCTGAATTAACCATTTATATAACTAAATTAATCATCCACTTTCAAAGGATTAACCAAATATTTACATGGTTGTGGAAAATAATTGTAAGCTTTAGGATGATCCATTAACCATCTAATGAACTGAATTAGCCATATATTTACACGTAATTAACCAAAAATGTTAGTATTCAAAAAAGCTAAATTTTTTATTTATTTTTTAAAAGTCAAAATTTGTAAAAAAAAAAAAAAAGGTACGGTACTGTAATGCTACAGTACCGTAGTTGTCATGTAGATGTCCCAAATGGGATGTTAGAATAACATTGCTCAGAATTGTGGGTATTGTACCACCATCATTAAAAAGTGGTTTCTATGTACATTGACAATTGTTTTCCAATACGGAAAAGTTATTTGGATACTTGAAATAGGTGACATCGTATAGACATTGTATGAAGGAAGGGTGCTTTTTTTTTGGATGTGTGAAAAAGTTAAGAAAAAAAATATAAACAAATGTTGAGTGTATAGTTATACGGTGTTGGTGTCAAATTGAGGTGTACAAATAACACACCTCTTTCCAATATGCAAGCACCAATGCACAATACCATTACTGTGAGAAGAAAGAGGAAAAATTATTGTGAGAAGAAAGAGGAGTCGTCCTTACCACCAAAGAAAAATGAGAACTGCGGACAGAAAAGAAAAGTCTTGAGAGAATGAACGAGGGAAAAAAAGTCTCATAGGTTTGGATGGGATTGTTGGATAGGTTTGATATTTATACATCTCATTAAAAAGTCATACAAAATCCATCATACAATCCATCGGAATTAGCATATTTTTGAATACCATGAGACTTTTTGTAAATGATAAAAAGTCTTGATTGAATACCACTGGATTTGGATACTCTCTAAAAAAAAATCCTAATTGTCCTAATTGAATACCACAAGACTTTTTTATATTATTTAAAAGTCTTGATTGAATACCACCAGACTTTTTTGTCATAAAAAATCCATTAAAATCTTTTAAAATCTCAATCCAATACATTTTTTTAAAAATTTTTATTACCAAAATACCCTTAAATTAAAAAAAAAGACTTTTTTTCCCTCGTTATTTCGCATCTTCCAGCAATTAATTGCTGGATTGCATTTTTTTCAAGTTTTTGTATTTCCGGCCCCAAACCAGCATAATGTGCTTATTGGGTTTATTTGGGGCCTAGGTAATGGGTGAGTAGTGTATAGAATTGTAAATAAAAGGTATATTTTTGGACATGGTGTCCCTTTTGTTTTTTTGGGTATTATTGATATACGTGTATATAAAAGATGATAAAACATAATTGAGAAATATAAATAAACATATATGGTGTCACATACGGTGTCTACAATTTTATGTTCAAATAAAAAAATTCTAAATAAAAATAGAGCACCAAAAAAAATTTAAATAAAAATAAGCAAAAAAATGTCCTTTCATAAAATTTTAAAAATGTATATCATTTATTTTCCTATAAATTAATCAAAATTTTTAAATTAGAATTAAATTTTTAATTAACATTTAGGTGCATTAGTTTTAACCAAAAATTGTAAATACACATAAAAGAGAATGATTTGTTGAAATAAGTGTTTATTACAACTATTTTTGATCACATGCTTATTTTCTAAAATACAGATATTTTTTTACAACGATATATCAAATTAATTAAAATATATTTTATTTAATGACATATATTCTCAATATCAATAAATTAAATATGATTTAATAATTTAAAATAAAGAGGTAAATTGATATATAACATATTCTTAATCATTGTTTTAAGAATACCAGAGTGATGACAACTTGATGATCTTGTCTTTAAAAAAAAAAAACAATTGTTTTGTTTTTAAATATAAAAGATTATATGAGATGTAACATCTACTTAACTAGTCCTTTTTCTAAGGACACTACTTGTGATAATTTGGTGATCTTAAATTTTTTTAATCAAGTTTTTTATGCTATTTTAAAAAAAATATGTATTGAAAATCAACCAAACCAATAATTATAAAAGAATTACATAGCTTTGAATTCCGTATTGCATTGAGGATATGTAGGAGCATGGTTTATTCCAACGAAACTAAAATAAATTTTCATAAATTGCATCTTATTTCAAAAATTAAAATTCATTTTTAAGTTCTCATAAATACTCCTTTTTCTAAACATAATAAAATAAAAACCTTTATGGTTTATTTCTCTTTTGCAACAAATTTTAATTTTTAATAAAAGGGTGAAATAAATATTTTTGAGGTTAACATAAAATTTTGTCCAGTTAACACCATTTGTTAATGAATGTTGTAGGTGCTAATACCTTCTCAATATATAATTGACACCCAAATTCTAAATCTATTTTCGAAGACTATTATTTTAAAAGGTTTTTCCAATGTTCCTCAATAAATAAACTTTGGTGGCAACTCCATTACTGTTGAACTATTTAATTTTTGTTCGTCACTCCTATCCCTATATATGGTTGCGACCAGAGGCAGATTTAAGGAGGGGCCTTTGGTTGCTATGGCCAACCTGAGACGGGGTACTAATATTCCGCGAGAGTTTGTTCGGCACCTAGATGGGTGGCATCCCTCCCAGCTGAGATTTTTTCCATACCACACACACACACATATATATATATATATATATATATTCCCTTTTTCCCTTTTTACGAGGAACTTGATTATGATATACAATTTTTTATCCACGATTTTTTTCCCCTTCTAAATATGACTAAGATATATAATTTTTGAAAGATCAATTTGTTTTGAATTATTTAATCTTGTTTTTAATACAATAATGTTTTTACAAAAATCATTTTTGAGGTTCAGTGGTTGAGTAATATTTAAGAAGAAACTAATGACTCATTTTTCAAGTGAGAAGAGAGAATAAATGATGAAACATATTCTAGTCCACCAATTTTAATTTCAAATAGTAATGTTAAAAATGTTGTTGAGTAACCTAATACGTCACATCCTTCTAAAACTATAAGGATCGAACAAGGAAAAATTAAAGTTGATACTTTGTTATGTAATTCTAGAAAGCATCCATAAATCTGTGAATATCCTATCAATTAACCTAGATTTGTTTGAATAATTTATATAATATTAAGTTGTTAATCATATTACAAATTTGTTTCATAAAGTTTGCTTCTACATATTAGTTAATCTTTTTTTAATGCTATTTCATTATACATATATTTGATCTTGGCCCCCCTCATATGAATTTTCTGGTTCTGACCCCGGTTGCGACAAAGATTAGGATAAGCTTTGTAGCCGAACCTTAACTGCACTTGTTATTGAAAAGACTATAGTCTAATGATTCTTGAAAATCGACTTTTACCAAGTTTAGAAGAAAATATACATGAAGACCAGGTAATCAACCCACTTAGCATGTAGTTTCTCTAATCAACCCTATAACCTATTGTTGGTAATTCCAAGTGTGGGTAGTAAATGAAGAAGTCTCGTATTGGAAAGAAGTTATCAAGTTGAAGGATATATAAATGGAGAAGACTCATAGATTAATTGCCTTAAAATTTTGGGTCAAGATTATTTTCAAACCTACTTATTTGGCTTTTCACATTGCCAATAAAAAAACAATTTCATAGCACATAGAAGAAGATATCCCAATGTTGGCACTCCTTGAATCCTAACAAGACCTGTTGTGAACTATGCTTTGTGTCAGTCTTTGGACTGATAGCAGAAATGAAAAACACATACACACTTTAGTTGAAAGCAAGAAAGAAGACTGAGTTTAACAGAGAAAGAAAAGAATGAACAAGGCACACTTTATCGTGGTTCAGGGCTGAGATCCAAAACCCCTACGTCCACACTGAGTCAATCTTATTAAGCAAAACTGAATACAGGACTTTACTGAAAACTGAGATACAATCACTCTACCATTCACACCTATAGCTATTGGCTATTTATACTATTGCTAAATGTACAAAACAGATAGACTTCTATATCACAATGTGCACAAAGGGAAAGCCTAAATCAGTTACAACTGAATCATGTAACTAACTTTCAAACTGATATCACTTTCTGTTATTCAACAATATCACAGCCTAGCTTGATCTCCAATCAGTTAGCTTTACCTCATTGATGATCCACAATGCTAACATATTAACATTCTCCACCTTGGATCTTGAATCTTCAGCTAAGTTGACTTTGCCAGTCCCTTGAAGAGACTCATACCCTATAGTTTCGAACATTAATCAAATTTAAACAATGTGAAAATTTAATTCCTGAAACTACCTTGGTAAGCATGTCAGCTGGATTATCTTCACTAGCAACCTTTCTTATTTCTATCAACTTTTGACAAATTATATCTCTTATAAAATGTAGCCTTATGTCTATGTGTTTTGTTCTTTCATGAAACACTTGGTTTTTAGAAAGACAAATAGCACTTTGGCTATCACACCAAATTGTCACAAGGAGTGTTGATCCCTCAAGCTCACCGATAATGCCTTTTAACCATAAGGCTTCCTTGATAGATTCAGTTAGGGCTATATACTCTGATTCAGTGGTAGACAAGGCTACAATTGATTGTAAATTGACCTTCCAACTTACCACATTTCCATGTAGAGTAAACAAGAATCCAGTCAAAGACCTTCTTTTGTCAAGGTCTCCTGCAAAGTCTGCATCAACATAACCTGGAATGCCTTCTGAATTTTCATTCCTTTTGCCATAAACCAAACCAACAGATTGTGTTCCTCTCAAATATCGAAAAATTCACTTAATAGCAAGCCAATGCTGCTTTCCAGGATCGCCCATAAACCTGTTGACTATACTTGCTGAGTATGCTAGGTCTGATCTTGTGCAGACCATGGCATACATCAAACTTCCAGTAGCATTTGAGTAAGGGATGTTTTCCATATATTTGAATTCTTCTTCTGATTTAGGAGAATGATCAACTGAGAGTTTGAAATGAGCAGCAATAGGGGTAGATACTGGTTTAGCAGTGGACATATTGAACCTTTTGAGTAGCTTCTCCACATAGCTGGACTGAGACAAAAATAATAGGCATTCATCTATTTTTCTGGAAATCTCCATGCCTAAGATTTTCCTTGCTGCACCTAAGTCTTTCATTTCAAACTCAGAACTTAGCAATTGTTTTAACTTGCTGATTGCATCCTTATCTGCACTAGCAATTAGAATGTCATCAACATAAAGTAAAAGATAAATGAAACAGTCTGAATTAGTTTTCTTAAAGTAAACACAGCTATCATAGGAACTTCTGTTGTATCCATTTGAGATGACAAATGAGTCAAACCTCTTGTACCATTGTCTAGGTGACTGTTTGAGACCATAAAGAGACCTCTTTAATAAACAGACTTGGTGTTCCTTGCCATTTACCTCAAAACCTTCAGGTTGTTTCATGTAGATCTTTTCTTCTAATTGTCATGTAAAAATGTAGTTTTTACATCCATTTGTTTTAATTCAAGATCATGTACAGCAACAAGGGTCAAAATTATCCTAATGCTTGTGTGCTTTACCACTGGAGAAAAGATTTCATTAAAATCTACTCCTTCCCTTTGTGTGAAGCCTTTTGCCACAAGTCTAGCTTTGTATCTTCCCTTCTCGACTCCAGGAACTTCTGGTTTCCTTTTGAATATCCATTTGCATCCCACAATTCTTTGGTTGTCAGGTTTATCCACAAGTTCCCAGGTTTTGTTTTTCATGAGTGATTCAATCTCTTCAGTCATGGCTGCAATCCAATGTTCTTTGTCAATACTTGAGGTAGCTTCCTTGTAGCTAGTGGGATCAGAGTCTTTATACTCAAGTTCCACATCCAATGCATAGGCTATAAGGTCTGCATAACCATACCTTTCAGGTGCTTTTATTTGCCTTCTTGCTCTGTCTCTTACCAAATTATAGGACGTGCCTGGATCATCTGTTTGAGGAAAAGTTTCTGCAACAGGTTGAAATTATGATTCTCCCTGCAAAAAAAGATTTTTCTGCAGTGTCCTCCACCTCAAAATGCACTCTCTGATCTGGAAAAGTACACTGCTTAGGAGACATTACTTTCTCCTCATCATCTAACTTATCTTCTTCCTTAAACACAACATCTCTACTAATTATGGACTTAGGACCAGTAGGCTCAGTTAGCCATATGTTATAGCCTTTCACTCCCTCAGGATATCCAAGGTAAATCCCCTTCTTGGATCTTGGTTCTAATTTTCCTTCATTTATTTGAACATATGCAGTGCTGCCAAAGATTCTCAAATTATCATAATTTGGTGCCTTACCAGTCCATAGTTCTTCAGGTGTTTTAAAACCTATAGATGCTAATGGGCACCTATTTATTAGATAGCATGCAGTGCTGACTGCTTCCCCCCAAAATTTTTTAGGCAGCTTTGCATTAGACAACATACATCTAACCCTCTTCAAAATGGTCCTGTTCATCCTTACAGCAAGACCATTTTGTTGAGGTGTTAATCTTACTGTTCTGTGTCTCTCAATGCCACTGTTTTTACAGAAATCAGAGAATTCTTCACTAAGGTATTCCAATCCATTATCTATTCTTAACACTTTCACATGCCTTCCAGTTTGATTTTCAACTAAGGACTTCCATTTTTTAAAATGTTTGAAGGCTTGGTTCTTATGTTTAAGCAGATAAACCCATAATTTTCTTGACTTGTCATCTATGAAAGTCACAAAGTATCTACCTCCACCCAGTGAAGGTACTCTAGCAGGCCCCCATATATCAGAATGCACATAATCTACAATGTTGTTTGTAGTGTGAGTTGAATTAGGAAATTTTACACGTTTTTGTTTCCATATATGCAATGGTCACAAAAACTTAGTTTTTCAAAATTTCCTTTACCAATTAAACCCTGTCTGTGCAATTCTTGCAATCCTCTTTCACTCACATGTCCTAGCCTATAATGCCATAACTTGGTGGAGATATTAGCTGATACAGAAACTAGGCTAGCTGAGTTTAGGATAGTGTTACCTAGAAGTCTATAGAGGCCATGTTTTCTGGTGCCTTTATAGATCAACAGGTTCCCTTTTGTAACCTTCAAAACTCCACCTTCTCCTTTGAATGTGTAGCCTGCTTGATCTAGCATTCCTAGTGAGAGAATATTTCTTTTCAGGCCTGGAACATGCCTCACTTCTGTGAGCAGCTTCATAGAACCATCAGCTAATTGCACTTTTACAGTTCATGTGCCAACTACCTTGCATGCTTGGTTGTTTCCCATCAAGATATTTCCTCCATCAACTTCTTTATATGACTGAAACCATTCTTGATTAGGAGTCATATGAAATGAGCAACCCGAATCAAGAATCCACTCATCAACACAGTGATCAGTTGATACAGCAAGGACATCAGCACTTTCATACCCATCAGCAACTACTGCTACATCATTGGATTCTTGGTTTTTCTGATTCTTTCTTTTTCTCTCAGGGCACTTCCTTCTATAATGCCCATACTTATGACAGTAGTAGCAGTTTTTCTTGTATTTGGACTTTGATCTTTTATGATTCTTGCTCCTGAATTCTTTCTTGTCAGTTCTTCGTCGAGCTTGCAGCCCCTCAGCATCCCCTCCTTCTCCCTTTATATCATTGATTCTCTTTTTCAATTCTCTGGAATTAAGGTAGCTTTGACCTCTTCAAGGGTGAGTGTTTCTCTCCCAAATAGCATGGTGTCTACCAAATTCTCGAAGGATGGAGGCAGAGAGCATAGTAACATTACTGCTTGGTCCTTTTCATCAATCCTTACCTCAAGTTTTTTCAAATCAAGAATTTCCTTGGTGAATAGAGAAACATGTTCTTTGATTGATGAGCCTTCCTCCATCTTCAGCTGACGAAGTCTCTTCTTCAGCAACAACTTGTTAGTCAATGATTTGGTCATGTACAAGCTTTCAAGCTTGAGCCAAACACCTGCTACAGTGGTCTCATCTGTGACTTCCCTTAAAACCTCATCACCAAGGGAAAGAATTATGGTGCTATGAGCTTTCTTGATCAGTTCTTTCTTTTCTCTTTCTACCATGGTCACAGGAAGTTTGGACTCTCCTGCTAAGGCATCTTCTAGTCCTTGGTGGACAAGAAGAGCCTTCATCTTGATCCTCCATAGGCTGAAATCATTGTCACCATTGAACTTTTCAACATCAAACTTTGTGGTGCCCATTGCGGAATGATCCCCAATCGAATAGCTACTAATACCAATTGTTGTGAGCTATGCTTTGTGTCAGTCTTTGGACTGATAGCAGAAATGAAAACACACACACACTTTAGTTGAAAGCAAGAAAGAAGACTGAGTTTAATAGAGAAAGAAAAGAATGAACAAGGCACACTTTATCGTGGTTCAGGGCTGAGATCCAAAACCCCTACATCCACACTGAGTCAATCTTATTAAGCAAAACTGAATACAGGACTTTACTGAAAACTGAGATACAATCACTCTACCATTCACACCTATAGCTATCGCTATTTATACTATTGCTGAATGTACAAAACAGATAGACTTCTATATCACAATGTGCACAAAGGGAAAGCCAAAATCAGTTACAACTGAATCATGTAACTAACTTTCAAATTGATATCACTTTCTGTTATTCAACAATATCACAGCCTAGCTTGATCTCCAATCAGTTAGCTTTAGCTCATTGATGATCCACAATGCTAACATATTAACAAGACCTATGACGGTCTTTGTGGATACTAAATACAAAAAAGAGAGAGAGAGAGAGAGAAAGTATAATAGGACTCACATGGCGTAGCTTGCATCAACGTCGTCTTCAAGTCAAGTATCAAACCAGACCATATTAAAAAATTAGTACTACATAGACATGTACCAAAATGGAAAAAAGGGATCATGCATCAAAAGAAATCTTGTAAAGCTTCATTTTACCAAGTTGGCATCTATTGAAGTAATGCCAGTTTCATCGATCTAATGGCTTACTATAATGCACACTCTAGCTATGCTTTCTTACAGGGAGCAGCAATTTTCGGCATGGAATAGCATCATACTCTAAAATTGGATAGCTAAACCGAAATGGAAAATATGTTTTGCAATTTCAAATACAAAAAAAAAAAATTCTTCCAATATTGACAATCTATCTTTTTAAATAATAAAAAAATATTAAAAAGAGCATAAGGGGGTACTAAAAATTTATCATTAGGTGTATTCAAATAATCCATTAGTAAACTGATTATGCAATTTTTCTTAAATCCAAACCAATATTTATAAAACATAAGGCTAAGTTTTGGAGCATTGAAGGAGATAGAATGAGGTGGTTAGTAATAGAGTGATTTAGACTGGAATGGAGTGGAAAAGTAAAAGTACACAACTCCATTGTTGAAAGTTTTAACAAGAGAATGGAAGGAGATCATACTCCATATTCTAGAAGTCACAATGGTGATTAATGGAGTGAAGTGACTTACAAAGGGTACGATGTGGTTTACACTCCACTACATCTCATACCCCCTAAATTGGAGAGTATGAAAATTTGAGGGTTTGAGTGGTATAGAGTGGTTTGGTTTTTCACCCTTAGCATTCCACTCCATTACTTTAAAAAGCCTCAAATAATAGGGTAAGGTCTTTTTACCGCACTAACCATTCCACTCCATCCATTCAAGCATAGCCTAAGGTTTTGGGTCAAGATATGATGTCAAGTCCACTTATGTGATTCTTCACTTAGACCAAAATCCCAATCAGTGGAAGAAGATCTTCTAGAGTTGGCAATCACACAAATCCTAACAAGTGGTATTTGAGCCGATGGTTCAACTGAGACGATTATTGGAGAGAAGGAGGTCGTTGGTGGACCCATGTGTAGGGGATCACTTGTGTCGAAATTTTTCTTAGAAATATGGAGGCAAGGTGTAACAACTTTTTACTGTTTTAAATAACAGAAATGCATACGAATATGTTTAAATGGTTATTTGAGTTTTAGAAAATTATTTTAAATAAATGGAGTGCATCACTCAACTCTACTTGAACGTAGAAAGCTATGATTAAAATTTAGGTTTAAAAGTCAGGTGAATCCCGGCCTACGAATTTCACTGACAGTATATTACTCAGAAGACCTAATTTTAATTCATGAACGAAACACTTAAGGTTTTTATTTTATTACCTACGATTATGTATTTTTGAATTATTTCATTAAAAGTGAAATAATATACGTTTTACGGACGTTATATTCAATCGGGTAAACGACGGAGCCTATTACGGGGGTTTCGGGACTTGATAAGTGGATAAACTCGATATTTTATTAGGAATAAGTCATCCATGTGAGAGGTTTAATGTGGCTTAGGGTTATGTTAGCAATTTTTAACAGTTGCATTTTTATCCTTAAACTTTCTATTAATTGCATTTTGGTCCCTAAACTAATTTCCATGATACACTAAGTGAAGTGGGCAATTTCTTGCCATTCAAACCCATTAAGGGTTGCACCCAAAAGGCCCAATTTCATGGCCAAGGATTCATTTCCATGAAGCAAATTCTAGTCTTAAACTTTCCTATGTCTTCATTATGCCTTAAGCTATTTTCAAGTGCAAAATTAATTGGACTTGGGCTTTCTTGGCCCAAAATTGCGCAAGGCCGATGGCATTTTTGGCTTGCTCATAAATTCTAGAGGCCACTTGAAGCTCTAGCTCATTCTAACATATTCTCAACTATTTCATCATCTTCTCCATTCTTCTTTTCTCTTTAAGCTTCCATAGCTTGATTTGTGAAGCAACTTGGTGATTCCTTGCCCATTTTCAAATTCCAAGAGGTGATTCATGTTCCTCATCATCTTTAAGTTATTGTTCTTTCATTTCATTTCTTGTTTTAAAGATTATTTCATGATGTTCACCTTAGTTACTCTTAACTTTGATAAATCATAGAAAATCATAGAAAAATCCTAAAAATGTGAAACCAATTTCTATGTTCCTATTATCATCACTTCTATCATAATCCAAGAGTATGTTGAAAACCAAAATTTCCTCCCCACATTTCTTGATGAGACCGAACCCTGTGTTGAGGTGTGGAGGAAGATTTTGTTCATTTTCTATACAAATGATCTTATATACTATCCTTCTAGTATGTACTCATGTTGAATCCAAGTTGGTTTATCAAACAGAAACCTCTAACTCCATTTACTCCTCAAGGCCGAATCTAGGGTTTTGGAGGTTTAGAAGTTTTTGATCCAAACTTTGTTGATTAGTTACTAATCCATTGTCTTAAGTAATTAGGATCATTAATCCAATGACTTAGGCAATTCTATAAATTTTTAGCCACTAAACCTATGGAGGCCGTGACCTATTATAGGGAATTAGGAGATTTTCATTGTTTGATTGGTAATTATTTAATTGTGATTGATGAAGGTTTAGTAAATCGATTGTGTACGTGAGACCGGACTTCCGACAAAGTTCATTTAAACCGCTGAGAAATCTTCGAGAGGTAAGAGGGGATTGCCTGAGGGATTTATTCGATGGCTACGTGCCAATTGTGTTGTCTGTAATTATTTGTTGGTGGTTGTTTAAGTTGTTTAAGTTGTGTTATTTTTATCTGTGATGCTTTATCTGCTTATAATTGGTTATCTGCGGTTATTTATTTTAATGCTGTGATGCATCATCTGCCTGGAAATGTTACTGTGATATTGTTGTGGATGTTGTTTGAGAAGCCTGACAGTGGTCAGTACCCAATCAATTAATAAGATAAAAGCTTTGAAAAGCTTCGTAAATTATATTCAATGTTTTAACGGTAAAATATTGGAATATAATATTAATGGAAAATATTTATTTGGGAAAAATAAGGAGTTTTGGAAAATATCATTATTTTAATGATTTTATCGCTGTAAGAGTGAATTATGAGTCACAGTGAGGGCGTAACCATGAAATTATTTTTGTACTGCTGATTTTTACGTAGGAAATTCCGGAATATTATAAAAAGTTATTTTATGAAATTAATTTTAAAAAATAACTTAATTATGATTTTAGAAAATTATTTAAGTGGAAAAAGCTAATATTTGGCTTAAATGGCTTTTAAAATGCTAATTGACGGCAATTTGGAAAAATACCGATGGCAAGCAATCCTAAAGCGGTAGTACGTGTTTTAAACAACTTTGAGCCTCAAGTGACCATCTTTTCTAAAAAGTTAAATTTTAACTGATGATTTTATTTCCCATTTGAAATGATTTTCCAAAATCAAGTTGAACTCAACTGTGTTAAAAGTGGTTTTGAACTTAGTAACCGAGACGTCGGGGTACTAAGGTTCGTGTTGTGTTATGGACTTGGTGTCCTCTGGACTTTGAGGTCCTGTAGACTTGCTGTCTACTGTAGACTTGGTGTCTACTGTGTTAAAAACATTTAAGATGTTTTCTATTACCACGAACCTATGGCTGGTGCATCAGTCTAGGGGTGTCGTGATTGAGCACTCGAACTTTGAGGTCCTGTGTTATTAATTAAAGTTTTAAAGATGTTTAAAACTATGATTAGTCGTAAGCCATTTTGAGCTTCGGCAAAGGGAGATTGAACACAAAGAAAAGTGTCAAGAACAAAGTGTTTTGTTGCATGCATTTGGCAGACGTGCCCACGGTTTATGTGTGAGTACCTTGCGGAGTCAGGTATCTCATGCTACGATTTTCTTCATTGTGCCTGGGTGGACAATGAAACCCCATTTACGGTTTTATCACTGTGCCTTGGGTTTGGACAGTGTGCAATGGGTTTTGGCTGTGTGCCTATGGCTGCGTGCCTTTTTGCCTTGTGTGGCAATCGAGCCTGATCAACTCACTCCAGTTGGGATATCTCATGAGATTAAGTGCGAAGTTAGACGATGCGTTGAAGTGTTCATGCATAGTTTTTCAAATGATGACGTGTGGGGTGTGAAACACATTGATAAACTATTAGCTTGATATGAATGCTTATGTTGCTATAACATGTATATTTGTATGTGTTATCTGTGGTGTCATGCATGTAGTTGTCGAGTTAAATCCATATATTGGTTTCTCACTCTTGCATGTTTTACTTGTGGTTTCTCTACTTGTGCATATACATTTACGTCTGAGATTAGATGGACCCGGGTATGCCTCTAGCACATTCGAGGCTGCGCTCGATCATGTTTGATCGCGCACATCATGGTGGTGCTTGGGAGATAAACCCTGGGGCACTCAACGCCACCTATTTCGGCCCTAGTAGAGAGGTTGTCGGCACGGTAGAGGCAGGACCACAACGGAGGATGCATGTTGTGGAGACTGCCGAGGTATCTATACCTCCAGTATGGCTTTACCTATAGTTCTTGGCCGAGCACGGGTTACTTGTCGTTCCACCTCAGCCGATTCAGCCTCTTCAGATAGTAGAACCAGCAGTACCTCTTGTTGAGGTGGCAGAGGATCCTGAGATCGAGGAGGACGCCGATGAGTACTTTGAGGATGATCCTGAGTTTCACTCTCCTGCCGTTGATGATGACAACTCTTCAGACGAGGATGCGGAAGCAGAGGTATCTTCACCAGATACACCTGCTGGGGGTGGGGGTGATCATCATGATCTCCCCAATGGTTTTCATTAGCTTGACAGCTATAGGTATAGTCTTGGGGTAGCGAGTCTTGTCAGTTTTTGATCTGGCTACTGAGAGCCATGAGTTTTTGTATGGTTCTAGACTGCTCGTTCCTTGATGTGTATATGTCTTTATTTTCTTTGGTTAGTTTGATGGAGAACAGCCTATACTTATGAGGGCTCTTTTGTAATCTCCTATTAGTGATGTAGTATGTATTTAACTGATGACACATATACGTATAGATATGTTTGTTTATGTCATGGATGTTTTTTTTAAAAAAATTTATCACCATTTTCACGATAAAACGTTTACTTTAAAGTTTATTTTCCGAAAGTAACCAGCGATTAATAATTTTATTTTTCACTTTTGGGTAACTATGTGATGACCCTAGAAGGGGTGTCGCATTTGTGGTATCAGAGCTGGTCGAGTCTTTCGAGAATGTTGGGAAATGGGTCTGTTGTGTAGACATTGTGTTTTCTCTGAAGTAAGACTTGTTTGAATTACTTCTTAGAAGTAATGTGCTTTAATACCTAAGTACATATTTCATTTTTTGGTTGTGGTCTAACTGATTGTGTCTTGTAGGCCAGTTATGGAACTAGAACCAGAAGGTGGACGTGGACGGGGACGTGGACGTGGACGCGGACGCGGCCGTGGAAGAGGCCGTAGAGGTGGTCGTGTTGGCCATCGTGGTAACGTGAACGAAGAGTATGAAGAAGGAGTAGATTATGCGGCTCAGGCAATGGAAAACGTGGCAGCTGCGATTGCAAATCAAACTGCATCTATGAAGGCCCAGGATCTGCAAGCTGCGAAGGGCAAGGCTCTGATTGCGTTTTGAAGCCAAAATCCTTCACATTTTGGTGTGGATGCTGATCATGAGAAAGCTGATTTATGGATTCAAGAACTGGAGAAGATCTTTGAGTTGGTGGCCACTCCGGCTGAAGTTAGGGTTACCTATGCTGTTTTCCTACTGATAGGAGATGCGGAGTACTGGTGGAGGGGTGCTCGACAGCTGCTGGAAGCTGATCATCAAGGAATTACTAGGGATGTGTTTAAGACCGCATTCCTGAACAAGTATAAGTATTTTCTGGAAAGTGTTCGGATTGAGAAAGAACAAGAATTTCTGCAACTATACCAGAGAGATTTGAATGTGGGGGAGTATGCGGCGAGGTTTGAATCACTTACCAAATACTTCTGTTTCTTTCAAGCCCAACCAAATGAAAGCTAGAAGTGTGAAAGGTTTGAGGCCAGACTGCGATTTGAGATTAAGGAGTCTGTTTTACCTCTGCAACTCCGTAATTTTCAAGCTTTAGTTGAGATGAGTTGTAAGATAGAACAAATGAGGAAGGGAAAAGATAATAGGGGGAACGTTGGTGGACCCTCTCGCTCCAATAACCAAAGTCAGAATTGGAAAGGGAAACAGAATTAGAAGAAACCTTATTCCCGTCCATCGGGAAATAACCAGAATCGACAACAGTATCGTTCGAATTTTGCTGCAACCAGGGGTGGAGGCCAAAAGAATCAAAATCAAGGCCAAGTCAGAAGGTGTTATAACTGTGGAGATACCAGACATATGATGGATACCTGTCCTATGAGGGGAACTAGATGTTTCAAATGTGATCAAGTGGGGCATTTGGCGAAGGATTGCAATGCATCGAAGCGTGAACCGGCTGTCAATAACACTAGAACAAATAAACCGACGGCTAAGGGAAGAGTTTACACTATGAGTGGAGCTGAGGCTTCAAACTCTGATGATCTCATACAAGGTAAGTGTGACATAAACGGTAATCTTTTAACTGTACATTCTGATTCGGGTGCGACACATTCTTTTATCTCGATGGATTGTGTGAAACTGCTGAAATTGCCTGTTTCTACTTTGTCGTGTGATCTTATTGTTTCAACTCCTACTACTAAGCCAGTTTTAGTCACTTCGATTTGCTTGAATTGTCCTATCATTATTCAAGATAAACATTTTCTTGTTAACCTGATCTGTTTGCCTTTAATACAGTTAGATGTAATTTTAGGCATGGATTGGTTGTCTTCCAACCATATCTTAATAGACTGTGCACATAAAACTTTAGTTTTTCCTACGAATGAGATTTCCGGATTTTAACTGCTAATCAAGTAAATGCTTCTTTAAAAGAGGGAGCGCAAGGATACATGTTATTATTTTCCTTAGACGTTAAGAGCGAGTTAGACTTGCAGTGTATACCCATTGTCAACGAGTTTCTGGAAGTTTTTCCTGAAGATGTACCTGGACTACCACCTGTTCGGGAGATTGAGTTCGCGATTGATCTGGTTTGAGGCACTAGACCAATATCTGCGACACCCTACCTTGGGCCGTCACATAGTAACCCGTTGCGGAAATAAAATTCAATTATGCCGGTTGCTTTCAGAAAATAACGTTTTCTAATATTCCACGTAATACCAAAAATGGTGATAAATTTTTTTTTTCCTTTCCTTAACCTGTTAACTTGACAACATCTAACAACATAAGTAACACACCATATATACATATCTATATGCATCATCGTTTTATAAAAGTTATCAACTATATAGGGCCTTTATCAGAACGGCCATTCTCCAAACTAAGAAAGTAAATAAAAACATAAGGACACATAGTGAAACGTCTAGGCCATATACAAAAATCATGGCTCTCAGTAGCCAGAAAGATCGATGGAATCACTACCCCAAAAATGAAACTACCTACAGCTGGTCACAGACTAATGGTACCCATTGGGAAGACCAGGGTCTATCCCACTCCCTACCGACGAGTCAGATGATGACACAACAACACCCTCATCAGGTGAATCGTCATCATCATCCAAAGGAATGTACTCGGGTACATCCTCCACAAACTCCTCTGGATCCTCCTCGGGATCAATGAGCATCTCCTCTGGGTCCTCTATAATCTCCTCCTGAGCTGGCTCAGGTGCTGCCTCAGATACGGGCTGAGCCTCTATCTGTCCATGATCAACCAAGTGCTGTGCAAGTAGCCATAGAGGTGGTAGAGATACCTCAACCGTCTCCATCGACCGATGCTCTCTCTGGGGCCCCATCTCGAGTGTACCCTCTACTGTATGTATATGCCCGGTATAGCGAAATACATGGGCTCCCGGGTGGATCACCCACGTATTGATGTTATCGGCGTCCTCAAAATGAAGGCTCCGAAACCCCGTGTGGGCTAACGGTATGGCCGGATCCATCTAAACTCAGATAATAACAATACCCATACAGAGAGAAGAGAAACAATAAAACAGGCAAGGGTGAGAACCTATCATCTGGATTTTAAAACGACAACCACATATACAACTCGCAATTACCACTTAACATGAGTATTCAAAGATAAACATTCGAAGATAAACAATATATATATTTATCACAGGGTTTCATACCCGACAGTCGTAACCGTTTTTAAAACCATGACACTTCAATATCATCAACTAACTTTGAGACTTAATCTCCGGAGCTCCCACCATCAAGTAAATGAGCTGATCAGGCTCCAATTACCAAATAAGGCAGAATCAATGCCAGAGATGGCAAAGTTCAAATAACCATTCCACAGTCCAAAACGAGGCAAAGTGGTGACTACGTATAGCACATGGTTTTCTTGGTCATATATCCATCAAGGCACAGTGATGCAAACTGCATGAATACTTGTCATCAAGCATTCAAGTCCTATGCAAAGGCATGTCTGCCCTGTAATGCATGAAAAACGTTTTGTTCTCGTTGTTTTCTTTGTGTTCAATCTTTGGTTGTCGGAGCTAAAAGTCTCACGACCAAAACAACATTTTAAACTTTCAAGTTTAATTCCTCTTTCAAACCTCTTTCAAACCATAATTGACTCTAAGTCAAAAGTGTGCAAATCACGAAATCTAGACCGATGCACCAGTCGTAGATACGTAGATTTTAGTGCACAAAACCTGAAACACCTCTTATAGGACATTTAGTCCACAACTTCAACCTCTTAGAACTCTAGACCCGACGTCTCGGTTACTAGGCTCGTTCAAACCATTTTTGTTTTGTGAAATACAAAACCAACGTTTCCTCAACTTATCTAAGTTGATGGAAATAACGCATTGTTAATTAAAAATTGATAATTTAAACTTGAAAACCTCATTTGAGACAAATTCTCAGTATTACACGGTATTACCCGTTTTAAGACCACTTTCACAAATATTGACGGAATTGTCCGTCGTTTGCCGTTTAAAACGCATATAGGTCAAAATAGGACCCTTTGTCGTAAAATAATTTTTCCAACACTGTAATAAAATATTTTCGAAACTTTTTCATTTAAAACATTATTTTCTAATATTTAGAATTTCCTTATGTGAAAATTAGCAGTGCTAAAATATTTCACGATTACGTCCGCTATATAACTCATAAAACGTTCTTTCGCTGTTAAATAATTAAAATAATATTTTTTTCCACTTTCTCCCATTTTTTATCAAATAAATAACGAAGTAATATTATATTACTATCTCTTTTGAATTAAACTCATTAATTCATAAAAAAAAGCTTTTAACTACTTTTAACCCGTGTTTAATTAAGCTCTGACCACTGTCAGGCTTTCCAATCCCCAATCCACATCAAATACATACATCATGTCAATAATATATCAAGTAATAATTAAAGACATGCCATAACATAAAACAAATAATTAAATGCAGATAATTAAACAATTAACAGCAGATAATTAATAAACGAATAATGCTAACTACGTAAGAATTACATACACCAGATAATTAATACAAACACAAAACCCCCTAAGGTAATCCCCTTACCTTAAAGCACGGTGTCTCTGAAAACAGTTCGTCGGAAATCCAAACAACGCTAACGACGCGCGTATACGACAACTTAGCTTATCCTTCATTAAATACAACAATCAATTAACAAACAAACAACTTAATCAAACCTAAAAGTCTACATGTTGGTTTCGGCCTAGGGCTGGTTTTGGAGATAAAAATTTCTAAAATTTTTAAACTCTTGGATTAATAACCTATATTCACTTAAAACCTTAAATCAATGATCATGGCATAAGAATAAAAATTAAATCCTCCAAACCCTCAACAAATGAGTTTCGGCCATGACCATGAAAATGGTTTAGAGACCCTAATTTAACTCAAACAACATAGATCCAATACCTATACAATTTATAAGATTGAATCATGTAAGAAAAATGAACAAAAGTTTCCCCCCTCCAAAACCCTAGGTTCGGCCTCATGGGGTTCATAGGGTTCGAAATTTTTGCTTCATGCAAGCTTCTAGATCTAGAATATAGAGATGATAATAGGATTATAGAAATTGGTTTCATCTCATTTGGACTTTCCTGTGATTTTCTATGAATTTTTGAAGTTAGGAACCCTAAAATGTATCATATGGAAAAAGACTTCAAAATGAAAACTTCAATGAAGAACATGATGCTAAATAAGGATGATGAGAATGGATTACCTCTTGGAATCAAGAAAATGGCAAGAAATCAACACCTTCTTTCACAAATTGAGCCTTGGTAACTTAAGAACTTTAATGGTGAATTGGGCGTTGTCTAGAATGCTCCATTATGGAGTTGGAGGATCGGTCCTCCATTCTTCTCTACCGTTGATTTATTATTTAAAAAAAGGAACGATTCAGATTTATCTAAATATTTTACCTGAAACTTGTTTGGGCATATAGTTTTTTTCATTATCTTCCTCCCTACCATCACCTGCTATCAGCCAATACCCGTGGCCGCCGGCCCGCCGCCCCAACCATCGCTGGCCACTACCCATGGCCGCCACCCCAACAATGCCGCCACCACCCCTACCGTCGTTGGTTGTGTTATTTGTAACATCCCTGGCTGCTCTATGGATTGACGACTGACCCCACAGACCAACTCGGGTCTTTTCAGCGTGCTTTGTCCTCACTCACACCCTTCGTGGGAAAACTTCCCAGGAGGTCACCCATCCCAGAATTGCTCCAAGTCAAGCACGCTTAACCGTGGAGTTCTTAAGTGATGGGCTACCAAAAAGAAGATGCATCTTGTTAGTATAGGTAGTACCAATCAATTCATATAACCCTTCCTTAACTGTATAGTCCCATACCTACACAGTCTCAGAATCCCTCTCATTCGGGTGTGTAATCGGTTCATTCATGTGTCCCTCCGCCTAGAAGCCTGCCAGGAGCCGCTCCTTGTACGTGCCTTCTTGCACCGGCGACCACTCCCCGCCCTCGTCGGCACCCGGGTGTTACATGCCCACCAGCTTCCGCTTGGTTCGTCCCCGAACCACACCGTACTGGGAGAGGTATCGTTCTGATACCATTTGTAACATCCCTGGCTGCTCTATGGATTGACGACTGACCCCACAGACCAACTCGGGTCTTTTCAGCGTGCTTTGTCCTCACTCACACGCTTCCTGGGAAAACTTCCCAGGAGGTCACCCATCCCAGAATTGCTCCAAGTCAAGCACGCTTAACTGTGGAGTTCTTAAGTGATGGGCTACCGAAAAGAAGATGCATCTTGTTAGTATAGGTAGTACCAATCAATTCATATAACCCTTCCTTAACTGTATAGTCCCATACCTACACAGTCTCAGAATCTCTCTCATTCGGGTGTGTAATCGGTTCATTCATGTGTCCCTCCGCCTAGAAGCCTGCCAGGAGCCGCTCCTTGTACGTGCCTTCTTGCACCGGCCACCACTCCCCGCCCTCGTCGGCACCCGGGTGTTACATTATTATTCTTTGCTACTGGTTTCCACCACCACCACCATCAAAACCTGCTCACTGATAGAGACCATGGTTGCAAAACAAACTTGGCCTTCCACCACCACTCTCACTTCCTTCGTTAGATTAACCACCACCATGGCCAGAACCAAACATTCACATCGCTGGGATTCGCTGCCATAGATTCCAAAACCAATTGCATCAAGTGAAAAAGAATTCAACAAATCTTCAATTCCAGAAAACAAATCACAGGCCAGAATCAAATTTTAAACAAAAATTGGGTCTATTAAAAAGAACAAAAGGAACTGATTGAAAAAGAATCACAGAAGAAGAGTGAGGATTTCACACAGAGGTGCTACGCCTCCCGCCGCCATGTCAGTGTTCATCCACGATGCTTCTTCCCCACCGGCGAATCCCACTTTCACCACCGGATAGCCCACCCGGAGATGAGTTTCCGGATGCCAGACAACAAGATGGACCTGTCGGCGTTGGATCAATTCAACGGCGGATCTCCCACGGCTAGCTTGGAGGAGATCGAATCCGAGGAGGCGAGGACGACCTGTTGTCCACCTACATCGACGGCGAAAACCTCAGAGGAATGACGACCGGGTCGGGTTGTACTGGAAACGAGTCAGTTCAGGGGTCACGGGAACAACGACGAGTCGACGACCAACTCTTCTCCAATGATTATTTGTTTATTTTTTAATTGAAAAAAAAGGATAACCGAATGACTGGTTGTAACCAGTAACGAAGAGTGGAGGATGGATACTCAACATCAACGTTGGAGTATCATAGAATCCGCCGGTGAAATGACAAAGTTTTGATGTAGGTGATGACTCTAGCTATTTATAGAAGTGGAGATGGACTCCTTGGATGCCTTGGGCCGTGGAGAATGGGAGAGAAATGGGTCCACTCATAAATTTTCAAGGGCAAAATGGTAAACTCACCTTATGGCAAACTTGAAGTTAAAACCAACCTAAAGGGTATTTTGGTCTTTTCCTCCTAAATGTAATCATGATTATGAGTAGTCACCCTATGACTCACCCCATGTGACTCACCATGATTAGACAAGTCCTTTATCCGTTAACGGGTCCCGTAAATCCCGTATTCAGCTCCGTTGTTCACCCGATTGAATATAACGCCCGGATATTATATATTATTTCACTTTTTAGTGAAAAATTTCAAAATTTCCCAAGTTGTTGGAAATTAAAAATAAAACCTAACCATTTCGTTCACGAGTCAAAATTAGGCCATTTGAGCAGTAAAATCCTTACTGTCAATAAAACGCAGACCGGGTTTCGTCTTGATATTTGACCCAAAATTTAATCGTAGCTTTCTATGGTAAATTATAATATGGATATGATCTTGGTTTATCCAAAATCATTTTCAAGTTTAAAATTAAAATTCTAAACGTTTCTATTTATTTTACTGATATAAAAACAGTAAACAGCGAAAAATTGGGTGTTACAATACTACCCCACTAAAAAGAATTTCGTCCTCGAAATTACGTACCTGTGAAAAGTTCAGGGTATTGTAATCTCATCTTGTCTTCTACCTCCCAAGTTGCTTCTCCAGTTGTATTATCCCAAATAACCTTGACTAAGGGAATTTGTTTACCCCTGAGCTGCTTAATCATCTTGTCCGCGATTCGTATAGGCGTAGTCTCATAAGACAAGTTTTCTTTTAATTGTACTACATCGGGTTCGATTACGTGAGATGGATCAGGAATATATTTCCTTAGTTGTGAAACATGAAAAACATCATGAATATTGGAAAGAAATGGGGGTAAAGCAATTTTGTAAGCTACTGGACCTACCCGACAAAGAATTTGGTAAGGTCCAATGAATTTAGGCGTGAGTTTTCTGGATTTAATTACCCTGCCAACCCCAGTCGTTGGCGTGACTCTAAAAAACACATAATCGCCTTCCTCAAACTCAAGAAGACGTCGCCTTTTGTCTGCATAACTTTTCTGTCTACTTTGAGTTGTCCGCATTTTCTCCTGAATCATCTTTACCCTTTCTGTTGTCTGTTGCACGATATCTGGTCCTATCAGTAGACTTCCACCATCTTGGTACCAACATAAAGGTGTTCTGCATCGTCGACCATATAAAGCTTCGTAAGGTGCCATTCCTATGCTTGAGTGGAAACTGTTGTTGTAGGTGAATTCTATCAACGGTATAAATTCATCCCAACTTCCAGTATGTTCCAACACGCACGCTCTCAACAAGTCCTCCAGTGACTGGATTGTCCTCTCTGATTGTCCATCTGTTTGTGGATGATAAGCCGAACTCAATCTGAGTTTCGTTCCCAGCGACTCTTGTAAAATTTGCTAAAATCTTGATGTAAACCTCGAATCACGATCCGAAATTATACTCGAAGGTACACCATGTAATCTGACAATTTCTCCTTTGTATAACTGAGTCAATCTTTCCATTGAATACTTTATATTGATGGGCAAAAAGTGAGCCGACTTGGTCAGTTGATCAATTTTTGCTTCATGCAAGCTTCTAGATCTAGAATATAGAGATGATAATAGGATTATAGAAATTGGTTTCATCTCATTTGGACTTTCCTATGATTTTCTATGAATTTTTGAAGTTAGGAACCCTAAAATGCATCATATGGAAAAAGACTTCAAAATGAAAAATTCAATGAAGAACATGATGCTAAATAAGGATGATGAGAATGGATTAGCTCTTGGAATCAAGAAAATGGCAAGAAATCAACACCTTCTTTCACAAATTGAGCCTAGGTAACTTAAGAACTTTAATGGTGAAAATGACAAAGTTTTGATGTAGGTGATGACTCTAGCTATTTATAGAAGTGGAGATGGACTCCTTGGCTGCCTTGGGCCATGGAGAATGGGAGAGAAATGGGTCCACTCATAAATTTTCAAGGGCAAAATGGTAAACTCACCTTATGGCAAACTTGAAGTTAAAACCAACCTAAAGGGTATTTTGGTCTTTTCCTCCCAAATGTAATCATGATTATGAGTAGTCACCCTATGACTCACCCCATGTGACTCACCATGATTAGACAAGTCCTTTATCCGTTAACGGGTCCCGCAAATCCCGTATTCAGCTCCGTTGTTCACCCGATTGAATATAACGCCCGGATATTATATATTATTTCACTTTTTAGTGAAAAATTTCAAAATTTCCAAAGTTGTTGGAAATTAAAAATGAAACCTAACCATTTCATTCACGAGTCAAAATTAGGCCATTTGAGCAGTAAAATCCTTACTGTCAATAAAACACAGACCGGGTTTCGTCTGAATTTTTGACCCAAAATTTAATCGTAGCTTTCTACGGTAAATTATAATATGGATATAATCTTGGTTTATCCAAAATCATTTTCTAAGTTTAAAATTAAAATTCTAAACGTTTCTATTTATTTTACTGATATAAAAACAGTAAACAGCGAAAAACTGGGTGTTACAATATCCATAGCACCATATCAAATGTCACCATCAGAACTTGAGGACTTAAAAGGACAACTAGTGGAACTGATGAGGAAGGAATTCATTAGACCCAGTGTATCCCCGTGGGGAGCTCCAGTTTTGTTGGTGAAAAAGAAAGACGGAACTTCTCGTTTATGCGTATATTTTTGTTAGTTGAACAAAGTGACGGTTAAAAATAAGTATCCGCTTCCAAGAATAGATGATTTAATGGATCAGTTACGTGGAGCAACCGTTTTCTCGAAGATCAATTTACGGTCGGGCTATCATCAGATTCACGTAAAGGCGGGGAATGTTCCTAAAACAGCGTTTCGAACATGCTACGGGCATTACGAGTACCTTGTGATGCCATTTGGAGTTACGAATGCTCCTGTGATATTCATGGACTACATGAATAGGATTTTTCGTCCTTACTTAGATCAGTTTGTCATTGTTTTTATAGATGACATTCTAATCTATTCTCCCAATAACGAAAAACATGCTGAACATCTCAGTGTGGTTCTCCAAATTTTAAAGGATAAAAAGTTTTATGCGAAACCTGAAAAGTGTGAATTTTAGTTAGTCCAAGTTCAATTTTTAGGACATGTCATATAAAGTGAAGGGATTGTTGTAGATCCCTCGAAAGTTGAAGCTGTTTTACAATGGGAAAGGCCCGAGACTGTAACCGAGATTCGTAGTTTCGTGGGTTTAGCGGGATACTATAGGAGATTCATTGAAGGATTTTCCAAAATAGTAGGACCCCTTACCTAATTAACTCGAAAAGATCAAGCGTTCATATGGATAGAAGCATATGAAGGAAGTTTTCAAGAATTAAAGAGGAGGTTGACCACTTCACCTATGTTGGTACTACCTGATCCTAATGAACCTTTTGAGGTTTATTGTGATGCTTCACATCAAGGGTTAGGATGGTTACTAATGCAAGACCGAAAAGTTGTAGCTTATGCTTCAAGACAGTTGAAGATTCATGAAAGGAATTATCCTACACATGACTTGGAGTTAGCAGCAGTGGTATTCGCGTTAAAAATCTGGAGACATTATTTGTATGGAGCAACTTTTAATGTTTTCAGTGACCATAAAAGTTTGAAATACCTGTTCGATCAAAAGGAACTTAACATAAGGCAGAGACGTTGGTTGGAATTTCTAAAGGATTATGATTTCCAACTACAGTATCACCTTGGAAAAGCAAACGTAGTAGCCGATGCCTTGAGTAGGAAATCAATGCATATATCGGTAATGATGGTTAAAGAGCAAGAGTTGTTGGAAGAATTCTGAGATATACGATTGACAATTAAGACGTTGCCAGGAAAATTATGTTTAGGTATGATTACTGTTTCAAATGGACTGATGGAACAAATTAAAGAGAAGCAAGAAAGTGATCAGTACTTACGAGGAGAAAGAGAATTAGTGCGACAAGGAGCGGTGTCAGAATTTAAAGAAGGAACTGATGGAATTTTAAGATTCGGTGAAAGGATTTGTGTACCGAACGATGTCGAACTTAGAAAGTTGATTCTTGAAGAAGCTCATAAAAGTAAGTTAAGTTTACATCCGGGAGCTACTAAGATGTACCAAGATCTCAAGAAATTGTATTGGTGGTACGGTATGAAGAGAGACGTAATGAAGTATGTGGCTGCATGTTTAACTTGTCAAAAGGTTAAAGTGGAACATCAAAGACCAGCAGGAATGCTACAATCCTTAGACATTCCAGAATGGAAATGGGATGGTATTGCGATGGATTTCATGTCAAGTTTGCCAAAGACTCGGAAAGGGTATGACGCTATATGGGTAATAATTGATCGATTGACCAAGTCAGCTCACTTTTTGCCAATTAATATGAAATACCCACTGGAACGATTAACTCAGTTATACATCGATGAAATTGTTAGATTACATGGAGTACCTTTGAGTATTATCTCAGATCGTGATTCGAGATTTATGTCAAGGTTTTGGCAAAGTCTGCAAGATTCATTAGGAACGAAACTCAGATTGAGTTCGGCTTATCATCCTCAAACAGATGGACAATCAGAGAGGACGATACAGTCACTTGAAGATTTGTTGAGAGCTTGTGTGCTGGAAAATGCTGGAAGTTGGGATGAATATCTATCATTGATAGAATTCACTTACAATAATAGTTTTCACTCGAGCATAGGAATGGCGCCCTATGAAGCTTTTTATGGTCGACGGTGCAGAACGCCTTTATGTTGGTACCAAGATGGTGAAATCGTTATGATAGGACCAGCTATCGTGCAACAAACGACGGAAAAGGTGAAAATGATTTAGGAGAAAATGCGAACGACTCAGAGTCGACAGAAAAGTTATGCTGACAATTGACGACGACCTCTTGAGTTTGAGGAAGGCGAGCATGTGTTTTTGAGAGTCATGCCAACGACTGGGATTGGCAGGGTAATTAAATCCAGAAAACTCACTCCTAAATTCATTAGGCCTTACCAAATTCTTCGTCGTGTAGGTCCAGTAGCCTATAAAATTTCTTTACCACCTTTTCTTTCCAATCTTCATGATGTTTTTCATGTTTCACAATTAAGGAAGTATATTCTTGATCTATCTCACGTAATTGAACCCGATTTAGTACAACTGAAAGAAAACTTGTCTTTATGAGATTTTACCTGTACGAATCGCGGATAAGACGATAAAGCAACTCGGGGGTAAACAAATTTCCTTGGTCAAGGTTATTTAGGATGATGTGATTGGAGAAGCAACGTGGGAAGTGGAAGACAAAATGAAGTTACCGTATCCTGATTTGTTAGGTACATAATTTCGAGGACGAAATTCTTTTTTTAGTGGGGTAGTAATGTAACACCCTGCTTTTTACTGTTTTAAATAACAGAAATGCATACGAATATGTTTAAATGGTTATTTGAGTTTTATAAAATTATTTTAAATAAACGGAGTTCATCACTCAACTCTACTTGAACGTAGAAAACTATGATTAAAATTTAGGCTGAAAAGTCAGGCGAATCCCGGCCTGCGAATTTCACTGACAGTATATTTATACTGATCAGAAGACCTAATTTTAATTCATGAACGAAACAATGTGCCTAATGAATTTAGGGACCAAAATGCAATTTAGAGAAAGTGTAAGGATCAAAATGCAATTAACCTAAAAATTGTCATCGTAACCATGTGCCTCATTAATGACTTCACATGGATGACTCACTCTTGAGTAACATGAGCTTTATCCATTTGTCGAGTCCTGAAAATCCCGTATTCAGCTCCGTTGTTCACTTGATTCAATATGACGCCCGGATAAAATATAATATTTCACTTTTTAGTCAAATATTTCAAAATAACCAAAAACGTTTGAAATTAAATAAAAACCTGAAGTTTTTCGTTCACGAGTTAAAATTAGGTTTTCTGAGTAGTATAAATATGCTGTCAGTGAAATTCACAAACCGGGTTTCGCCTGACTTTTCAACCTAAATTTTTATCGTTACTCTCTACCGTTAAGTAGAGTGTAAATAAGGTTTCGGTTTAATTAAATAAATTTTTTAAGTCTCAGATAAAAATATAAACATATTTATATAAATTTCTGATATTAGAAAACAGAAAAACTCGGGGTGTTACACTAGATGCATGCAATTCCTCCATCGACCTCTAAGCCTCCAAGGAACCAAAGGATAGGATTTGAAAGCAGCAATAACTAAAGAAGAGTCACATTCTATCCAAATATTACTCCATCTTTTTTTGTAAGCTTCCTCAATTGCTAGAATGACAACATTTAATTCAGCACTAAAAGCAGTAGTGATGCCAATATAGTAAGAGAAACACCCAAGGGAGTCACCATTTGAATTTCTGAAAATACCACCACAACCAGCATGGCCTGGAGAGCCTTTTGCAGCCCCGTCAGTATTACATTTTAGCCAACCAAAGGAAGGAGGAAGCCAATCAACTTGCCTAATAGAAGGAGCCTTAGGGGCACTAGTAGGCACATCAAACTCTTTCAGGACTTGAAACTCAGCAATTGAAGAATGCATATGGCCCTTTGAACTTGATCCAGCTAGAGAGGTATATGATTTAATTAAAAAACATGCAGATCTCCAACTAACAGAAACATTATTAAATCTGATTTGGTTTTTGCTATACCAAATTGACCAAATAGTATTAAGCATAGTGGCTAGATAGACATCTCTTAATTGAGAGCTGTAATTAGAATCACAAATTTTCAAAATGTTGACAGGAGAAGAATAGTTGATTGAGCAGTTCAGTTTACCTTGTAACCACAACCATAGTTGGACAGCAAACTGACAGTCAAAAAATAGATGAAAGGTGGTTTCTTTGTGAGCACCACACAAGCTGCACATTGAGACAGTCACACAGCCCATTGATTTCAGGTTATCATCTGTAGTTAATCTGTTATGAATTAACCTCCATGCTAGGAAAGACCTTGAAGGTGGAATGCTTGCAGACCAAATCAATTTGCCCTAAGTATTACACTGACCATGCGGCTGACAGAAGAGGAAGGCATCCTTAAAGCACAACTGACCTATTTCAGATCCCATCCATACTGGTTGATGACAGTCATAAAAAAAGGGAATTTGATGCTTGTTGATCCTACTCATCAGAGCTGGAAATTTATCAATTAGAACCTGAGGGAGGCACCACTGACCATTACTGATGACATCACTAACAGGAGCATTAAGGAGATCTGAAACAGAAGTGGGAATGCTCATCAGGTCTGCCAATGGCTGATCCAACCACCTATCCTTCCAGAAGTTTATATTTCTGCCATCCCCAAGAATCCAAGCTGTATGATCCTTGATCAAAGAGAAATGAGACTTAATAGATGGAATTATAGAAGATCTTACATGGTATCTAATTGGAACTCCCTTCTGTACTTGGGTGAAAGTTATCCTTGAATCTGCAAAATAGTCCTTTGCTATTAATGGAAGATCTGTTGGTTATATTTCTTGTAAAAGAGGGGGTGAGGCATGTTGATCCTCTCTCACCTCTTTTTTTTTTTTGCCTTGCTGAGGATGTGTTGAGTGGAGGGATCTCTTATCTTATTGATGCTAATCTCCTGGCTCCAATCTGGTCCTAGAGAATATCAAGTTCCAAGTCACATTCTCTATGCTGATGATATTCTAGTGTTTTGCAAAGGAACAAAGAAAAAATTAAGAGTTTTAATGAACTTCTTTAAAGAATATGGTGAGATTTCTGGTTAATACCTTGGCCTAGAAAAGTGTAAGTTCTATTCTGGTGCCTTAACTCCTAGCAGGTCAGCAGCAATCAGTCATATCCTTGGCTTTGGCCCTGGTAGTCTTCCTTTTACCTACCTTGGCATTCCTATATTCAAAGGTAAACCAAAAACTGTGCACTTAAAGCCAATTGCAGACATAATTAGAGCCAAGCTGTCTTCTTGGAAGGGTTCTTTGCTCTCCATCTTGGCTAGGGTCCAACTAGTTAACTCTATAATCACTGGAATGCTGTCCTATAGCTTCCTTGTTTATCAATGGCCTGCTGCTTTGCTCAAAGCTGTGGATGGTTAGATCATAAGTTTTGTGTGGTCAGGTGATGTGGATTCAACGAAAATAGTTACTGTGGCTTGGAAAACAGTTTGTTCCTCTACCTGTGATGGAGGCCTTGGCTTGAGACACATGTCAAAATGTTAGTGTAAAAATTGTTACACTGACCGTGCATACTACTTAAATCCTATAATAGGGTCTAATAATAATATTTTACAAATTAAAATATAAGATAGTTTATAAATTTTGCATGTAATATATTTAGACAATTTATTTTAAGGGTGTCACACATAATTTTTTTATATAAAAAAATTAACGAAAAAAAATTTGGGGGAGCCGTGGTTCTCCCTTGCTCCTTCAAAGGACTGCCTCTGAAAGATACGAAATACGAACTACAATATGGCACGACATTGATACGGTAAAACTTTTAATAATAACTAAAAATATATAAATGAAAAGTATTTAAATATCCGATATATACGTATCAGATACTAATATGGCAATCATTTTGAAGTATATATCTTTGGTTTACATTGAGTACAACCTGTACTCCTATAATACATCTTTGGTTTACCAATTTTTTTTTTTTAATATATCTGTTTTATATATAGGTCTAAATTTCTTATAAAACTTAAAAAGAAACTCAAGGGCTTTAAGAGCATTACCTCTCCAATCCTATGCTGAGTCTTTACACAATAACATGAGAGATTCAGAAAAAAAAAAAAAAATCATGAGAGATGCAACTTGGATAATTTGTTTGTTGAGTTCTTGAGAAAGTAGTCCGTGCTTGTCATAGCAATGCAGCAGGCGTAACTAGGGATGTAAATTTTACCCATACCCGTGGATACTCGCGGATAATATCTGCAACTGATAGAAAATGGATATATTAATGGGTACCCACAGATAAATAAATGGATATTTCATCTATCCATTTATTAATGGGGTGGGGACGGGTAACATAGTATCCATACCCGCGGATACCCGCACCCGCTAATATACTATTACTAAGCTATCCACTTCACGCACGCACGCGTGAGCACACACACATATATACCCTTGTTTTATTTCTAACTTCCGCAGCCACACATCACCTATCCTGCCCTCCCTCTCTGTTTTTACTTTCAATTTTGCGTGCCCCTTTCTCTCCAATTCAGAAAGTCTCTTTTACTCTCGCACCACACTCTAGCAAAAAGTCCCTCTTATTCTCAATTTTGTGAGATGTTATAATATTCATAGATATCCATGGATATCCACAAATATTGCTAAATTTGTTTAGAACCCATAAGATGGATACCCGCACGGATATGGGGCGGGGACGGGTAAAAATTTCTTCCAACGGGGTGGGGAGTGGGGGGCTACTACCCATATCCACCCCGCCCCAATTACATCCCTAGGCGTAACCGAGTATGCTTATTTTGTTAATTTTTCTTTTTAGATTATGTTCTAGAATATTTTACTTGTTTGTATTTCCTCTATAATTTGCCCTGAGTGATCATTTCCTTAGAGCTTGGAACTCCTTGCAAAATTCTTATAAGAGTGTGTTTAGGAAAAGGTGGAAAGAAAAAAAAAAGATTATGCTATTAATCGATTTTTATATAATCGATTATTGTGATAATTGATTATAATCAGAATCTGTTTTTGTTTGGGTTTATTTGCTGAAAAGTGATTTTAAGATAATTTATTTAGTTTGAGTGGTACAAAAAAAATCACTTTTATATAGTAAATTACAAAAAAGGGTATGAAGTTATTTATATAATTTAATAGTATTTGTTTAGAAGTTAGTTTTGTAGGGAAAAACAAGATCTGACCCGTGGTGGCTGCACTATGGTGACGATGGAGCTCAAGCCAAACTGCTGAAATGATGATTTTAGTTTTCTTGGGTAAATGATAGAAAAAGAATAGGAACAAATAAAGGAGAAAAGAAAGAGAAAAATCCACATTTGTTAGGAAGAGTAGCATCGTGAGGTTGGATCGGTGCAGAAGGAAGTTCTAGAGGTGGGAGGAGTGTTGTACGTGGGTAAGGAGAGAGGGAGAATGATAAAGGACAATTCAGACATTTCCAATATATTGTACCAGGAACGAAAACTTGTCTCGTGAAATAGTGGGTAACAACTTTTTATACTTTTGTCATGTCCTTCTTTTCATTGTGTTGTCCCGTAATCTTTTAGAAAACCAAACATAGAACATCGTGTTTTATCTAGTGCTGTGCCTTGTTCAAAAGCAAATCAAACGGACCCAAAGTCTATACATATAACCAACTAATAAGGATTTGGTAAACTAAGATTACTTCTATATTCACGCTATATAAGAACAACTTGTCTTGTATGCATGGGATTTGCTCAAACAAATATCCTATCCTATACTTTTAAGGCACTGTTTGGTTTGCCAAATCCGCTAGCATTTAGCGGATAGCGTATAGCGGATGGAAAAGTAACCCCGTTTGGTAGTCGTTTTTAAAATTAGCGTATAGCGTTTTTTCACTAGCGTATAGCGTTTTTCCTAAACGCTACTTGAAGTAGCGTTTGAGCTTATAGCGTATAGCGTTTCATTTTTTCTTCCATTTTTATCCCTACCATCTAAATTAAATTTCTCACTTATCCTTGATTATAAAATAAAATACTAATAATTTAACATAGTATATAAATAAGAATTAATTTTGATATATTTAGATTTATATTTAAGATAAAAAAGTGGAAAATATATTTTATCTATAAAAAATAAAACTTATATAAAAATCAAATCAATATATAATTTTATTTTTATTATTCCATTTTATTTATTAAAATAATTAAAACTAAATTAATATTAAAATTAAAAATTAATGATTAAATTTTTTAAACGATAAATAAATTTTTTTTGACATCATAAACCATAAATAATTTAGAATAAAATAAATTATTATAACTGATAATTATTTTAAAATAAATAATATAAATAATATATATACATATAATTTAATAAAAAAAAATGCAAACATATCCTTTTATGTCATTTTACATTTATCAGCTAGTCCAACCGTTAGTTTTGCCAAACACTTCAAATCCAATCCGCTAGCTAATCCGTTATCCGCTAGCTTATCCACTATCCGTTATCTGCTAGTTTATCCGCTACCGCTATCCGCTAGCTTATCCGCTATCCGTTAGTTTTTACCAAACAGAGCCTAAATCTCTGCTCACCCACACGCCAAACACCTAGGCTACTCTTATAGCACCATATACTCGTGTTTGGTGGATACAATTCATTGGGTTCACCATGCATCTTGTAAATGTGTCTTAAAAATATGCGGATTCCCACTCATTTTTAATTAATTACTATTAAGCAACAAATAATAATTGAATTACTATTTTAATTATGGCTTAATTGAACTTTTGATCCTTCAACTATTGGCTATGTGCGATTGTGGTCACTATGGTTATTTTCGAGCACATTTGGTCAATCTATTTTTTCAATATTGCAAATTGGGTCCTTGAGCCCAATGTTCGACAATTTTTTTAATGATCGACAGAGAGAAATAGAACCTCTGATTGGGCTTCTCCCTCTTTTGTTTCTCTGTTTCAACATGATTTAATAATTCTTTATGACATTTGTTGGTTTCGTTCCTCCTTTTCCAGACATTCTTTTTGTTCTACCACATGGTCTTTTACCACAGAAACTTAACTAGAAGTTATATCCGCTTAAAGAAGTGGTTCCTCTGTATTGATCATTAACAAATTGATGGATATTAGATAGAAGGATCGAATTTGCAACATTGAAAAATAAGGGACCAAATATGCTCGAAAAAAACCACATGAATCAAAATCACACATGGTCAATAGTTGGAGTACCAAAAGTGTAATGAAGCCTTTAATTATTGAAGAGAATATACAAGATGGATTAACCAATCATGATTTGAATTACATGTAAATTGTTAGGTGCCATCAATTGTTTTGTTCTTTGTTCTTTCCTTTTTCTTTGTCCGAAAAGAAAAAGGAAAGAAAGAACAAGGATATTAAAGGACATAAATGAAAGGTTGATTTTTCATATATTTCTGTTACCACGTATGTCTACGTCAATGTTTAAAAGTTACAAAACGCACGAAAGGGAAGTTTCGACCATGTTTTGCACAGCAATTATGAGTCATGTTTTCATTTTTAGCAAATAAATCAAATTTGAGATTTTTTGAAGTGTTTAATTTTAATATATTATTAATGTAAAAAAATTTACACTGTCAATTACCTACATGTGCCTTTGAAGGTAGTTATAACAAGAGTCAAATTTTTTAATAATATATCAATTTATGAATAGTTGACAGTGTAAAAAATCTTTATACCAATTGTTATACCAATTAAATCTTTTTTAAATGTCAATGGCTGTGTTAATTAAGTAATAAGTGTCAAAGACTGTTTTGTCAAAAAAAAAAAAATGTCAAAGACTGTTAATTTGAAATTCTTTTTATAACACAAATTTATGTAATAACTTAAATCAAATGTGTTACTTAGGTTTTGGTCCTATAATTTGCGGGTTTTGTTTTTATCCTATAAATTTTGTTTCTTTCTTAGTTCATCCTTATGTTTATTGTGTATCCAAAACAAAATGTTAAGCGTCTACATAAAAAAATAAGTTAAAATTTAAAGAACCCGAACTCAACTATACCTTTTGTGTAACTTGACATTGATTGATTTTTTTTTTGGGTTCGGAACCCACCCTAAATATGTTGGAAAATTTATTTATTTCAAAATAATGTTCTATTTCAAAGAGGTTTTGATATTTCTCTTTATTACAATTTATTTTTTTCCCAATATTTCATTTAATGCTTTAAATTCCTTTCATTGTATTTTATGGTTTTAAATGCTTTGTCTAATGACCAGCCAATGTTTTTACGTTGCTGTTGCTATCATTGAGCAACTTCCAATTGCAACGTTTCTTATATGCTCTATGCGACACCCCTCCTTGGGGTCATCACATAGTTACCCAATTGCGGAAAATAAAATTATAATTGCTGGTTACTTTCGGAAAATAATCGTTTATGATACTTTGTTTAATACAAAAATGGTGGTAAAAATTTTTCTTTTCTTCGACATACATAACCCTGTCACAAATATATAACCATGTATTTATATATAGAAAACATCATCCAACTAGACCTTTATCCATAGAGGCCCTTTAGGGAAAGAAACAACATAAAATATCGTTATACATCATTGAAAACATAAAACTTCTCACTTCAAAAGTATGGCTCTTCAAAGCCAGACATACATATTAGACACCCATCTAATACCCTAGTTGAGCTGGTCACTCTATATGACACCTACTAAGAAGACTCCAAAGGTTATTCTTAAGATCCACGATTGCTTTTAAAGGTCTGGCCTAAAGATCCTCGAATGCGCCAGGGGCATCTCCAGGTCCACCTATACTCAGATAGAATATAATCAACACGTAGAGAGACCAACAAGAAAAATGTGCAAGAGTGAGATTCCAATATCTGGATTTAACACGACAACTACATGCCCGACACAAAAGAAAACAGATAAACATATACATGATTATAACAACATAAACATTCATATCAAAGCAAATAATTCATCCATGGGTTTCACACCCCAAACGTCATCATTTAAAAACTATGCATGAACACCTCATATACCTCATCTACATTCACTACTTAATCTTTGGAACTTCAAACACCAAATAAATGAGCTGATCAGGCTCGATTGCCAAATAAGGAACGCCTTAACGCCTTCGTGAATACCTTTCCATTAAGATATCCAGGTTCGCCTTCTGGAATACCTTGTCTACTAAGATACCCAGATTCGCCTTCGCCTTCGCCTTCGCCTTCTTGAATACCTTACCCTTTAAGCTATTCAGATTCGACTTCATGAATACCTTATCTACTAAGATACCCAGATTCGCCTTCGCCTTCTTGAATACCTTTCCATTCAGCTATTCAGATTCGACTTATGGAATATCTTCTCTCTTAAGATATCCAGATTCACGCCTTAGCCATGTCTACCAAATAAATGCATGTAAAACCTTTTGCTCCTAAAACCTTATTCAGAATACCAAATCCAAAGAACACTATGTTCATAACGCCTTAAGAATACTAGCACACCATTTTTCGTTTTGTAAACTTGTTAAAATTCCCTTAAAACTCATTTTGTTCAAAACTCATTAATTTGAACTTGGAAACCTCATTTAAGACTAATTCTCAGTATTACTTACTTGTACCCTTTTAAAAAAAAAACATTCATAAATATTGATGGAATTGTCCGTCGTTTGCCGTTTTAACACGTTTTCAGGTCAAAATACCACTTTATGTCGTAAAACAATTTTTCCAACGTTGTAATAAAATTATTTTTGAAACTTTTTCTTTTAAAACATCATTTTCTAATATTTAGAAATTCCTTATGTGAAAATGAGCAGTGCTGAAATATTTTCACGGTTACGTCCTCACTGTAACTCATAAAATACTCTTACGCCGTAAAATCCTTAAAATAATATTATTTCCAACTTTTTCTCATTTTCCACTAACTAAATCCTAAGTAATATTATATTACTATTTCTAATCAATTTAAAACTCACCATCCCGTAAAAACTCCTCAACACTTTTAAACGCATTATTAACTAAGCACTGACCACTGTCAGGCTTTTCAATCCACAAACAACATCAACAACAATCATGTCAATAATATAGCATATAGCACAATTAATGACATGCAACAACATATAAGAATAATTAAATGCAGATAAATAAATATTTGAAAGCAGATAATTGCAAAACAGATAATTTCAAACTACAGAAAACAATTAACACACCAACTAAATTATACAGACAACAAACAAATAGCATATAGCTATCGGAAAATCCCTCAGGCAATCCCCTCTTACCTCTTGAAGATTTTCCTCCGATTGAGAATTTGTCGCAATCCAAGTGTCGGTAACACGCGTACACGATAACTAAGTTATCCTTCAACAAAGACAACAACTAATCAACAATCAAACAACTTAAAAACACCTAAAATCCTACATGTTGGTTTCGGCCTAGGGCTGTTTTTAGGACCAAAAATTTCTAAAATTCCTAAACTTTTGGATTAGTGATTCTTAATCACTTAAAACCCTAAAACAGAGGTTAACATACAAAGATTGAAATCAAATATTCCAACCCTTCAAAAATGAATTTCGGCCATGAATAAAACAGTGGCTTAGAGACCTTGATTTCATTCAAACAACATAGATTCAATACATATATCATTTATAAGATTGAATCATGCAAAGACAATGAACAAAATCTTCCCCCCACTAAATCCTAGGTTCGGCCTCATGGGGTTTAAAGGGCTAGAAATTTTTGTTTGATGCAAGCTTCTAGATCTAGAATATAGAGGTGATAATAGGAGTATAGAAATTGGTTTCACATTTTTAGGATTTTTCTATGATTTTCTAGAGAATTTCAAAGTTTCTAGATCTAAGAATTGAAAAATATGATCAAGGCTTTAAAACATAAAAATGAATGAAGAACATGATGATGATTGAGTGAGAGAAGCATGGTATACCTCTTGGAAATGAAAAAGGGGCAAGGAATCACCTACTTCCTTCACAAAATCAAGCTATGGTACTTAGAGCTTTAATGGCAAAAATGGCAAAGCTTGATGGAGAAGATGAACATTGCCTTAAATAGAAGTGAAAATGGGCCTCTTGGCTGCCTAGGGTCGTGGCCTCTTGGGGGAAAAAAGGTCCATGGCATAAAAATTTAAGGACAAAGGTGTAATTTCACTTAAGGCAATTTTGTGATTAAATGGCAACTTAAGGACAAAATGGTAATTTTGCCTAAAGTAATCATGACCAACATGTGGTGAGAAATGAGTGAGGATGTGGCTGATTTGTGTCCACAAATTGTGGGGCAAACTTGTCATTTCGATGAAAGTTCAAGGGTAAAATCGTCCAAGGGTAAAATAGTCTTTATACTATTTTAAAGAAATATCTAGATTTTTATTTAAAAGCAATCATGACATGAGTGAGTCATCCATATGACTCACCACCCTAGGTGGCTAGTTATATCAGCATCCGATGTCGGGTTTTGTCTCTGCACGTCCGTTCTCGGCTCCGTCGATTACCCGATTAGGGTTGCCGTCTGATTTTCGATCGAAAATTCTCAAAACAACCAAACTCATTGGAAATATGTTTTAAACATAATCCATTTCCTTCACGAGTAAAAATTAAGTTTTCTGATCATTAAAATCTTACTGTCAGTGAAATCACCGACTGTTTTCCGTCTGAACTTTTACCAAAATTCATCCGACGAAACATAATATTTCATTTCTGATCAGAAATTTGGAAAGTAGAATTCCTCACGGACAAAATATAAAAAAATCTACAAATTTCAGTTTCGGATCAAATTAGGGTTTTCTGCCGGTGTAAAATTATACTGTCAGTAAAAACGCAGACCGGTTTCCGTCTGAGTTTTAAACCCAAAATTTCAACGTATACTTATAAAAATAAGTATAATATGAATATGACTTTGGTTTTCCCAAAATCATTTTCTAAATTTCGAATAAAAATATAAACATATTTATATAATTTCCGATATTAGAAAGTAGCGAAAAGTCGGGGTGTTACAGACTACCCCTCTTAAAAAAAATTTCGTCCTCGAAATTTCGTGACGCGAAGCTAGACAAGATCGAAAGATCTCGAGACCTTACTTTCACAAGAAAGTATATAGAAAGATTTTATCGACCTGAAAAGAATATAAGAATATCCTGTGCATAACAGATTCTCTAATAGGTTCATGGATGTAAAGATGTATGATCGGTACACATTTACAAACTCAACTCTAATAAAGCTTCTCCTATCACAAGAATTTTATGAACAATACTCTAAAAGAACAACAGTCCAACAAGAATTTAGACTGGATCGCTTCTACCAAAGGTAAAAGTGACTAGATCAAGTCTCATCAAAAAACTTCTTTTAACAAGGAAGTATCTATCCTGAACAACAACAAGATAGTTCAAGCAAATGGAATCGACAATAACTGACTTAGCAGTCGGGGTTGAAACAATCAAATCATACAGTAATGAAGAAATCAGCAATTGCAACAGTTTCACACAACCCTCTAAATAACATAATAAAAACAAATATGCATCGCACCCAAGTCGTAAAGTATAGTTAAGATATTACCATCTAGATCGCAATCATCTTCAGCGCCCATCAAAGTGTAAATTCTCCCCTTTGTAGTCGGTTTATTTGTCTTGGTGTTGTTGACAGCAGACCTACGGTTCGGTAATCTACAATCCTTTGCTAAGTGTCCCACTTGATTGCAGTTGTAACACTTAACTCCTTGTATGGGACAGGTATCAGTCATGTGGTTTGGATCTCCACATCGGTAACATCTTCTGATTTGGCCTTGGTTTTGGTTCTTCTGGCCTCCAATTCCCGATTCAGAATCATTAGAACGATATTGTTGTTGGCTCTGGTTATTTCCCGGTGGTCGAGAATAAGGTTTCCTTTCCTGGTTCTGATTGTGATTCTGGTATTGGTTCTTGGATCGAGAAGGTCCTCCAGCATTCCCTCTATTGTCCCTTCCATTCCTCATCTGCTCTATCTTTCGACTCATCTCGACTAGAGCTTGAAAGTTTCGAAGTTGCAATGGTAAGACAGATTCTTTAATCTCGAACCTCAGACCAGCTTCAAACCTCTCACACTTCCAGCTTTCATTTGGTTGTGCTTGAAAGAAACGGAAATATTTAGCAAGCGACTCGAACTTCGCCGCATATTCCCCAACAGTCAGATCTCTCTGGTACAGTCGCAGAAACTCTTGTTCTTTCTCAATCCGAACACTCTCCGGAAAATACTTGTTCAGGAATGCGGTTTTAAACACATTCCAAGTAATTTCCTGATGATCAACTTCCAGCAGCTGTCGAGCACCTCTCCACCAGTACTCTGCCTCTCCTACCAGTAAGAACACCGCATAAGAAACCTTGACTCCTTCTGGGGTAAGAATGAGTTCAAAGATCTTCTCTAACTCTTGGATCCATAAATCCGCTTTCTCAGGTTCAGCATCCCCGTGAAATTGTGAAGGATTCTGACGTCTGAATGTAGTCAGACCTCTACCTTCCGCCGCTTGCTGAGTCTGAGCAGTCATAGCAGCTGTCTGCATAGCAATAGCAGCCGCAATGTTATCCATTGCTTGAGCAGTATAATCCACTCCACCATTGTAGTCCTCATCCGCATTGCCACGGCCACCTACGTGACCACCTCTACGACCCCTTCCACGACCGCGTCCACGTCCTCGTCCACGTCCACCTTCTGGTGCTAGTTCCATAACTGACCTATAAAACGAAATCAGTTAGACCACCACCAGAAAATGAAACGCTTACTTACTTATTACTACACATTACTTCTAAGAAGTAATTCAAACAAGTCTTAATCAGAGAACACACAACATCAACACAATAGACCTATTCCCCAACATTCCCGAAAGACTCGACCAGCTCTGATACCACAAATGCGACACCCCTCCTTGGGGTCATCACATAGTTACCCAATTGCGGAAAATAAAATTAAATTGCTGGTTACTTTCGGAAAATAATCGTTTATGATACTTTGTTTAATACAAAAATGGTGGTAAAAATTTTTCTTTTCTTCGACATACATAACCCTGTCACAAATATATAACCATGTATTTATATATAGAAAACATCATCCAACTAGACCTTTATCCATAGAGGCCCTTTAGGGAAAGAAACAACATAAAATATCGTTATACATCATTGAAAACATAAAACTTCTCACTTCAAAAGTATGGCTCTTCAAAGCCAGACATACATATTAGACACCCATCTAATACCCTAGTTGAGCTGGTCACTCTATATGACACCTACTAAGAAGACTCCAAAGGTTATTCTTAAGATCCACGATTGCTTTTAAAGGTCTGGCCTAAAGATCCTCGAATGCGCCAGGGGCATCTCCAGGTCCACCTATACTCAGATAGAATATAATCCACACGTAGAGAGACCAACAAGAAAAATGTGCAAGAGTGAGATTCCAATATCTGGATTTAACACGACAACTACATGCCCGACACAAAAGAAAACAGATAAACATATACATGATTATAACAACATAAACATTCATATCAAAGCAAATAATTCATCCATGGGTTTCACACCCCAAACGTCATCATTTAAAAACTATGCATGAACACCTCATATACCTCATCTACATTCACTACTTAATCTTTGGAACTTCAAACACCAAATAAATGAGCTGATCAGGCTCGATTGCCAAATAAGGAACGCCTTAACGCCTTCGTGAATACCTTTCCATTAAGATATCCAGGTTCGCCTTCTGGAATACCTTGTCTACTAAGATACCCAGATTCGCCTTCGCCTTCGCCTTCGCCTTCTTGAATACCTTACCCTTTAAGCTATTCAGATTCGACTTCATGAATACCTTATCTACTAAGATACCCAGATTCGCCTTCGCCTTCGCCTTCTTGAATACCTTTCCATTCAGCTATTCAGATTCGACTTATGGAATATCTTCTCTCTTAAGATATCCAGATTCACGCCTTAGCCATGTCTACCAAATAAATGCATGTAAAACCTTTTGCTCCTAAAACCTTATTCAGAATACCAAATCCAAAGAACACTATGTTCATAACGCCTTAAGAATACTAGCACACCATTTTTCGTTTTGTAAACTTGTTAAAATTCCCTTAAAACTCATTTTGTTCAAAACTCATTAATTTGAACTTGGAAACCTCATTTAAGACTAATTCTCAGTATTACTTACTTGTACCCTTTTAAAAAAAAAACATTCATAAATATTGATGGAATTGTCCGTCGTTTGCCGTTTTAACACGTTTTCAGGTCAAAATACCACTTTATGTCGTAAAACAATTTTTCCAACGTTGTAATAAAATTATTTTTGAAACTTTTTCTTTTAAAACATCATTTTCTAATATTTAGAAATTCCTTATGTGAAAATGAGCAGTGCTGAAATATTTTCACGGTTACGTCCTCACTGTAACTCATAAAATACTCTTACGCCGTAAAATCCTTAAAATAATATTATTTCCAACTTTTTCTCATTTTCCACTAACTAAATCCTAAGTAATATTATATTACTATTTCTAATCAATTTAAAACTCACCATCCCGTAAAAACTCCTCAACACTTTTAAACGCATTATTAACTAAGCACTGACCACTGTCAGGCTTTTCAATCCACAAACAACATCAACAACAATCATGTCAATAATATAGCATATAGCACAATTAATGACATGCAACAACATATAAGAATAATTAAATGCAGATAAATAAATATTTGAAAGCAGATAATTGCAAAACAGATAATTTCAAACTACAGAAAACAATTAACACACCAACTAAATTATACAGACAACAAACAAATAGCATATAGCTATCGGAAAATCCCTCAGGCAATCCCCTCTTACCTCTTGAAGATTTTCCTCCGATTGAGAATTTGTCGCAATCCAAGTGTCGGTAACACGCGTACACGATAACTAAGTTATCCTTCAACAAAGACAACAACTAATCAACAATCAAACAACTTAAAAACACCTAAAATCCTACATGTTGGTTTCGGCCTAGGGCTGTTTTTAGGACCAAAAATTTCTAAAATTCCTAAACTTTTGGATTAGTGATTCTTAATCACTTAAAACCCTAAAACAGAGGTTAACATACAAAGATTGAAATCAAATATTCCAACCCTTCAAAAATGAATTTCGGCCATGAATAAAACAGTGGCTTAGAGACCTTGATTTCATTCAAACAACATAGATTCAATACATATATCATTTATAAGATTGAATCATGCAAAGACAATGAACAAAATCTTCCCCCCACTAAATCCTAGGTTCGGCCTCATGGGGTTTAAAGGGCTAGAAATTTTTGTTTGATGCAAGCTTCTAGATCTAGAATATAGAGGTGATAATAGGAGTATAGAAATTGGTTTCACATTTTTAGGATTTTTCTATGATTTTCTAGAGAATTTCAAAGTTTCTAGATCTAAGAATTGAAAAATATGATCAAGGCTTTAAAACATAAAAATGAATGAAGAACATGATGATGATTGAGTGAGAGAAGCATGGTATACCTCTTGGAAATGAAAAAGGGGCAAGGAATCACCTACTTCCTTCACAAAATCAAGCTATGGTACTTAGAGCTTTAATGGCAAAAATGGCAAAGCTTGATGGAGAAGATGAACATTGCCTTAAATAGAAGTGAAAATGGGCCTCTTGGCTGCCTAGGGTCGTGGCCTCTTGGGGGAAAAAAGGTCCATGGCATAAAAATTTAAGGACAAAGGTGTAATTTCACTTAAGGCAATTTTGTGATTAAATGGCAACTTAAGGACAAAATGGTAATTTTGCCTAAAGTAATCATGACCAACATGTGGTGAGAAATGAGTGAGGATGTGGCTGATTTGTGTCCACAAATTGTGGGGCAAACTTGTCATTTCGATGAAAGTTCAAGGGTAAAATCGTCCAAGGGTAAAATAGTCTTTATACTATTTTAAAGAAATATCTAGATTTTTATTTAAAAGCAATCATGACATGAGTGAGTCATCCATATGACTCACCACCCTAGGTGGCTAGTTATATCAGCATCCGATGTCGGGTTTTGTCTCTGCACGTCCGTTCTCGGCTCCGTCGATTACCCGATTAGGGTTTCCGTCTGATTTTCGATCGAAAATTCTCAAAACAACCAAACTCATTGGAAATATGTTTTAAACATAATCCATTTCCTTCACGAGTAAAAATTAAGTTTTCTGATCATTAAAATCTTACTGTCAGTGAAATCACCGACTGTTTTCCGTCTGAACTTTTACCAAAATTCATCCGACGAAACATAATATTTCATTTCTGATCAGAAATTTGGAAAGTAGAATTCCTCACGGACAAAATATAAAAAATCTACAAATTTCAGTTTCGGATCAAATTAGGGTTTTCTGCCGGTGTAAAATTATACTGTCAGTAAAAACGCAGACCGGTTTCCGTCTGAGTTTTAAACCCAAAATTTCAACGTATACTTATAAAAATAAGTATAATATGAATATGACTTTGGTTTTCCCAAAATCATTTTCTAAATTTCGAATAAAAATATAAACATATTTATATAATTTCCGATATTAGAAAGTAGCGAAAAGTCGGGGTGTTACACTCTACACTTTAATTGACAGTTAAAGCCACTAAATTGGCTAGTTTTGTAACATCTTCAAATATATATATATACACTATACACTATACATTCATGGTCAAAAAATATGATGCTGGAACAAGTTTTTGTTATTTGATACATTTTCATTTATTTTATATGCATATAAAATCTTGTGTATTATTCTTCTTTCAGTTTTTGCAGGAAGTGAAAACTTGGGGATTTAAAAGCCTTGAGCCATAGAGATTTATAAAAGTTTTCTCTTGTCTTTGTTTTTAAATATATGAGAGTTGATGCAATTCTTGTTGTTCTGGCACCCAGAATAATATTGTTATTCTGGAAGAGTCTGTTATATCCTGGAGGAGTTTCGCAATTATTTTGACACAGTTATTTGTGGTTGGGCGAAATAATCCTTAAGGACAGTGTGATTTCACACGTCTCAGACTATAAACTTTTTATTGATGTTCTTCATCTTTTTCTATATTTATTTTATTTGTCTATTTTATTAATTTTATTTATTATTTTTACAACAATCTTAAGGATTATTTCCTATGAAAAATTGCTTCTTCTATTATTTGAAGTTTTAAAATTATTTTTATGAAAATTGATATATCCAAGTTTTGTTATTTTATTTACATCTATGATTAATTTCTGTTATATGTTTCTTGTGTATTTGATTATGATGAGGTGGACATAGGTTTCACAACCTGGTGAAGGAAGCCTTAGAAATTTTCTTGTTTTATACAACAATCTTAATTGATTGATTGGCATTAATACTTGTTATATCCAGATTTATTCTCTTTTGTCAGAACATATGCTTGACTCAAGCTTTTAAATATATATTTTTATATTTGGTTTGATTTTGGATTTTTCTCCGGGTGATTCTGCATTTTCTTTCTACATAATAAATACTTTCAAGTTCATAGATTATATATACATGAGTAGTTCAATATGCGGAAATTATGCTGGATTAGAAGACAAGGTAGACATGCAGAAGTTTTTGGCCGTACTAGTCACTACTGCCTTCTTGGCCGACTTTTGGTGGCAAGGTTTTCCACTAGCCAGAAGAAAACAAAAATTAGCTTCAAAATCAGGTTGAGAAAGAAAGTGAGGGAGTCTTGACCATGAGGTAGCGTTGCTTTAAATGTTCTGGAATCTTGCTTGAAGAGGTCAGATTTTCCTATTTCTTGTATAAGCAAAACCGTTTGAAAGTTGGATATTTTGATATTTAACAAAGAGTATTCAAAAATTGAAACTGATCTTAAGTATGAAGTAAACCTAGATTATTACAGTTCATCGTATAACTGACTATCAACAGTTATATTGCTACCTTTAGGACATGTGATTATTAATTCTAATTAGAATTCTTATTGATTGAATTTGAAAGTGATGCAACCCTCTTATACAAGTCTTTTGGTATTGATGAAAAGATAGGTTTCTATGTTGAATATAATTATAAGACATGAGTTACATATGTGGCAGATTGTTACTGGTATGTGTTTTCATATAGGAGCTTAACATTTTCATCTGTGAATTATATCTTTAATGCTTCTAATTATTTTTGAAAGAGTTTAGAGACCAATTTTTTTTTAAAGGGGAATTTTATAAGCGATTTGTCGCATGTGATTATCTTTGTGATTAATGTTTGAATATCATGATGTTATATACTTGGATTCAAATGTACTTGGATGAAGACTTATATTATTATTTGGTTAAATTATATAGTGTCCTTCTTTATATGTAAACTAGATACTATTTGATTTGGGATTTTGGTCTTGGATATGTGTACGTGGAACCTAATTGTGAAATTATTGATAATTAACACCTATGTGTAGTGCTTGGATAATTTGTACACATAATTGAGTACTTGATATCCAAATCAAGGATTGTGAAAATGAAAACAATTTAAAGTTGTCCTGGAAATATTTTGGAGGAAAGAAAAGGAAGATATCCTTCCTATTTGATTTTTATATCTATTTTAATTTGATAAGTTGTCTTCCTTGTAGTTTTGAAATCTTGGATCTTTTCTATATTTTAGTGCTTTAATTGCGAGCTACTTGGTATGTTTATTTTATGATGAGATCGAGATAAATATTGATAAGAAAGATATATGTGTGAATTTATTAAAAGGTCAAAGGTTTTGAATTATTGTTGTTTTGGTACTATGAGCTATCCATGTGCATGCACATGATGCAAGTCATAGAACCATATTATGATTTTATCTTTTTGGATATGATTAAAAGGATGAGCAAGAATTATTTTTGCAAATTTTATATTGAGGTAATTACATATTTGGAGTTGCCAACTACATTCTTTGTTTGAATATTTATTATCTAATTACTGGTTATTGGCACAGTAGAATTGCTAGTATGATAGTGAAAGTGAGAATTTTCAAATTCTCAATTTTGGTATGTCACTAGAATCTTATTCTAACATGATTTGATTTGATAAGAGGTGTTGTCAATAAATTGGCATCACATGCGTAAGTGATTTTGGGGATTGACATTGAAATTAATGTCTGATATTGTGACCCGTGGGGGGTTATAACTTGTAAAGTGATGTGATCATGCATTTCAATGCATATGTATGATGATGAATGTTAATCCACCTAAGGCCAAAGATAAATTTGGTCTAAGGAGATGATATAGTTGTTAGAATCATTCTCGGACTACTCTTGTGGGAAATGTAAAATACATGGATGGTAGACTTTGGGATTACCTATTTGTGCAAATAAAGATGTTTTCTGCCTCCTATATTTTTGTAGGGGATGAACTAGATTTCATGTTTTCTGCCTCCTACATTTTTGTAGGGGATGAACTGGATTTTCCACTGTATAGAAAATGCAGTGATGCTAACTGAATTTCAGATTCAAAGATGATGTGTTCAACCTTTTATGGTGTAATTACGTGGAGATCAGTCAAACAAAAATTTATTGTAAAATCTACAATGGGGTCAGAGTTTATACTCTGAAATTGGCTGATAATGAGGCTAAATGGTTGAAAAGCTTTTTAGCAAATATTTTATGAGTTAAATAAATTAACTCCTTTTGTGTTTATGTATTGTGATTGCCAAGTGGTAATAGTCATTGTGTGACACCCTAACTTGGGACATCACATGGTTACCCGTGTGCGGAAATAAAATCATAATTTCGCTGGTTGCTTCCGGAAAAATAAAGTTTTCTCAACGTTTATCTTAATCAAAATGTAGTGATAAAAGTTTTCTTTCCTTTCAACAGAGTAACAACAATGAAAACATAAACACACTTAAATATATAAAAATATATATATATAAGTCATACAACTATATTGCATCATATGTTTCACACTTAAACATTTAAAATGAAAAGACTATTCCCAATACATAACTTAACGTAAACCTAAGCTGGTCAAACACTACGACAAAAAGAAGCAGCATCAGCATGCCCCGAACTAAACATTCTTCTTCTTGTAGACGCCATAGTTCTTAAGAGGCTCATCTGAATTCCACCACATAGAACCCAGAGAAGAAACCACAAACAAAACATGCAAGAGTGAGAAACCGACATATGGACATAACGCGATAGCCACATGCACGACACAACAAAAAATCACATATACGTACCCATATACATATTTGCGATCTCATAAACATTAACATCAAAGCATAATGGGTTTCACACCCCAAACAACATCTTTTGAAAATATGCATGAACACTTCATATACATCATCTAACGTTTTCACCTAATCTCATGAGATATCCCGACCTCATGTTTGAGTTGATCAGACTCCCGACATGTAGCCAGAGACATATAGTCACAGGCCCACGTCCGAAACCCATCGCACACTGTCCAACATCGTGGCACAGTGATAGCATGGTGAATGGGGTTCCATTGTCCGTCCGGCACAATGAAAACTTCATGGCATGAAATACCTGACGCCGCAAGGTAATCATATATCGTAGTGTGGCACGTCTGCCAAATGCATGCTCGAAAACATATTTCTTTCAACACTGTTCTTTGTGTTATATCTTTCCTTGGCAAAGCTCAACGGCTTTAGACCAAATATCGTTTTAACATCTTTAACAACACAGGACCTCAAAGTCCGAGTGCTTAATCACGAAACCCTAGACCGATGCATCAGGCTTAGGTTCGTGGTAATAGAAAACATTTTAAAATGTTTTATCTCTTTTAGGAAGCTATCCAGTCTACCATACACCGAACCTTAATCTCCCGACGTCTCGGTTATTAAGTTCAAATCTTTTGATATATCGTCCAAGTCAAAACTTGATTTTGGAAAACACATTAAGTGGGAAGATTTCTATCATAAAACACCGGTTATCGAAAATCATCATTGTCAGAAAAGAGGGTCACAGAGATTTGAAGTTCATCAAAAATACACGTTGCCGTTTCTAAAATACTTGCCGTCGTCGGTTTTTTCAAATTGCCATCGTTAAGACATTTTAAAGTATTTTTAAGGTAAAACTTAGTTTTTTCCGCTTAAACAATTTTCTAAATTCACGGTTGAGTTATTTTTGCAGATTAATTTTACAAAATATCTTTTTATAATATTGCAGAATATCTTATGTAAAAATTAGCAGTAGTAAAATATTTTCACGGTTGCGCCCTCTCTACGACCCATAAATAACTTTTTATAAATAAATCGTTAAAATAATAAGATTTCTCAAATAATTATTATTTCTCCCAAATAATATTTTCCACAAACATTATATCCCAATATTTCCCATAAAACATTGAATATAATATACACAGCTTATTAAAGCTTTTATCTCATTAATCGGTTGTGCACTGACCACTGTCAGGCCTCACAAACAACATTCAACATCATCATCATAATTACAAATCATGCATCATAGCAATATAATATACAACTGCAGATAATTAAATCAATTAAAAGCAGATAAACAACCGAAACACAGATAAACCACTTACAGCTGTAAACATATAGCTTAGTAAAATAAATCAGAAAACACCACAGCCACATAGATAAACATATATGGACCACAAACAAATTGCACATGGCCATCCGAATGATCCCTCAAGTAACCCCTCTTACCTCTTGTAGAATGACAAGCTCCGATTTTCAGTCTTGACACGGTTTCGGGAAATCAGCGACACACGTACGCGTCAGAAAACACTAACCTTCAACAACCACAAATACACCAATCAAAACAAGTAAATGAATCACCTAATCCTCTAAGCTAGGTCACGACCTTCCTAGGTTTTAGTGGCTCAAAACTTCTAAACTTGCTTAAGCCATTGGATTAATGATCCTAAGTGCTTAAGTCATTGAAACACATGATTAAGTTTGAATAAAAAACATCCTAACCCTCCCCAACATCAATTCGGCCAACACAAGGACATAGGGTTAGGGTTTTCATTTTTGACAAATCAACTTAGATTTAACATAAATATTTATTAACTAGATGATTACATGATCACTTTAATAAAACTTAACAAAATCATTCAAGTTCCTCACTAATGAATTTCGGCCAAGACATGAAAGACATGGTTAGAAATTTCAACTTGATACAAGAACTTGGATTCAGCAAGTACATCCCCTAGAAGCATGAGATCTATGATCATTTTCAAGTAGAAACACAACAAAGTTCCTCCACCTCTCACTCTAGGTTTCGGCCATGCTCAAAAAAATGAGGAGGAAGATTTTGTTTTCAACAATATCTTGGATTATGATAGTAAGGATGATTATAAGCACATAGAAATTGGTTTCACTATTTTAGGAGTTTTCTATGATTTATGGTGATTTTTCAAAGTTCTAGATCTAGAAACTTAAAAGTGATGAACATAGATGAAATAGACTTTGAATCATGAAACTTATTGAAGAACATAGACATGATTAGGAAAGGAGAATAGGATTCACCTCTTGAAGATCAAAAACAAGTGAAGATCCAAGGACTTGCTTCACAAAATGATGATATGAACTTAGAACTTTTGGGTGTTTTTGTGTAAAATGTGAAATAGGCAAGTAATGAAGTGAGAGTATGCCTTTTAAGAGTGTGGGCTGCGCCACTTTTGAAGGACTAAGTGGAAAGGAGGTGGCTTCTTCAAGGACTTAGGTGCAAATAACTCCTAGGGACCATTTTGCAAAATTCCAAAAGTATAGGGACTAGGTTGCAAATTCCTAATAGTTTGTAATTATGACCATGTGCAACACTTAATGTGTTCACATTGTGACTCACCATGTGAGTCATCTTGTGTGAGTCGCCGATATTATCCGTTAGCGGTTCCCGGAAATCCCGTAATCTGCTCCGCCGTTTACCCGATCGAGTATTACACCCGTAAAACTTAAATTATTTCACTGTACATGAAATAATTCTAAAAACACACAATCATAAGAAATAAAATAAAAACCTTAAGTTTTTCGTTCACGAATTAAAATTAGGTCTTCTGATCAGTATAAATATACTGTCAGTGAAATTCGCGGGCCGGGATTCGCCTGACTTTCAAACCTAAATTTTAATCGTAGCTTCCTACGGTCAAGTAGGATTAAGTGATGAACTCCGATTATTTAAAATATGTTTCTAACACTCATATAAAAATATACACATAATCGTCCGCATTTCAACTATTTTGAAACAGTGAAAATCGGGGTGTTACACATTGCAAAGAATAATACTTTCAATGACAATAATTGTAAAACATGTTGTGCTTAAGCAAAGATAAGATTATAACCATGCATGGATTATGTGAAGCCAAAAGTGGATTTGGCCAATCTGCTGACTAATAACACATCGAGGGAATGAGATTTAAGCCAATGTTAAATTAACGGTGATGGTAACCCAACCTTTGTGATTGGAGATCCCATGAAAAAGGTTCATATGGGTAATAACAAGTCACTTGTTAATTCTGGTAGCACACTTTATTTTGTCTCTTCCTATGGTGTGAGAAGTGCTCGACTGCATTTTTTGGAGGATAAGCTAAAATCTTTTAATGAATTTCATATCCCTTATGGGTGGTGTATGAAGTGCAGCATACACTTGATGAAATCACCTATATGAGTGTCAAGTGGGGCCGCTTGTATGAGATTGTGGCATAATCTCTAGAGCACTCATGAGCTATCAGGTGCGCGCATGGCCGAAAGGCGCAAAACAGCATAATAGCAAGAATTGTGGGGGTGTAATGTGATTGGCAGACTTCTAACATACACCAAAGTGTTTTGGTTCATAGAAGTTTACTTCACCAATTCACTTGTATGGTATGTCTATCAGTCTAGGTCTGGTTCATAGTCCAAAAGACACCAGATTCGAAGCATTAACATCCATGTGATCAACTCTGAATTTTTATTAATTTTTCTAATAAATTATTTTGAAATATGTGGGGGATTGTTGGAAAATTTATTTATTTCAAAATAATTTTCTATTTCAAAGAGGTTTTGATATTTCTCTTTATTACAATTTATTTTTCCCCAATATTTCATTTAATGCTTTAAATTCCTATCAATGTATTTTATGGTTTTAAATGCTTTGTCTAATGACCAGCCAATGTTTTTACGTTGCTGTTGCTATCATTGAACAACTTCCAATTGCAACGTTTCTTATATGCTCTACACTTTAATTGACAGTTAAAGCCACTAAATTGGCTAGTTTTGTAACATCTTCAAATATATATATACACTATACACTATACATTCATGGTCAAAAAATATGATGCTGGAACAAGTTTTTGTTATTTGATACATTTTCATTTATTTTATATGCATATAAAATCTTGTGTATTATTCTTCTTTCAGTTTTTGCAGGAAGAGAAAACTTTGGGATTTAAAAGCCTTGAGCCATAGAGATTTATAAAAGTTTTCTCTTGTCTTTGTTTTTAAATGTATGAGTGTTGATGCAATTCTTGTTGTTCTGGCACCCAGAATAATATTATTATTCTGGAAGAGTCTGTTATATCCTGGAGGAGTTTCGCAATTATTTTGACACAGTTATTTGTGGTTGGGCGAAATATTCCTTAAGGACAGTGTGATTTCACATGTCTCAGACTATAAACTTTTTATTGATGTTCTTCATCTTTTTTCTATATTTATTTTATTTGTCTATTTTATTAATTTTATTTATTATTTTTACAACAAAATAGCCCTTTGAACCGAGTGAGTCCCCCAGAGTATCCCTACGACTTAGGTCCTTCGGGCCCTCTATGAAACTAATATCTGATTCGGCTGATTGAGCAGGGTTTTACCCCTTGGTTCTTAACCTCCCAATGAGGGTGACTCCACAAGGATTCGAACTCAGGTTCTCTAGGTTCTCCTCCTTATGGGGGCTAGTTGCTTTCACTAGACCAACACCCTATTGGTTGACCCTGAGTTTTAATATGGTGCGAAATACCCTAAAAGACTACGCATTGTGCTAAGGAACACTGTTGTTGAATATCTATGTAGAAACTAAACGCAGGAATTTGGAAAAAGGTTTTGTATATACATTTATTATGTGTAAAATGTAGAATGATGTGCTTCTATTTATAAAGCAGGATAGGAAACAAGGAATTAATTGCACATAAAAGATAATAATTACAAATATCATATATTGTAACAATCTAAAATAGGGGCATCTCTTTATCATTTGATATATTCATGAAATGTATTTATGTAAAAAAGATGAAAGCAAGTGAGAGAAAAATAAATATATATGATGTCAAATATCAAATATAATATTCAAAATTTGGTGTTTAAATAATAACATTCTATCTTGTGCTAACACTATAAGAAAATTAGTACCATCAACATTTGTACCGATAGATGAGGTTCGGCTAGTAATGTAATTTTTGATTTACCGATGGCTTTGTCCATATTCCATAGCACACGGAATGGATTACCTTCCATTTTGCCAATGGTTAAGTAATCAGTAATGTTACCAATTATGGCTCATTTTTTGTAACTATTTGCAATTTACCGACAACACTGGACCTTATAAGTTGACATTTTGACTTCAAGCAGTTGGAGAGATTTACCAACTGCTTAGTCGTCAATAATGGTACCATTGAAGCCATTGATATTAAACGTTAGTAATGTACTTTTTTAAAACCCCACTTTTGGGTGTATGTATATATGTTTGGAGACTGGTGTGTTTTTGAGACTATTGTAATTTTGTTTCTGCCTAGCTTTGAGCACATGATTGGGTAGTTGCCCTTCAATCCTTCCTAGAAGGTGGGGAGAGTATTCACTGTGATGCTTAAGCTTGGCCTATTAATAAATTTTATATTTATCTAAAAAATAATTGGCTGTCAATATTGTTGTTGATAAACTAAAATAAATTTAACTTACGGAAGACCTTCCCTTTCACTTTGACTTTCATTTCTCTCTCTCTCTCTCTCTCTCTCTCTCTCTCTCTCTCTCATATTCACTTTCATCTTCGGCTATCACTCTCTCCATCGTTTCTCACTCTCCTTCTCTTCCCATTCCCTTTTCTCCTCCTTTTTTCTCTTCTCATTCCCTAACAGTAAGTAAATAACTTCAATGGGTAAGTTGTTCTTGTTTTATATCTAATTTGTCATTGTTTGATGTTTTTGTTTGTTTGTATGAATTGTATGTTTGTATTGATGCTGAAAACCCAGTGATTTGTGAAGCACACCCCTTTGAAGTATTTGCTCCTCCTCACCACCATTTCCATTTTTTTTTTATTAAATTTGTGATTTGTTCTCTGCCACCATATGTTTGATTTACTTTTTTTATTTAATTTGTGATTTGTGATTCAATTGCTTGATTATTTATTTTACTTATATTAGATTTGTATCACATCCGTTGAATTATTTAAGTTGACAATGTATTAATTTTTAGGATCATGCTAACCAGTGCCCTAAAGTTACTGGTTAAGAAAATCAAAAAAAGCATAAATTTATTGGAAAACTAAGTTCAACACTCTTTAAAATATGAAATGCATCAAGTTTTAATGCAAAATTTCCTTTCTTTAGATCAGGCACTGGTTAACATTCTCCTAATTTTTATAGTAAAATATAAATGAAATGTGATAGATGTTGGTCTTCATACAAATACATCAATATGAGTGATTCGAGATTATACCAACTAGGCTTCCATCTCAATTGGAACTGATGGAAGCCTTTGATGTCATTGGCATAATTGGACAAAAAAAAGCGGGCCTATGATATTATTTGTGCAAAAGAGGCGCACATGAAAGACAAGGGTAAAAAAAAACCTATAATTGGAACTGAATTAGAGAAATTCAAATTAAAATAACAAGCTAAGGTGAGAAGCTAAGGAAAAATCGAATAAGAAAAGAAGGTAGATTTCACAGGGGAATCCACCATTGGTTGTTCCACAACTCAGAAAAGTCGTATCCTAGAGATTCCATAGAGTAAATTTATAGAATAATTTATAGAAATAATTAAGATAAACAAAGATGGTATATAATGCAAATTCAATAATTGAGAAAAAACAAAGAAGATGGTATAATGCTTTAGAATCAAGTCGATATATATATATGTTAACAATCTTATTAAGATGTATATATTTTAAAAAGTATTTGATTACTTTCATTCATCAAGAAAATCATGAGGATTTTTGGCTTAATGAACAAAACTACTTTTGGTGCTTATGGTTCGAATTTGGCATGTGAAGTAATTGTGACTTGTTTTTGGTGCTTTTGATTGACATCCCTTGAGGTTTTGTGACATTATGCCCATTTACGAGTTAGTTAACGTCAAAGGATAATTACAATGACAATATAAAACTTAAGTTAAACCTTAAAAAAATAGTCAATATAATTTTCCCTGATTTAGATGCAGGCCATTAAACTCAAATCATATTTGGTTGGGTAATGGTATATTGGTCTTGATTCTTTTATTAATCTTTTAGTATCAGCTCTTCTTCGTGGTAGTGGGAACATAAACTAGGGGTAGTTACATCCTTTTATAAGAAAAATACTTCAATTTTTTTTTATCCTATGGGAGGGCTCAAATATGAGACCCACAGAGGGACCAAAGGGGAAGGAGTGAAACTACAAGAAAAATGCTCATTACTGACAGCTTTTACCCTCAAATTCCGCCAGTATCACAATTATCGATGGCTTCGGATTCATCGGTAAGTGACTCGTTGGAAACGATTACCGACGACCATATTAAAAAGGTCGTCGATATTACCGACAACTTAAGTTGTAGGTAACGTTTTCCCAATATCGGCGGCTTAAGTCGTAGGTAAGTTTTCTGTAACACCCCGTTTTTCGTTAAGTGCTTCTGTGTGTGCCTTATTTGTTTGGTTAAGCCTTAGGGCTTAGCTTAGAGTTGTTATTGATGGCTAAGTGGGATTTCTAGACTTAAAATCCCTTTCTGGTACATGAGCACGACGTCTATGCTCATGTCCAGCATGCCCGTGCTTGGAAGGCACGTCCTGTGACTGTCTGAGTCACAAGCACGGCAGTGCTTAATAGGGAGCATGACCGTGCTCAGTGCATGACCGTGTCTCGGTGATGCTGATGTAAGCACGACCGTGCTTAAGGGGGTGCACGGCCGTGCTAGGTGCAGAGTTTATATATGCGTTGCTAGCAGCGAGGGTTACGAGTTAAACCCTCTAAATTGGCACTTTAGGCAACCCTAAGTGTGACGGCAGCATCTCTCATTCTTCCCCTTTGAACTCGGATCATTTGTGGTGTTCTTGCTTTGTTTGGGAGAGTCAATCACGCGTTAGTACCAATTAGCAAAGGTATAGTTCTTCCCTTTCTTAGTTCCTTCTTCTTGCTATGAATTGGGAACTAATGGGTTAACCCTGTTTGTGTTGACCAAGGCTTGGGATCATTCGTCGAGCCATTCGAGGGAACCAGTTTAGGATCGTCTTCAGTTTAACGAGAAATATTCATACCAGGTATGGGGAGAAGGAATAGTATGAGTATGTAGGCTTGGGGGTAGCGTAAGACGAAGGGTTACCCATGACCCTTTCCTTTGATAACATGTCTATATGCCTTATGCCTGTTTGTTGTATGACGTTTAACTGTTATGATTGGTATGACTGTTATTATTAATTGATGTTATCTGTTATGAATATGTTAATGTTTTGATGCCATGATTATGATGAGCTATGATGTTATTGGTTGTTCTGCTCTTAATGGATGTTGATTGTTGAGGATGTTGATGCCAACAATGATGCTAGGACGTTAAAATATGTTAACCAAAGATAAATGCGATTTAAGGGATGTTGTCCCAGTTGTTCATAAGACATGAATGTAGTATGAGAGATAAGGTTATGTTCATAGGGCTTAGTTAAAGACCCTAAGATTGGTTAGTAAGTGTTCTAGGGACATTAATAACAAAGGCATGATTAAAGGATTAATTCCCCACGATGATAAGACATGAATATTAATGAAGAACAGTTAAGATTAATGAAGTAGATGTTCAATGGATTAGTAAAAGCCAATAGGTTGAATCTGTGAATCCTCCCAAGGATTTGGGAAAGGGTTTCTGACCTTTTCTGCCCAGATCAGTACGGTCACACTCCATTGAGCACGGCCATGCTTAACAGGGAGCACGCCCATTTTTAACAGGGAGCACGCTCGTGCTCCAGTTTGATATCCAGTGAAGGGCGCGCTCTTGAGCGTGCCCGTGCTTAACAGGAAGCATGGCTGTGCTTGCCTGCAGGCCCAGCACGCTCTTCCTGAAGGTGAGCACGCCTGTGCTCACCTGACCAGAACAGAACCAGAATGCGAAAATAGGGGTTTTCACCCCAAACGCTTAAAAGACTTAATAAGATACCAACGAAACATTAAGACCAAAAGACAAGTGATAAGATGTTGTACCTTGGTAGCCTAGTGGCCAAGGGGGCCTTGATGCATGATGGTCAAGGTGTTGAGGCTCTGGTGCTTTCCGGCCAGATAACGTTTAAAGTTAAAAGATTAAAGATGATGTTATCTTTGGTGCTTGTTGGCCAAAGAGGTTAAGCCATAATAAATGGTGTTGATGGAGGTGGCGGATAACAGTTGTTTGTTGTGTGCATGCATCATGCATGGAGTTTTTGGGGGAGGTTCGATAGTTAAGCGGAGGTTGTCCGCGTGTAAGGTAAAACGCCCCGACGTCCCATTAAAGAAAAACCCAAATTTTTTAAAACCTAATCGTGTTATTGGCGTAAGCGGTTATCTTAAAACGGCGGGAAATTTTAAAACTTCAACCACTGTCGTATTGAGGTATCAACATGTCTAAACGTACATGCATATACATATATAGAGAGACATCACATCCAGCATACAGTCATACAGTACTATCGAGTGAATCCCATTAGTAGGACCCCAAATAAGTACAAACTGGTAATCAAACTGAAAATAAAAGCAACATCCCAAAGAGACAAGACGCACTGGCCATAGACTCTGTACTCAACTATGAGGATCCACTATTCGTCCTCCAGCGTCTGGCTCATAAAGGGTCCCATCAAGCTCCTCCATAGCTGACTCCCCCGTAGGATCTTCTCATCACAATCACATAATAAAACATATACAATATAGAGAAAACGGGGATAAGAAACAATATAACGTCAAATGTGGAAAGGGTTTAGCAACATTTAATTCTATAACAGCAAGATAAACATCCGTCTCCCAATATATATATATATATATATATATATATATATATATATATATATAACACAACCATCCTCAATCCACATCTAAGGTCTTTCCTCTAACCCCATCATGATGCAATGCAAATGCTGCATGAATCACCACAGGTAGTCGGCATATCCGGATATCCACATCAATCGACACGTCCCAGAGGCCCCGGCGCACACCCTCGTCTGCGGATGGAGGATGCCCATGCAAAGCAATGGCACTATAGCTACACAATCTGGTGCACACCTCTGAACCACGACCAGGGTGTCATGCAATGCATGAACTATAGCTGCAACTAAAATGAAATCATGTTTGGGACAGTCCGCCGTTAGCCTAGACCCCGGGAATTCTCCCTCCGAGGAATAGAGCCCAACGACCATGTTTCAGGTCCACATAATGACTATGTTTCAGGTCCACATATCACAGACCATGTTTCAGGTCACCCCCTAGTGCCCTACCCGCTCATCATCACCTCAATAAAATCTCATCATCATATTACATCAATCGTCTTGGTTAGGCACTACTAACACATAAAGTATGATTTCCCCAATACATCATCATGACTCATCATATCTCATCACTTACTCAATCTCTACTCATAATCATTACATTCATATCATCATACCATCATGTCATCATATCCAATATTATAATAATAATTTTCATAAGAAATTCCAACACTCATATTATCAATCATCATAATAATTCAATCAGTCCAAGCAGTCACAACAGCCAGGCATAAAATAAAAATAAAAAAATATTTTTATCGTAACGACGATAAACGCACAATTTCAATATCATCATTGGTACCACTAAGTAATCCCCAATGTGACATGGATATTGTCCGTTACTTGCTCTCGAGTAGGGTTTAGGTCGCTCTACGCCATTATTGAACTAAATGTAACTGCGCCATTTCCGACGTTAAATGGTTTCTTTTCCCCACCTAGAGAGTTGTTCGCTAAACGAAATGAGACAAAACGGAACGCCCTCGAAACTCCTCGATTCTGCCTCACCTGTGATCAAGGCCTCCAAGCATCCAAAAATTCACCTAAGCATCACATTGCCAAGCACATGTTACTACGAGTTCATAATCAAAGACGGAATCGAATTCCGACAAACGAAACTAAAGATACTTCGAGAAACGTAACGAAACAAGCTTCGACACAAAAAGAGGATGATTTACCTTCACTTTTAGAAGAAACGAAGAAGAGAACTACGTAGATATCGTTGATACGAACACAACGATGTGCTCCGATTCGTGACAAAATGCTCGAACAAGTCGTACTAGGTGCCGAGTCCTTTTCTCTCTCTAGATTTTCTCTCTTTCTCACTCTAGAACCTCTCTGATCTGCTCTCTACTTAAGCCCTTTTTATATTGCTGGTTCATGCTGCCACGCTCGAGCGTGGAAATTGTCACACTTGAGCGTGGGAACAATCCATGCTTGAGTGTGGAAAGCCACCGCGCCATGCAACCACTCAGAGGCTGCCGCGTCGGCCCTGTTGACACGTAGCAAGTCAAAGCATGGCCCTTGTCTGTTGACTTGGGCCCTTGAGCGTGGACACACCCACGCTTGAGCATTGTCTTTTGACCAAAAAGTCAACTCTCTACGTTCAGGGTTCCTTCGACGTCCAATTGAGCTCAAATTTGAGATATAGGCTCATTGAGACCTAATAAACAACCTACAACCATAAAAAATGCCTAATCTCATCTCTAACTCCAAATTTATTATTTCGCACTCAGACGTCTCAAAGATGATAACCGGGAAAATCCTAATTTTGTTTCTATGTTCAAACTCACCCGAATAGGTCGCGTACTTACCATGCATGAGTCTCTAAACCTCAAACAACATCTCAACTATGTAATCCAAGTCCTAAACCTAATCATCATACGTAAACCACTCATAAAATAACGGATGTTACATAAGGCGATCTGGCCATCCACGGTGATTCATCCGAGACTTAGGGGATCATGTACACCTGTGGTAGCGCATCCGAGAATAAGGTGTGTCGGCTATCCTAGGGTCCACCCATGGTATGGTGGATTACCCCGACATTGGTGCTTATTGGCCAATGTGGAGATGTAACTCTGATGTTGACTTCCTAGTATAGTTTGGATCCACATGCATAACGGAGTAGTAGAGCAGAGTTGCATTGCATAGCATACACGTTTACAATGATGATAATTGTTATGTTATATTTGTTGATTGTTATAACATGCTTGTTTGATGTATGATCATCTTGCTAACTGCTTCCTTACCGTTATATTCATATACATGTTTCTTACTCCCTATCTCTATGTTTCTTGTTTGTGGCATGTATCTTTTATGCAAAGGTTGGTGAGCAGCCAGTTGAGGAGTGACTCTGAAGAGCCGCGACTCGTAGTTAGGATTTCCCGCTTCCAATAGTTTAGTTATGTTTAGTTTTCAGTTTGTTTATCCGAGTTGTTTATTGGATTGGTTATACCAGCTTTGTTGTGTGACATCAAGGTTGGGTTCGTTTATGGTTTGTTTTTATGTTATGTTTCTTTATAAACATGTGTTGATTTTTCCGCGGTATGTTATAATGCAGCAGTCTCTGCCCGGTTTTTAATATTATGATATTACACGCATGTGTTCTTTCTCTTTTTATATATGTGCTATCGCTTTTGAATACATGTGGGGTAGAGGGTGTCACATTTTCCACGTTACCGACGACCTAAGCGATCAGTAATGGGAAAAATTACCTACGCCTTAAGTCGTCGATAATTATATATGTTTTTTTAATTTTAGATTATGACATTAAATGAATAACTAACTAATATTTAATAATTAAAAAAAATTAAAATTAATTATAAAATTTGATATATTTATTTATTTATTAATTATAATTTTAATAATCATTATAGTATAATACATCAACAACCTCTTGACACTCCGCTAAGCCCACCCACACTCAAAATACAGCAAAAATGGTTCACCGCACAAACCTATATACATACAGACGCTCTGGCCTCCCAGTATGATTGGCGTGGGTACCTGGCACTACCCTGACTCTCCCCAAACCTACGTCTGTAGACTCTCCAGGGTGGTCGTTGTGGCGGTGTAGTCGCAGTAGCCTCGCTGCTACTAGAAAGGATCACCCAACGTCACTGATGCATGCACTGATATTGTAAGATGCGTCGTGCACGTCATCGGGGAACCACTCCGATGGGTCCTACGACCTGAGAGCTCTATGATAAATACCATGGGCCTGATATACATCGAGAGGAAGGTAGTCGGGTTTATCCGCCAACCTCTCCCACCATGGAATTCTAACTCAATGGTCCCCATGATATGGACCCTCGTCGGCTCTGTCATCCACGGGTGGTGTAGATGTGGCATCCTGCTCGACTGTGGCTGCTTCACTGATCAATAACAAAACATACAGAGAAAGGGGTAGGGAGATAATAGACTATACTATCATCATGCAATGGAAAGGGTACATAGCATAAAATACAATAACAATACACGAACATGCAACACATAAAGATGACAATCATCCTCTACCCTTCAATACTCATGCAACTAAGCTTGTATGCTGACGTGGCCACCTACAATCCTGTCACACATCCCCCATTCCCGTTAGGGATGTTAGTCAGTCATCCAAGAAGGCACTCCCTATACGCTGCCTCATCACAGTCACGACCATAAGTGCACATCCCCCCATTCTCGTTAGGGATACTGATGCGCTCCGGCAAGTGTACTGGATCAAAGCAAGTAATAATAAAAGGGTGAGAAACCGAGTATCGAACATAGGGATTGGGTGACCAAGTACTACTTCACAAATTTAACAACTATTTAGACCAAAAGAAATTGAGATTTCAATTAAGATAAAAATTATGAAAAGAAATTAAAATAAATATTTTTGGATTTTTGAATTAATTAGAAAGAAAAAATAAACAAAGAACAATCAAATAAAGAAAGCTCTAGGGATCCAATTTCACCAATGCTATGAATACGCATTCCTCATAGACAAGAAATACTTATCCCACTTGGTTTGATTCAATTATATCAATTCTTCTTAATTTCTAATCAACTTCTAATGTCAACCAAGAATCCTAGTTTATTCTAATGTCTCTCTCGAATACGCTAGAACACATCGCTTGATCCCTAATCAACTATATCTCTATGATGATTATTTATCAAGAAATTCATTAAGCTCTATGATTCTCTATTGAAGTTGCATAAAGCTCCCACGGTATATCTCTATCCGTATTAACCCTATGGTTTTATCTCAATACCCTTGACACATAAATCTCCTCTCGGTCTCATTATGATTAGCCTATCATCTAATTGGTGATCAAACAATTAGAAGCATTAAGAACAGAGAATAAAACAAAAAATAAAGAGAAGAAGAAATTAAGAAAAACTGAAATAAAATCACCAAACCGTCATGGTGCGGGTACATCGTCACCCTAGAAAAAGGGGATTTACTCCATAATGAAAGGAAACAAAAACATTATCAAAGAAACCAATATGAAAACTAGAAAAGAGGGGTCTGGGCGCAGTCAAACAGAGGGAGACGCAGCCAAGAGATCAAAGTGTGGAATGTAACACCCTGTATTTCATAAAATGTTAGTTTTATTATTTTTACAAGTGTGGGTTAAGGGCTAAGTGGGATTTTAGCTTAAAATCCCTTTCTGGTACGTGAGCACGCCCGTGCTCATCAACCAGCACGCCCGTACTTAAAGTCAGAAGCGTGTTTCTGATTTTAAGTTGAGCACGACCGTGCTCAACAGGGAGCACGCCCATGCTCAATGCGCTGACCGCGTCTCGCTGACGCTAAGTGAAGCACGACCGTGCTCAAGGGTAACCACGACCGTGCTCAGGTGCAGTCTTTTTAAAGTTGGCACAGAAACCGAGGGTGACGTAAAACCCTACTTTTGTGCTGGCAGCCGTCACCAGTTTCGGCCAGAGTGATCCCTTTCCCTACTTCCACTAAACTCAACCCGTTTCTGGGGTTTTTGAAGCCTTTGGGAGCCATCTTTTGAGTCTTGTTGGTTCATAGGTAACGGTCTCTTCCCTCCCTTCAGTTTCCTTCTTGTTTTGGTTAAAGAAACTGACCAATTGTGTTTTTGGTGAACCAAGGCGTAGAATTGGTTTGAGCCGCTTGAGGATTCGGGACCGGATTACCGTTGGGGAGCCATTCTTAGAGCAACCTTCAATCCAGGTATGGGGAGAAGGGCTTGTATTCATTAGGCAGTGGGTTAGTTTAAGGTAACGGGGTTACCCATAACCCCGGTGTCGTTGTATGTTCATGAATCATGATGTTCTGGTTGATAAATGATTGTTTCTGGTTATATGTTCATAATATATATGTTATGTTCATGTTGATTGTTTAATGAGTATGATGATATATTGATTATTGTTATTAATATGATGTTGGTTGACTGATGTTGTGGCTGTGATGATTAGTATGTTGATAAAACTGTTTAATTGAATAATTAGGTTTAATAAATGTGTTAAGTTTAGGTGTTTAATCCCTAAATGATTTGGTTAGAATTCGGTTACTGTCCCTGCCCAAAACAGCACTGTCGCGCGATGAGCACGACCGTGCTGAACAGGGAGCACGACCGTGCTCCCATTTGAATCCTGTAAAATGGTCGCGCTGTTTGGCACGGCCGTGCAGGTCAAACAGCACGACCGTGCTGCTGAGCACGACCGTGCTAAGTATGAAGCACGACCGTGCTAGGGTCTAAGGACGACCGTGACCCCTCCTGGACAGAATTACAATTAAAAGACTTAAGGGGTTTTTAACCCCATTCCCCTATGATGATAAGTTGAGATAACTAATCAAAAGATTAGACAACCTGGTTATTAATTATATAAGATAATTAGATAATCAAAGGTTAAGTCGGTATCCGTTGGGTTACCGCACAGTGATAAGTTGAAGTCTTGGGTGCTTATAGACCCAAGCACGTTGAGTGGAACCTTGGTGCTTTTTGGCCAAGGGAGCCTAGACCCCACAGTTTGGGTCTAAGGTTACGTTGACATTGATGTTGAAAGTCTTGGGAGCTTCATGGCCCAAGCAAGGAGGTGGTTGAGATTGTTTGTTGTTGTGCCATTTGCATAGACATTGGAGTTGTTGATGGGGGACGTTCGACAAAGGGGAGATTGCCCGAGAGTACGGTGATCTGGTCATCCACGGTAGGTCACCCAAGGTTTGGTGACCGAGGCCCCCCGTGATGAGGCATCCACGGTTTGATGCGTTGGCTATCCATGGGGTTCACCCAAGGTTTGGTGAACTGCCGGTGTTGGTGCTTTTATGGCCAATACGGATATGTAACTCCAAAGTCGTTCATCCTGAGTTAGTTTTGGATCCACATGCATAGTTGGAGTAGCGGAGTAGTTTGATGCATTGCATAGCATAGCATAGCATACTTGGTTGTTATGATACTGTTGGATGTTGATGTATGCCTATGTGTATGTTTACCTTGCTGGCTATTCCCATGATGTATATATGATTACATGAATCTTACTCCCTGTATTGTTTGTGTTTGGCCTAATCGGCATTTTGCAGAGGATGACGAGCAGCCCGGAGAGGAGTGACTCTGAGGAGCCGCCACTCATTGTAGGGTTGTTTTAAGTTTAGATAGTTTGTCTAGTTGTTTTTCCGTGATGTACGGAACGGTTGTACCAGCTCTGCTGTGACATCGGGTTGGGACGTTTGTTATTATTTTCTTTATGCTTATTTGTTTTAAACTCGATTTTATTTTCCGCGTTGTAAACGAGTTCATGTGGGACTTTTCTACCCATGGACAAATGTTTTATTTAATTCAGTTAAATGCACATTTTTCTTTTTAAATGTTTTATATTTACATGCCTTATAACATGCTGGGTAGAAGGGTGTCACATTAGTGGTATCAGAGCAGTTCGACCTTGTTCGGACGTGGTATGAGTCTGTTGTGTGACTCTTGTGTGAATTGTCTACACTTGTATAGATAATGATGTTTCAAGTTAGTTGCCTGTAGCTTTTACTCGCTTAAGTTTCTGTATTAAGAGTTTGTGTTGGGCTTGTATAGGAACTAAAGGACGGTAGAGGATGCAACGATCAGGCGATTGCTGACGCATTGGCACTTCTGGCCAATGCTATCGGGCAGGTCAACCCTAACAATGGTGGGCCAGCTGAGTTCTAGGGACTGGATAAGTTCCAGAGGAACAACCCTCCATCGTTCAAGGGCGCGTATGATCTGGAAGGAGCTTTGTTGTGGCTGAGGGAGACAAAGAAGATCTTCCGAGCCATGGATTGCAACGATCAGCAGAAGCTCATCTTTGCTACCTTCATGCTGACCGAGGAGGCAGAGCACTGGTGGGATAACTGTAGGCAGAGGATGCAGGCTGAGGGCATAGCGGTTACATGGGCTGTGTTCCGACAGAGGTTCCTGGAAAAGTACTTTCCAGCGGACATCAGGGACAAGAAGGAAATGGAATTCTTGTCTTTGAGGCAGGGGTCGCTGCCAGTCGGTGACTATGCGTCCAAGTTTGAGGAGCTAGCTAGGTACTACACTCCTTACCAGCATGAGACAGATGATCGCTCGAAGTGTGTGAAGTTTGAGGCTGGACTCCGCCCTGAGATCAAGCAAGCCATCAGCTATTAGGAGATCAGGATCTTTCCAATCCTGGTCAACAAGTGTAGGATCTGTGAGGATGCCAGCCAGTTCAAAGTTGCCAGTTCCAGAGGGTCAGATAACCAGAGTGGCAAGAAGACTGATCAGAGGGACAAGGGTAAGCAGAGGTATGCTCCGACTGGTAGAGATTTCAAGCTGAGTGGCAAGAAACCACAGTTTCAGCAGGATGGGTTTAGAGGCAGGTTCTCTAACGTCACTAGGCCCATGCGGTGTGGCAAGTGTGGTGCTACGGATCACTACTCGTCTCAGTGCAAGGAGACGCAGGTTATCTGCTTCAGATGTGGCAAGCAAGGACACATCAGCCAAGAGTGTGAAGGAGCCAAGGCCGAGCCTCCCAGCGCCAGCAAGAATCAGAAGTCCCAGGCCAATCGACTGAAGACCACTGGAAGAGTCTTTACTCTTAGTGGAGCTGAAGCCTCCGAGTCTGATGACTTGATTTAAGGTACATGTCTTATTGATGGAACTCAATTGACTGTATTGTATGATTCGGGTGCTACCCACTCATTTATATCGCATGATAGGGTCAAAAGTCTTGAATTGCCTGTTACTTCCCTTGAGTATGATTTGTTGGTTTCTACACCTACATATAAACCTGTTTCTACTTCTTATGCATGCAAGAATTGTCATATTGTTATAAATGATAGAACATTCATTGCTGATCTTGTATGCTTGCCTTTGAAAGACCTGCATATTATTCTGGGTATGGACTGGTTATCTTCCAACCATGTCCTCCTGAATTGTTTTGACAAAACCCTAATTTTTGGAACTCCAAAGGAGTCTAAGAATCCAAACCTTCTCTCTGCCAGCCAAGTTCGAGCTTTGATGAAAGACGAAGCCCAAGTATGCATGATGTTAGCTTCCCCGGAAGTAGAGAGCAGCCCTCCTGATGTCGCCAGGTTGCCTATTGTGCGAGAATTTCCTGAAGTGTTTCCGGGGGATGTTTATAACTTACCCCCAGAGAGAGATGTTGAGTTTACCATAGATTTAGTGCCTGGCACCGGGCCAATCTCCATAGCACCCTATAGAATGTCTCCTCTAGAGCTAGCTAAGTTGAAAGAACAGTTAGAGGACCTGATGAAGAAGCAGTTCATTAGGCCGAGTGTGTCTCCGTGGGGAGCACCTGTGTTGTTGGTGAAGAAAAAGGATGGTAGTATGAGGTTGTGTGTCGACTTTCGGCAGCTCAACAAGGTGACCATAAAGAATCAGTATCCCCTCCCTAGGATTGATGATCTTATGGACCAGTTGATGGGCGCTTGCGTCCTTTCAAAGATAGATTTGAGGTCAGGGTACCACCAGATTCGAGTTAAGTCTGAGGACATCCCGAAGACAGCGTTTAGGACGCGATATGGTCACTATGAGTACTTGGTTATGCCATTTGGTGTGACCAACGCTCCTGCGGTCTTCATGGACTACATGAACAAGACCTTTCACCCTTACTTGGATAAGTTTGTGGTGGTGTTTATAGATGACATCTTAGTATATTCCAAGAGTAAGAAGGAACATGAGGAACACTTGAGGGTTGTCTTGCAGACCCTTAAGGAAAAGCAGTTGTACGCTAAGTTGTCTAAGTGTGAGTTCTGGTTAGAGGAAGTGAGCTTCTTAGGACATGTCATCTCCAAGGGTGGCATAGCAGTGGACCCAGCTAAGGTAGATGCGGTGCTCCAGTGGGAAGCGTCAAAGTCTGTAACCGAGATTAGGAGTTTCTTGGGGTTAGCCGGGTACTATAGGCGGTTTATAGAAGGTTCCTCTAAAATAGCGTTACCCTTAACCCGTCTCACCAAAAAGGGACAACTGTTTGTGTGGGACTCTAAGTGTGAAGAGAGTTTCCAAACCCTTAAGAATAGGTTGACATCAGCACCAGTTTTAGTGTTGCCCGATCCTAGTACACCTTTCGTTGTATATTGTGACGCATCGAAGCAAGGTTTAGGTGGTGTGTTGATGCAGGATGGTAAGGTAGTAGCTTACGCTTCTAGGCTGTTGAAAACCCATGAGAAGAACTACCCTACCCATGACCCAGAATTAGGAGCTGTGGTATTTGCCTTAAAGATTTGGAGGCATTACCTGTATGGAGCGAGGTTTGAGGTCTTTAGTGATTATAAGAGTTTGAAGTATCTCTTTGATCAAAAGGAGTTGAATATGAGGCAGCGTAGGTGGATGGAGTTTTTAAAGGATTATGACTTCGAGCTGACCTATCACCCAGGAAAGGCTAATGTGGTGGCCGATGCCTTGAGTAGGAAAACCCTGCATGTCTTCGCTTTGATGGTTAGAGAGACGGATTTGATTAAGGAGTTTAGAGACCTTAGTCTAGCTTGTGAGTTTACCCCTAAGAGTATTAGGTTTGGTACCTTGAAGGTTACCAACAGTCTGATGGATTAGATTAGAGAGGGTCAGAAGTTAGATAAGTTTCTCTTGGACCAGCGAGAGTTGCTCGCTCAGGGTAGAGACCTCAGTTTTAAGGATAGCGGTGATGGTATCTTGAGATTCAAGGATAGAGTTTGTGTGCCAGATGTTCCGGAACTTAGGAAGTTGATCTTAGAAGAAGGTCATAGGAGTGGATTGAGTGTGCACCCAGGTGCCACTAAGATGTATCAGGACCTAAAGAGGATGTTTTGGTGGCCTAGGATGAAAAAGGATGTAGCTGAGTTTGTGTATGCATGCTTAGTTTGTCAGAAGGCTAAGATAGAGCATCAACGGCCTTCGGGTAAGTTGCAACCTTTGAGCATCTCAAAGTGGAAATGGGATAACATCTCCATGGATTTTGTGTTTGGACTCCCTAGGACTCCAGCTGGTTTTGAGGCTATATGGGTTGTTGTGGATAGACTGACTAAGTCTGCCCATTTCATTCCGATGAACATGGAGTATCCATTGGAGAAGTTAGCTAAGTTGTACATCAAAGAGATAGTTAGGCTTCATGGTGTACCCTCTAGCATAGTTTCAGATAGAGACCCGAGGTTTACCTCTAGGTTTTGGAATAGTTTGCAAGAGGCTTTAGGGACAAAGCTTAGGCTTAGTTCAGCTTACCACCCACAGACTGACGGACAGTCTGAGCGGACCATCCAGTCCTTAGAGGACTTGTTGAGGGCTTGTGTGTTAGAACAGTCTGGGAGTTGGGACAAGTTTTTGCCCCTGATAGAGTTCACCTACAACAACAGCTTCCATTCCAGCATTGGGATGGCACCTTATGAGGCTCTGTATAGGAGGAGTTGTAGGACACCCTTGTGTTGGAGTGAACCTAGTGACAGTGTGGTGCTAGGGCCAGAGATAGTCTAGGAAACAACAGAAAAGATCAGGTTAGTTCAGGAAAAGATGAGAGTTGCACAGAGTAGGCAGAAAAGCTACCATGATAAGAGGAGGAAGGCGCTCGAATTCCAGGAAGGCGATCACGTATTCTTGAGAGTTACCCCGATGATTGGGGTTGGTAGAGTGATGAAGGCGAGGAAACTTATTCCGAGGTTCATTGGTCCTTACCAAATCCTTAAAAGAGTCGGCGAGGTCGCCTATCAAATAGCCTTGCCACCGTTCTTGTCAAATCTCCACAATGTTTTTCATGTATCTCAACTCAGGAAGTACATTCATGACCCTAGTCACGTGATAGTTCCCGATACAATACAGTTAAAAGAGAACTTGACATTTGAGGTGTTACCCCTTCGAGTCGAGGATAGGAGGGTGAAGCAGCTAAGAGGCAAAGAGATTCCCTTGGTTAAAGTAGTTTGGAGCGGGGCAACTGAGGAAAGCGCTACCTGGGAGCTCAAGAGTCAGATGATGGAGGCGTATCCTCATATTTTCGTTTGAGGTACGTAGAAATTTCGAGGACGAAATTTTTTATAAGGGGGGTGGAATTGTAACACCCTGTTTTTCAAAAAATGTTAGTTTTATTATTTTTACAAGTGTGGGTTAAGGACTAAGTGGGATTTTAGCTTAAAAATCCCTTTCTGGTATGAGCACGCCCGTGCTCATCAACCAGCACGCCCGTACTTAAAGTCAGAAGCGTGTTTTTTTATTTTAAGTTGAGCACGACCGTGCTCAACAAGGAGCACGCCCGTGCTCAATGCGCTGACCGCGTCTCGCTGACGCTAAGTGGAGCACGACCGTGCTCAAGGGTAAGCATGACCGTGCTCAGGTGCAGCCTTTTTAAAGTTGGCACAAAAACCGAGGGTGACGTAAAACCCTACTTTTGTGCTGGCAGCCGTCACCAGTTTCGGCCAGAGTGATCCCTTTCCCTACTTCCACTAAACTCAACCCGTTTCTGGAGTTTTGGAAGCCTTTGGGAGCCCTCTTGTGAGTCTTGTTGGTTGATAGGTAACGGTCTCTTCCCTCCCTTCAGTTTCCTTCTTGTTTTGGTTAAAGAAACTGACCAATTGTGTTTTTGGTGAACCAAGGTGTAGAATTGGTTTGAGCCGCTTGAGGATTCGGGACCGGATTACCGTTGGGGAACCATTCTTAGAGCAACCTTCAATCCAGGTATGGGGAGAAGGGCTTGTATTCATTAGGCAGTGGGTTAGTGTAAGGTAACGGGGTTACCCATAACCCCGGTGTCGTTGTATGTTCATGAATCATGATGTTCTGGTTGATAAATGATTGTTTCTGGTTATATGTCCATAATATATATGTTATGTTCATGTTGGTTGTTTAATGAGTAGGATGATATATTGATTATTGTTATTAATATGATGTTGGTTGATTGATGTTGTGGCTGTGTTGATTAGTATGTTGATAAAACTGTTTAATTGAATAATTAGGTTTAATAAACGTGTTAAGTTTAGGTGTTTAATCCCTAAATGATTTGGTTAGAATTCGGTTACTGTCCCTGCCCAGAACAGTACTGTCACGCGATGAGCACGACCGTGCTGAACAGGGAGCACGACTGTGCTCCCATTTGAATCCTGGAAAATGGCCGCGTTGTTTAGCATGGCCGTGTAGGTCAAACAGCACGACCGTGCTGCTGAGCACGACCGTGCTGAGTATGCAGCACGACCGTGCTTCACTTGAAAGGGCAACATGCCCTCACGTGTCCAAGCACGACCGTGCTTCACTTAAAAGGGCAGCCCGCCCTCACGTGTTCAAGCACGACCGTGCTAGGGTCTAAGCACGACCTTGCTGACCCCTCCTGGACAGAATTACAATTAAAAGACTTAAGGGGTTTTTAACCCCATTCCCCTATGATGATAAGTTGAGATAACTAATCAAAGAGAAAGATTAGACAACCTGGTTATTAATTATATAAGATAATTATATAATCAAAGGTTAAGTCGGTATCCGTTGGGTTACCGTACAGTGATAAGTTGAAGTCTTGGGTGCTTATAGACCCAAGCACGTTGAGTGGAACCTTGGTACTTTTTGGCCAAGGGAGCCTAGACCTCGCGGTTTGGGTCTAAGGTTACGTTGACGTTGATGTTGAAAGTCTTGGGAGCTTCATGGCCCAACCAAGAAGGTGGTTGAGATTGTTTGTTGTTGTGCCATTTGCATAGAGCATTGGAGTTGTTGATGGGGGACGTTCGATAAAGGGGAGATCGCCCGAGAGTACGGTGATCTGACCATCCACGGTAGGTCACCCAAGGTTTGGTGACCGAGGCCCCTCGTGATGAGGCATCTACGGTTTGATGCGTTGGCTATCCATGGGGTTCACCCAAGGTTTGGTGAACTGCCGGTGTTGGTGCTTTTATGGCCAATACGGATATGTAACTCCAAAGTCGTTCATCCTGAGTTAGTTTGGATCCACATGCATAGTTGGAGTAGCGGAGTAGTTGATGCATTGCATAGCATAGCATAGCATACTTGGTTGTTATGATACTGTTGGATGTTGATGTATGCCTATGTGTATGTTTACCTTGCTGACTATTCCCATGCTGTATATATGATTACATGAATCGTACTCCCTGTATTGTTTGTGTTTGGCCTGATCGGCATTTTGCAGAGGATGACGAGCTGCCCGGAGAGGAGTGACTCTGAGGAGCCGCCACTCACTGTAGGGTTGTTTTAAGTTTAGATAGTTTGTCTAGTTGTTTTTCCGTGATGTACGGAACGGTTGTACCAGCTCTGTTGTAACATCGGGTTGGGACGTTTGTTATTATTTTCTTTATGCTTATTTGTTTTAAACTCGATTTTATTTTCCGCGTTGTAAATGAGTTCATGTGGGACTTTTCTACCCATGGACAAATGTTTTATTTAATTCAGTTAAATGCATGTTTTTCTTTTTAAATGTTTTATATTTACATGCCTTATAACATGCTGGGTAAAAGGGTGAAATAAATATTTTTAAGTTAATATAAAATTTTGCACAGTTAACACCATTTTTTAATGAATGTTGTAGGGTGCTAATACCTTCTCTATATATAATTGACACCCAAATTCTAAATCAATTTTCGAAGATTATTATTTTAAAAGGGTTTTTCTAATGTTCCTCGATAAATAAATTTTGGTGGCAACTTCATTACTGTAGAACTATTTAATTTTTGTTCGTCACTCCCATCCTGATCCAGAGGCGGATTTTAGAGGGGGGGGGGGGTGGGTTTGGTTGCCATGGTCCCCCTCAAGTTTTAACTTCTTTTATATATATCTATATATATATATATATATATATATATATATTCCCTTTTTTCCCTTTTTATGAGAAACTTGATTATGATATACAATTTTTTTAACCACAAATTTTTTTTTTCTTCTAAGTATGACTAAGATATATAATTTTTGAAAGATGAATTTGTTTTGAATTATTTAATCTTGTTTTTAATACAACAAGGTTTTTATAAAAATCATTTTTGAGGTTCAGTGGTTGAGTAATATTTAAGAAGAAACTACTGACTCATTTTAATTTCAAATAGTAATGTTAACAATGTTGTTGAGTAACCTATTACGTCACATTTTGTCAAAAAAAAAAAATAACCTATTACATCACATCCTTCTAAAACTATAAGGATCGAACAAGGAAAAATTAAAGTTGATACTTTGTTATGTAATTCTAGAAAGCATCCATAAATTTGTGAATATCCTATCAATTAACCTAGATCTGTTTGAATAAATATATAATATTAAGTTGTTAATCATATTACAAATTTGTTTCATAAAGTTTGCTTCTATATATTAGTTAATCTTTTTTTAATGCTATTTCATTATACATATATTTGTTCTTGACCCCCCTCATGAATTTTCTGGCTCCGCCCCGGTTGCGACAAAGATTAGGATAAGCTTCATAGACAAACCTTAACTGCACCTGTTATTGAAAAGACTATAGTCTAATGATTCTTGAAAATCAACTTTTACCAAGTTTAGAAGAAAATATACATGAAGACCAGGTAATCAACTCACTTAGCATGTAGTTTCTCTAATCAACCCTATAACCTATTGTTGGTAATTCCAAGTGTGGGTAGTAAATGAAGAAGTCTCATATTTTAAAGAAGTTATCAATTTGAAGGATATATAAGAGGAGAAAACTCATAGATTAATTGCCTTAAAATTTTGGGTCAAGATTATTTTCAAACCTACTTATTTGGCTTTTAACATTGCCAATAAAAAAAACAATTTCATAGCACATAGAAGAAGATCTCCCGATGTTGGCACTCCCTGAATCCTAACAATACCTATGACGGTCTTTGTGGATACTAAAAAAAAAAACAAGGAAAGTATAATAGGACTCACATGGCGTAGCTTGCATCAACGTCGTCTTCAAGTCAAGTATCAAACCAGACCATATTAAAAAATTAGTACTACATAGACATGTACCAAAATGGAAAAAAGGGATCATGTATCCAAAGAAATCTTGTAAAGCTTCATTTTACCATGTTGGCATCTATTGAAGTAATGCCAGATTCATCGATCTAATTGCTTACTATAATGCACACTCTTGGAGCAGCAATTTTCGGCATCGAATAGCATCCTACTCTAAAATTGGATAGCTAAACCGAAATGGAAAATATGTTTTGCAATTTCAAATACAAAAAAAAAAAAAAAAAAACTTCCAATATTGACAATCTATCTTTTTATATAATAAAAAAAATATTAAAAAGAGTATACGGGGTACTAAAAATTTATCATTAGGTGTATTCAAATAATCCATTAGTAAACTGATTATGCAATTTTTCTTAAATCCAAACCAATATTAATAAAACATAAGGCTAAGTTTTGGAGCATTGAAGGAGATAGAGTGAGGTGGTTAGTAATAGAGTGATTTAGACTGGAATGGAGTGGAAAAGCAAAAGTACACAACTCCATTGTTGAAAGTTTTAACAAGAGAATGGAAGGAGATCATACTCCATATTCTAGAAGTCACAACGGTAATTAATGGAGTGAAGTGACTTACAAAGGGTACGATGTGGTTTACACTCCACTACATCTCATACCCCCTAAATTAGAGAGTATGAAAATTTGAGGGTTTGAGTGGTATGGAGTGGTTTGGTTTTTCACCCTTAGCATTTCACTCCATTACTGTTAAAACCCTCAAATAATAGGGTAAAATCTTTTTACCGCACCACCCTATTACTAACCATTCCACTTCATCCATTCAAGCATAGCCTAAGGTTTTGGGTCAAAGATATGATGTCAAGTCCACTTATGTGATTCTTCACTTAGACCAAAATCCCAACCAGTGGAAGAAGATCTTCTAGTGTTGGCAATCACACAAATCCTAACAAGTGGTATTTGAGCCGATGGTTCGACTGAGACGATTATTGGAGAGAAGGAGGTTGTTGGTGGACCCATGTGTAGGGGATCGCTTGTGTCGAAA